>LDPL01000172.1:771464-831878 GCA_001305505.1 Neonectria ditissima
GGGGCCGGGGGGGGGGGGGGGGGGGGCGGGGGCTTGTGTGTCTGTTTGTTGTCTGAGTCGGGTGTCAGGGCAAATACCATGCCAAGAAAGGGCAACAGGGCAGGGCAGGATAAATCCAAATCCCCATGTAACACAGAAAAGGAAAAAAAAAAAAAGAAAGAAAAGAAAGAGGCGGAAATCTGCCACAGCCTGCAAAAGCAGGGACCAAGGGTCGAGGGAGGAGAAGTGGAGAGAGGGACAGCAGAAGGAACTTATTCTCTTCCCCGGCGGCATGGGAATGTGGCTTTCTCGGGAAGGCCTGGGGAGGGGCGTGAATACACACTACGAAAGCAGCTGCTTGTAACAACACTGGGGGGCTCTCCCAGGCGAGATGGCAGGCGAGATTGGGTTGGGGTTTTGGCCTTGTCTCGTCGGTTTTGCCAAGGGCCCGGAGAATTGGAAACGCGAGATCTGCCATCGTGCCAGAGGGCCAGCTATGGGCCCAGGGCTGCCAGCTATACTACGTACCGCCGGGTGGCTGGCGGCTGAAGCAGTACCGTAGTCACTTATCTTGTGCCGTCTCATTCTCCAGTAAGTCTATTGGATCGGATTGACCATAGGCTCCCCCCCTCGAGTCATAGCATTGATATCAGGCAACGCCTCAGCTCGGCCTCGCCGCCTCTCCCTCGAGTCATTCATGACCTCCAGCTGCCAGCACGCGTTACGCAGCACCTTCCACGACCTAAAGAGCCCTCCCTCCGCTTTGACGACGGACGCATTTGATAGAACAGCCCCGGTTGCCTTCCTACCCAGTCACCCAGCAACTCGGGTCACCACTGCCCCCTTCCCCGGCCGTTAAACCTCGCGCGTAACGCCAGGGGTTCGCTGCCGTCGACAAGCATCCGTCCCTCCGCGTCGGTAACCATCCCACCCGACGCCGCGGCTCCGTCCGTACTCCGGCCTAGCTCGACCGCTGGGCGCTTCTTTCCCACGCGAGGAGAGTGGCGAACAGGCACCGACTGTACTGTACGGAGTACGCCAAACTGCAATCCCTAGGGGCACGGTACACGCAGACACGGTTGGTCCTATCAAGACCTTCCTCCTGCGGGGGGGCGTCGTCCGCCGTCGCCGAGACATGATGAGACGACCGCCCGACGACGGCCTCGTTTGTCCCCAGAAGGCCTGTGTGTGGTATGTATTGTGAGCTTTCCGCTTTGATGCCATCGGGCCTTTGGAACAGTTACACCGGAGTAGCAGCACGAATACGTCTGTTCTCCCAGACCATCTAACCCGACGCCGGCAAAGCTACGAATACCCTCTTTTCACCGGGGACACCCAAACTGAACCTCACTGCCAGGGTTCCAGGGTAAAAGCCGAAAAAGAAAACGTCAAAAGTAACAGGTCATAGCTCATGGAGACAAGACAAGGGGAAGAGAGAAAAAAAGAAGAAGCGAACGCCAGAACCATGCCCATGGGTTCTTTTTTCTTCCAGACGTCCCAACCCCCCGTCGTCGAAGCTTAGGCGAGCTCATCACGGCCGAGTACGACAACAGTCCCAGCTGTCACCTGCGCCCCTCGGCGCTCGCTTCAGCCAAGGCATATGGAGACGATACACGCAGGCCCTGTCGTGGCAAGCCCTGTTCCCGCCCTGCCATCGTTGATGCAGAGTTACCACGCTGATGGGATAGGAGGTATCCATCCTCTCACCGGTGCCAGGCCTGGGACCGTGTGTTAGTCTCCGAGGCTCCCTGTTTGCCGTCCCGACAACCCGGTAACAGCTTCGTCGTCTCCCAGACCGCCTCTGATGGAGCATCGCGTACGGATACATATGCCGAAGTTGAGTGCGGATACGTCGAGCGGGTACGGCACTGCCGTCTTTTTCTCTCACGGGCCACGGCGGCAGAGACATTAGACGGTTGAGTTGTGGAGGCGTTGTGGACTGGTACTTTGGACCAGTTACCGAGACCGAGGCGAGAGGCCGGTCGAAACCTAAGCATAGGCGAGTAAATGCGGTCTGATGCCAGGCAAGTGACAGCAGGGCATTCTGTTGGTTGTTGCAGATTAGGTGTGTTTGCTATGGGGTTGTTTGCACTTGACTGTGGCTGGACCACATGACTCTACAGTACTCACTTCGCATCAACGCACTCTTACGGTAACTTGTCTCTTCCCGAGTTGAGTTGGGTAAGCAGAGCGGCTTCATTGACGGCTATTCCTCCCCTATCTTGGAGATGGTTTCCTGCCCGTGCAAGTACAGCTATCCACATGAACCTCTTGGCTAGGATGACACACCGACATTTCATCTACGTGGATGACGACGAACCGGTAGCGGTCAGCTCGGGATATACATCGCTGCGTCCGAGTTAGCCACCAAGCTACTGCAGAGCTCGACCCAACGGGCAGCGGTAAGAGAGACATGTCGAAACACGTCAAAGACAAACCTAGGAAGCCAAGAATGTGGGACGCCGACACGGCACGGCAAACAAAAGGGGGAACCAGTAACTCACATCCTTCGCTTCAGCGGCATTTCGCTGCGGACCCGCTCCCATAACTCCAGATCAATGTCTGCGAAGCCCAGCTCCTCGACCGCTCCGTCCTCGGCAGTGCCCTCCGGAACGCCGTTGACCTCACGCACGCCCCGGAGCTGGAGGACCACTTCGCCCCAGGGGTTTACCAACAAGCTCCGGCCGTAACTCGCCCGCTTCTCGTTGTGCCAGCCGACCTGGGCCGACGCGACCACCCAGCTCTGCGTCTCGATCGCCCGCGCCCGCAGCAGCGTTTCCCAGTGAGCCACGCCGGTCCTCAGCGTGAAGGCACTTGGGTACGTGATGATCTGCGCTGGCCGGTGTGCCCATGCGCTGTTGGGACCGGGCTGGGCCAGCGCAAGTGCCGCTTCGGGGAATCGCAGGTCGAAGCAGATGAGGCTGCCGATGCGACCGACGGGCGAGTCGAAGGGCGCCGTCAGCGACGGGCCTGGCTGGACCGTGGCGCTCTCCTTGAGAGACCCGTAGTCGAAGACGTGGAGCTTGTCGTACGTCGCCGCCTCCTGGATGGTGCCCTCGGCGGTGATGTACAAGTTCCGGTTCAGCAGCTTGCCGTCCGCGGCAGGCCGGTGGTGGATACCCACGTGGACGGCGATGCCATGGGTGCGTGCGGCGTCCTCAATTCCTTTGACGAAGGGAGACGTTGTCTGCGGCTCCGCAAGCTCGAGTGAGGCTTGGGCGTTGAGGGCGATATAGTCGGAGGCTTCAGGCAAGAAGAGGATCTGGGGAATGGTGTGAGTACACTTCGTACTGTGTGAGTAACGGCGGGACGAGCGAGATAGAGGGGTAGGAGGGGGGTGAGGTCTCTCATCGAGTGACATCTGGTGCCGTTGAGTCTCGTTGAGTGCCATTAATTGTCACCAACGTCTGTCTCACGGGAGTATTCACCGCGTCTCCATCTCAGACGGCTCACAGATCCCCCTTTGGCCCCGTTCACTTGAGACGACAACGTTCTCTGCCAATGGCGGCCGCGCCACTTGTTGAGCTCCCTCTGTCGGCTGGCACTTGCCCCGAATTTGTGACTCGTTCCGTCAACAACTTTGGATCATGTGTCTCTGAGGGATGGACCGGCAGACTCAACAACTCCAGCACAGATAACACATCATATATGATCAGTCGTACGCACCTTTGCCCCTCCCGCCGCCGCCCTCCCTATCAGTCTGACACATTGATCCAGATTCCCCTTGATCGACGACGTGGCGCAGATCTGGCCGAGAGCCTGTTTCGCATCCCCACATTCGCGTCAGCCAAAGACCGAGTTGCTTTTTAACTTGAGGGAACTCTTTCTCGCCTCAATCCCAACGAAGGGGGTTCTTGCACACTTACCGCAATCGCCATGGTGACACCGCGTTACTCCTAGTTGGATATGGCGCGATGGGTCTTCCCGGCGGGTATGAGATTTGGATCTGTGCCGATGGTGCTCGCCCACTGATCTCCCTTGGTAAGCTGTTGTTGACTTCCCCACTTGGCTTTTTCACGACTTGCTGCTTGGTGAGGAACGTGAGCTAGCGATTACCTGTATTGTATTAGATGCTGTGGTGGCGTGTTCCCTTGCAGCGGCAACCCGTTTGATGTTGTGCGGGCTTTGTTTGGTTCAAGGCCTGCAAAGTGCTGCGTGCTGCGTACTGAGGTAGGTATCTTGAGCGTTGAGGTTGACAAGGGAGGGATGGAGGGGAACGTAACTATGCCACCATCGTCCCACTTTTTGACGCCAATATCGTTGAAGCCCTTCTTGCCTTGGATAACTAATAGACCTGCAGAGTCCGCTCCATCGCCGACTGTCCACGGCACTCAACATTCTTCGACCCATCGCCACTCGTGTCGTCGCGCAAAGAGCAAAACCCCACACCTCGAGGAATGCTTTGGTCACCAAAGGGAATGCTTCACACCTGGGCCAGAATTTTGAACTGTTTTTCTTCGCTTTTGGGCTTTTTTCCTATTTGCCTCTTCGTCCTCTGGGCCTGGTGTTGGCCATCCAGTCTCCCTACCTCACTACTTCCCAAACTTCAAAATGCTAGATCTACACGAGTCACTGCGACGCTTCCAACGCAGCATGCCTCCGTCCCCGTTTAGGTAAGCCTCCCCAGCTGCTCGCTGCTCGCTGCTTGCTCCTCCTACCAAATTCAGCTTCCGCTTCGGGTTGCTTGCTTTTGCATCCCGCAGTGCCCTCCTGCCATTCCCTATGCCTTAAGATAACGCCGGGCTAAGTCAAATCTCGCAAAACATACACACGGCGCAGGGTATCTCCCCTCTTTCTTAGCCCTAATGCCTCCCGTTGCCCAGTTTCCCCGTTTCCCGTTGCCCATCTTCCATTACTCGCCAATCCACCCTTGTTTTATCTGGGGTTCGATGTATCCAGGTTCATGTATGCCCGCTGCAGAGCTCGGTGTTCTCTGCCGTCACGCTCTAGCACCGTCACCCAGTCTCGCAACTGAATGTTCCTGCCCTTCTCCTTGTCCTCTCTCCATGTGCCGAGCCGGTTTCGACCCTCCGTCGTCATGGCCATGCTCACGGGACCCGGAGCGCTTCCCGGGCCTCCGGCTCCTTTGCCGGGGCCGGGCGTGTTCCTGCTAGGCGTGCTAGCACCACTTCCCCCGCGGCCCACGTTCATCCAATCGTACGTCTTGCCTGTCTTCTTTTTGCCGAAGAGACCGCCCTTGCCTCCAAACCCAGCAAACATGCTACTCGTCATGTTCTGGTTGGCATGGCTGTTGGCCTCGGCCGCTTTGAGCGCCTGGTTCTTCTTCATCTCTTTCTTGGTCAGCGCCTTTTCTGGCTCTGGCGCGACGGAACCCGGTGTTCCAGGCGCGACACTACCAGCCCGCGATGTCGATGTTCCTGAATCTGGGATGCCATTCTTGCGACGCTCACGTTTCCGTAATCGCGCTTCTTCCCACTCGCGTTCCTGTCGTGCCAACTCACGCATTGTAGTCATCATGTATGACGCGATCCTTGGCAACTTAACAGGCGCTGGCTCATTTGTCAGACCTGCTGCGTCAACGGAACCTGTGAAATGTGAGTAAACCTAGAAAACCCACGATTGCCAGCTGCACTCACGCTTCAACGGGTTGGAGCCGTCCCCGCCATCGCCCTCCACCACCACGGCCCCGTCCTTTGTAACCTCGTCAATCTCGAGGGGCTCTACGTTCATCGGGGCGGCTGCAGGAACCCAATCGTCCGGAATATCGCCGTGTGATGTCTTCTGGCGATTCATGGCGATGACACTGGCATCTTCCACCAATTCACGCAGCCGTTGCTTTGTGCCGATCGACATCAAGGCAAGTTGGTCAACCAAGTACGCGTCTTGAGGGATGTAAGAGCCCGTAGTAGAAACCATGATTGAGTCTGGACCAGGCGCGGTCTTGACGTTGACTCTCGGCTGTGGGAACTGCTCGGGTAGCCTCATTTTCCCCATTGTCTGACTGTTATTCTTCAGATCAAGATTGAGACTCAGATGATGCTCCCTCGCAATCCGCTCCGCGCGACGATGCAGCATGGCAACTAAGAGAAACGGGTCGCTTATCTCCTGTGTTCTCTGTACCGCTAGCCGCATCGACGACTCTGACCAAGCCCTTTCCGCCTGCTGCGCGGCAAACTGATCTTGGGATTGATCAGGCGTTGACTGGGCAGGCTGGTTTGCAGGTCCGGCGCCATAGAATGTAGACTTGGGTCCTGGAGGGTGGTGCGCGAAACCGGTTCTTGCCTCGTTGGCATCAAAGTTGTTCGAGTACAGGTCGTTCATGTATTGCTCTTCGGCTCGTAGATCGATGCCGGTTCCAGCTAACGAATCGGTAACGTCGTACTCGTAGTCTTTGGTCGGTCGCTCGGCGGGTCGTTGAGGAGGGCCCATGATGCCAGGCCCTTGGACTGGACCACCCGCGTGGGGTTGCCCAGGAGCCAAAGTCGCTGTAGTGTATTGAGGCATGGGGGTTTGAATATGGTGTGGCTGTTGCAAGGGAGGCGTGGAGTTCGCTCGCGCGTCCGGAAGGTTCAAGCCGGGCGTGGTGTGCCCGTTCGTGTACGGCGTGGAATACGTCCCCGGTACGGCCGGGCTGTGCGCGTAGGCAGGCGATCCTGCAGCCGCTGGAGGAGTGCCGGTGGCCACGGGGCTCGCCGTATATGGCGATGTGGCATATGGCGACTCGGGTTGCGACGGAGGACCATCGGTGCGGATTCGTTTGGTTGGAGGGAGCGCAAAGCTCGGCTGTGACGCGGCCGGCGAGGGTGAATGTTGCGGAGGGGAGAACGCGCGCGGCGGGATCTGCGCCTGCGCCTGCGGCTGGGGTTGAGCCATGGTGACGGCCTGAAATCAGAGACCCTCGAGATGTGGACGGAAGAGAGGAGGAACCGGAGGCTAGTGAGGGTGAGCTCAGCAGGCAGGGAAGCCTGTCACGTCAGTCGCGGCACCTCCCATCCGACGCGCTCAATCTGGGCGGTCCTCTTCGGGGAGTTGGTGGTGCGTTCCACGTGAGAACACAGCGACGGACGATGGCAGAAATGTTGCGCCGCGAGATGAAGGCGCTGAGTGTCGTCGCGGTTGAGATGAGTGCTTCTCTGCCTCGAGCGTGAAGGAGAGAGCTTCAACTCCCAAACGAGAGTCGCGTAGTTTTAAAGTCACGTGAGCTGAGCCGCCTCCCTCCCCAGAGACAACACGCCGAGAATTAGCCGCTCTCAATGCGTTCACCTTTTTGTCCCCCGGCGCAGCTACCTGCCTACCAGATTCATTGTGCGAGCGCAAACAACCTCTCTTTGCTTGCACCGTTGCGTTTCGTTTTGCGCAGAGTCCCGCTGCTTTCGCGCGTGGTCCAAACGATTGCTGAACTGAAGCCTCAGGGACCCCGTCTTCGACTGATGTGACTGGCAGACTAACACTAGGTGTCTGCGAATATGGCATCCAAGCGAAAGGCGGCCGCGATGAATGCGGTAGTCACGGAGGAGCCCGTAGATCCTTCCGATGAGCTCATGTTCCTCTGCCTGGGAGGTGGCAACGAAGTCGGCCGATCGTGTCACATCATCCAGTATAAGGGGAAGACGGTCATGGTAAGCGATCGAGATGTATGCAAGCTCCTGCGACGAACCAGTCTAATCGCCATTCCTACCAGCTCGATGCCGGTCAACATCCCGCCTACAACGGCCTCGCTGCACTCCCGTTCTACGACGACTTTGATCTCAGCACTGTCGATGTGCTCCTCATCAGCCAGTAAGCGCATCCTCCTCCATCCCCTTTCGACGATACAGGTTGGACAGGGCGGTGGACAACCTTGGTGATCTTGTGATGGGACGGAACAGTGCTGCCCCTGTTCAGAATCATTGCTCGTGTGATATGTTTCCATCCCGTATGCCAAATGAATACAATACAGTCTTCCCCCGTTGATCGACGTTTCTGTTTATCGCCCTGTGATATCGTCCTGTCCTTGAAACCCATCGTCCAGCCTCCAGCCACGCATATCCCTTGAAGAAGCAAGGCTGACCAGCTATAGTTTTCACGTCGACCATGCGGCTTCGTTGCCCTATGTGCTTGCAAAGACCAACTTCCGGGGCCGCGTCTTCATGACGCATCCTACCAAGGCCATCTACAAGTGGCTCATTCAGGACAGTGTCAGAGTAGGCAACACATCCTCCAACCCGACGTCACAGCCTGTCTACACGGAGCAAGACCATCTCAACACCTTCCCCCAGATCGAAGCCATCGATTACCATACCACTCATACCATCTCCTCAATTCGAATCACCCCCTATCCCGCTGGTCATGTGCTTGGAGCAGCCATGTTTCTCATTGAGATTGCCGGCCTCAACATCTTCTTCACGGGCGATTACTCTCGAGAGCAAGATCGGCATCTTGTCTCTGCCAAAGTTCCCAAAGGCGTCAAGATCGACGTCCTCATCACGGAGTCAACCTACGGTATTGCTTCTCACGTCCCTCGTCTCGAGAGAGAGCAGGCTCTTATGAAGTCCATCACCTCCATTCTCAACCGCGGCGGCCGCGTTCTCATGCCCGTGTTCGCCCTGGGACGAGCTCAGGAGTTGCTGCTCATTCTTGACGAGTACTGGGGCAAACACGCCGAGTTTCAGCGATATCCTATCTACTACGCAAGTAACCTGGCGCGGAAATGTATGTTGGTCTACCAGACATACGTCGGTGCCATGAACGACAACATCAAGCGCCTCTTCCGAGAGCGTATGGCCGAGGCAGAAGTATCCGGAGACGGAGCCGGCAAGGGCGGTCCTTGGGACTTCAAGTACATTCGATCACTCAAGAACCTCGACCGTTTCGACGATGTCGGTGGCTGCGTCATGCTTGCCAGTCCGGGTATGCTCCAGAACGGTGTCAGCCGAGAGTTACTGGAGCGATGGGCACCGAGTGAAAAGAACGGTGTCATCATCACTGGTTATAGCGTCGAGGGCACTATGGCGAAGCAAATCATGCAGGAGCCTGACCAGATCCAGGCCGTCATGTCTCGCAGCATGGCCGGTGCTCGACGAGCGCCCGGCGGTGATGGCGAGAAGGTCCTTCTTCCGCGTCGATGCAGCGTCGCGGAGTATTCCTTTGCCGCTCACGTCGATGGAGTCGAGAACCGCGAGTTCATCGAGGAGGTAGCAGCACCAGTTGTGGTACGTCGTCCAAGTTGTTTGCTATTCTCGTGTACCTGCCCTTACTGACCTCCCCTCTAGATTCTCGTCCACGGCGAGCAGCACAACATGATGCGGCTCAAGTCCAAACTTCTCTCCCTCAACGCCAGCAAAACCGCAAAGGTCAAGGTCTTTTCGCCGCGCAATTGCGAGGAACTACGCATTCCCTTCAAGGCCGACAAGACGGCAAAGGTCGTCGGCAAGCTCGCCTCGATCCAGCCGCTCCAGGGAATGGATGCGGACGCGGCGGCATCGGCCTCGCTCGTCACCGGCGTGCTCGTCCAGAACGACTTCAAACTATCCCTCATGGCACCCGAGGACCTCCGCGAGTATGCCGGCCTCAACACAACCACCATCACCTGCAAGCAGCGGCTGACGCTCAGCGCCGCGGGCGTCGACCTCGTTCGCTGGGCGCTGGAGGGCACCTTCGGCACCATCGAGGAGCTGCCTGAGATGCGCCACGGCAACAACGGAGTGGCCAACGGGGAAGACATCGAAGTCGACGGGGTAGACACCAAGCCCGAGGAGGCTGACGAGGAGGTCGCCAGCCTCGTCGCGGCATACCTAGTCATGGGCTGCGTGGCCGTCCGGTACCGCACCAACGGCGAAGTCGAGCTCGAGTGGGAGGGCAACATGCTCAACGACGGCATCGCCGATTCCATCATGGCCGTTCTCTTCTCCGTCGAGAGCTCCCCGGCCGCGGTGAAGCGCTCCTCCGCCAAGCACCCGCACACCCACGAGCTGCCCGCCAAGAACCCGCACCGCACCCCCACCCCTGAAGAGCGTCTTGAGCGCCTGCTCTGGTTCCTCGAGGCCCAGTTCGGCCAGGACAACGTTGCTCCCGTCGCAACGCCCAAGTTGCCCCCGCTGGTCAAGGATGAGGACGCCAAGGCCAAGGAGGAGGCTGAAGACGAGGACGCCATGAATGTTGAGGACGATGATGCGAACGCGGAGCTGGAAGAGCGACAGCGCAAGGAGATTGAGCGCTTGCACAAGGTCGGCATCCCGGTCCCGGGCGTGTCTATCAAGGTGGACAGAATGGCTGCGACGGTGTGGCTGGAGGACCTCGAGGTGGAATGTACCAACAAGATCCTTGCCGACAGAGTAAGGGCGGTGGTGGAGCGAGCAGTTGAGGTGACAGCTCCTCTATGGGGCTGAAAATGGTAGAAATAGAAAACATCACTACGTAGTTGCTTTCTCTGCTTGGTAGAGTAGAACACCAGGAGCAACGAACACTAGCACAAGCACATAATTCTAAGGTTGCGTTGTGTTACCTATCATACAACAAAAAGGACTGCAAAGTCTACTGTAACAACTAATTATTCTCCCGTGAGCCCGTTCAAATACACCTATACTATCATCCCAAGTAGTCCTTCAACTCATCCGACTCTTCCAGCAGCGTGCTGAACGAGAAGGGCGTGAAAGGCCAACCCGCAAACTCGGCAAACTTGGAGAACGACTCGACCCACGCCAATCTGAGCGAGTGCAACATGGCACTGGTACCCTCCATGCAAACCAGGATGGCAATTGCTGCGTATCAGGTTAGATATTGTAAATGGCACTGTCAAGGTGAGAGACTTACTCAGGAAGAACCACATGTAGAAACAAACGACGATCATGATGACACCGACAATACCAGGGGTCACCAGAGCTGGTCCCATGGTCATGCTCCAAAGCACAACACTCAACTGTTGATGAGCCAAGGACAAAGCCCAAAGACGGAGATACGAAGCAGTGTGAGAAACACAGTTCAGACAGAACTCTGCAAATGTTGTTAGTTGAGAAACAGACGTGTTTGCTCCTGGGATAGTCTTACCAATGGTGTGGATAACCTGATGAATCATGACCTCGCTGAATTCGAACTCCTCGTGCTCTTCGTCGATGTTTTGGGTGATCATAGCAACGCCTTCTTCATCCTCATCAAAGCTGTGAGCATGGCCATTGCCATTGCCATTGCCCTGAGCTTCATCGTCATCGCCATCCAGGGCACTAACGCGGGAGTTTTCACCTATGCTACGGTAGCCCTTAGCACGTGCCTGGTTATGCTCCCATCTGAGATAGAAGGGCTTGAGGAAGAGAAGAATGGGGACCTGAGCGACCGCCAAGAGCAGAAGGATGACCTGAACAGTTGCCTGTCCAGGGTACAACTGCTCGTCGAGGGTACCAGGCTGCAAGAACATGTAAATCAACATGTTCAGTAGACCAGGAGGCTGGCGGCCAGTTCCAAGCCAATCCACAGACCACTTGTAGACGATGCAGAGAACGAGGTAGCCGAAAATGGCCTGGAAGAAGATCATGCCAGGAATAAAGTTGCCCCAAATATCGATGGGCTTCCTGAAGTGGCGAGCGTTGATGTACGAGAAGCAGAGGGAGTAGGTCATGTGCGCCCAACCGAGAATGATACTCATCTTCATCTTGTAACTGTTGCTGAAGAGCAGATCATTCTCAGTACCGTGCCAGGCGAAATCCAGACCGAATGGGTAGCGGTAGCCCTCGTCGTTCAAAGTGGCTGTGACGCTGGTTCCGTTGGTCCAACCATCCGGCTTCTTATACTCCCAAGCACTGGGGAATAGAGTCATTGACTTGGAGAAGACATCATTGTAAATAAGACCAGTGAAGAGAGAAAAGACAGCCATGGTGAGAGCAATGTATCGTCCATAGAACATCATGGCGAAGAGTTCAAAGGTGACCTTCTTGAGTGACTTCTCCCAATAGATCATTGCGCCAGCAGCGGAAAGCATGATGATGGCGTGGCCAAAATCACCGAACATGACGGCGAACAAGAAAGGGAAGGTGATGAAGACCGGAATCGCGGGGTTGACCTCTTGGTACGTGGCGGTACCGTACGCGTTGACAATGGTCTGGAATCCCTCGGTGAACTTGTTGGTCTTCAGGTACGTAGGAGGCGTCTTGTTTGTCTGGATCTTGTTGATGATGGACGGAACTGAGAGGCCAGCTCGGTTGGTCACATCCTGAAGCGTCGTCCTGATGAGAGGCAGGTCATTGGTGGGGCACCAAGCTTCGGCGATGAGAGTGCGGCGGGCACTATCATAGGAGAAGAGGTTGAGCGTGCTGTAGACAGCCTTCTCCTTGGCGACGAGAACCATCCAGGCAGACAGGGACTGCGAGATCTGGTTAAGCTCAACCTGCAGTGTCGTCTGAGTGTTGTGAAGAACGTTTTGAACATCCTTGAGTCTGTTGTTGACCTCGTGGATCTGGTCGCGTCGGAGATCGCTATTCTCGTCGACGTTGTAGACCTCGGCACCCATGGACTCGGAAATCTTGCGGATCTTGGCGAGGATCTCCTTGCCGTGAGCAAAGATGACGAAGACGTTCTTGTTGACGGCCTCGTTGTTGGAGGGATCAATCAACGGCTCGGGAATCTCGGACTGGTTCATGTACAAGTTGCCACGGAGAGTGCGCCAGAGGATGCGCTCGAAGGCGCCGACCCTGTCCCTACCAATGACACCAGCGACGAAGCCAATGTTCATGCCTGAGAAGGATCGCTCCACATCTGCAGCTCCCTGGTGCTGCTCAACGTCCGAGAGTAAAGGAGCGTCGTCATCTTCGGTGGAAGCACGAATTTCGTCGACGTTTCCGTGGGCGCGGTCGAAGAAGCTACCGGCCTCACGCAGGACCCAGCGCCACTCCGTCAAGTCGCCCTCGCGCTTCTTCAGTGTCTCGTAGCTCTCGTTTAGGGCGGAGATTCGCTGCTCGAGCTTCTGGCTGCGCTCGGAGAGCTCGTCGATTTCGGACGTGGAAGGCGATGCGAGTCTCTCGACGTCGAGATCGAGCTTTCGGAGCGGGATGCCAATCTTCTCCATCTGACCATAGAAGTATCCTACACAATGGTTAGTCAAAACTTTGGTGGTTGCCTGGATGGTGACGTACGCAGTTGTCGCTCAACATTGTCAAGGCGTCGGATCTCCTGGGTAAAGGTGCGCTGGAAGGCGGTAACTTTCTCGTTGAGCTAGATGAAGCAGATACGCGTTAGCTCGTGGCAAGCTGGAGCAAGTTGATGATGGCAAAGCTTACGTCTCGGAACTGACAGAGGCCAAGCTCTCCCAGGGCCGTAACGACCTCACGCCCAATTTCATTGGACACGTAGAGCTGCACCATGCTCATTTCCGCCGAGCGGAACGGGGTATCCGGTTTGGGCGCCATGGTGATGCAGCTGAAGCACCAAGACTCGAATCGACGTTATGTTGGAGCTTGTCAAGGAGCAAGGCACGTTCATCGCGGTTACGTCGCAATAGGACAGGCACGTCGGAGGGAATTTGTTCCGAAACATGCAGTCACGTGTAATCCACTTTCGCCCTCCTGAAAGCATCTGGAGCACTGCCACACTGCCGCGGTGTCGCAGCGCCACACTACGTAATTTCTAGGCAGCTGGCTCTTTTCTTTTGGTGGATTGAGCTATGCACCAGTAAAAAGCGATTGACGCAAAGGTAGGAATGGACATGGCGCCGACCTCTTACATCAAGTGCAATGATACAGCTTTCGAAGGCAGTTCGTTGGTCAGGTATGAACGATCGGTCACTTTCTTGACAAATCCATCTAGGGCTTCGTCGTGATAACGGCCACCAAGTCGGAATGAACATTTGTCTTACTCGAGTCTTCGACTTCACGATGGGAGCATCGAGGCTCTTGGATAGTTGTCTAGTTCATCATGTTCATTATTGAGTATATACAGGCTTTTTTTCTTCCGTCATTTTCATATGCCAAAACGCTTTCTGAATCAAATGACTTTTTCGCTAAGTATTCTTCAAAACGCTGTGCGCCCCCCTGGGATATGTGACCCCCATGCAACCGACCAACCAAGGGGAAAGGAGAACCAGCCCAAATAACTCCGTAATGAAAATGAGTAGAGATCAAACGCATGCTGCTTATCGTTCATCGTCATATGCGGCTCGGGTTTAGAGTCGTCGTCCGAACATAAAGGTGCCGTACATGCCTCCGACGTCGGCCTCCGCTACCGGAATCTTCCTCATGCCCCAGCTTTCGGCGCCCATCTTCCACCACCGAGCACCGTTGTCCCGAGTAGTTCCGTCCGAGTTCATGCGGACAAGCCAGTAACGACTACCGAACTCCTTGGCGGTCCATCCCACGCGCTCCAGGTTCTTCCTAACCTTGGCGGCTCGCTCGTATGCTCGCTCTTCGAGCTCGATAACGTGCAGCGGGGCGGAGGCGGGGCTCAAAAGTGCATTCGCACTTCCGATGATGGTGTCGATGTCGGAGATGTCGAGATAACGAAGGTTGTGGGGGATCCATTGCTGATCCTGGTAGAGGAGTCGGTGAATGTCGCCGAGATCAAGGCCGCGACCGATGGCGAGCTCCTCCAGTTGCTGAACAAGAGGGGTGAGGAGCGGGATCTGAGAGGGATCCATTCTGCTGCCCTTCAGGCTAAGGGACCGCAGAGTGGTGGGTAGCCGGGGGAGGATGGCGTCTACGTCCGCCTTGCCCAGCAGAAGATGGCTGCTAGCAATGGTTGCGAGGCTGAGAACCGCCAGGCTCTGAGTGACAGAGAGATGTGTTGTGATGAATTTGACCACGACCTCCGAGGTCAACTCCCGACACTTGGCCAAGTTCAGGTGAGTGAGTCTCGCCGTCTCAGCAATGCCCTGTAGCGCAAGGTCGGTAACCCTGGTTCCAGCGAGATCGAGGTGAGTGACCCGGCTGAGGCGGGGCAGAATAGTCTCGAAAACGGACGCAGGCAAGTTCAAGCATTTGTGGAAGGAAACGCGGGTGAGGGTGAGAGTCTCGGGGAAGGGAGACTGTACCAAGGTCTGAAACGAGTTCTTGAAGTAGGGCGAGGCGCAACCGCAAAAGTCAACGGCCTGGAGGCGGGGCATATCAAAGAACAACTTCTTGAGCACATCGGGGCCAAGGTCCTCGTCAATGTACTCTTGCGCGAGGAACTCCTGAAGATACGGGGTCAGCTCCAAACACTTCAGCAGGGTCTCGGAGGTCAGGTTTCGAGTCTGCGCCCGCTCACTGGCGGTGGAGAAGATGGTAGAGGGGTTGAAGTGGCTAAAGTCCAGGCGGCGCACGATGGAGGCAAGGGCTGTGTACTCGGTGATGGTGTTGAGGAACTTGCGGAAGATGCGCGAGTGAGGGATGGTGATGTGTCGATAGAGGGTGTTGAGCGTGGCGGCGTGGATGGAGCGCGAGGTCATGAGGAGGGCCATCAAATCGGCGTTGCGGGTGGTGAGCCCGTTGGGCGGGATCTCAATGACGAGGAGATCGATAATGGCAACTGAGATCAACAAGTCAGCGGGGGAGCTGGCGACAGGGGTACAGGGTCCCTGGCTTTGAACGGCGACAGCGCAAACTTACCCAGAACCTCGCTCGGGAGCCGCTCCAGGGGCGACGTTCCGGTCGCATAGTGATCGAGAGGCTTCTTGACGACGGGGGCGGGAGAGCTCCAGGTCATGGACAGCTTGTGCAAGTCCTCGCAGCTGCGGCTTTGGGCCTTGCCCTTGATGGGGATCTGCTTCCACCCGCGGAAGTTATCTGCAGGGTACCAAAAGCCGTGAAGCCGACTGTGAGGCTGCGTCAGAGGAGCCTGGAAGGATGGCTGGGCAATCTCAGCGGTGGGTGATTCATCGAATACCTCTTCCGTCCCTTGGGTATAGGAGGAGATCTTGGAGCGCGTGAAGGTCTGCGCCAGACCGTCGTCGTTCTCCCGCACCGAGGAGAAGGACGAGCGGGCCGTCTTGTCACTGCTGCTGTTGGGGGAGCCGGGGCGAGACATCTTGGCCTTGAGAAGAGCAGAGAGATCAAAGTGAGGCACCTCGTGGTGCGCAGGGCTGAGGGGGACGGCCATGCGAATCTCGAGGAGAGGAAGAAGCGGGCCGACCCTTGGGGAAGGGAGGTAGGTATTCAGGGAGGGAGGAGGTGGGCGTGGAAGGGAGGAGAGACAGGTGGGCAGGGCGAGCTTGGTGTGTCTCGGTGAAGTTGGCGAAGTTCCAAAGAAAAGAAGTTTCGACGAGGTCGGGTGGGATGGAACGAGGGCTCGGCGTGTGTTGTGTTGGTGTTAGCCACGGGAGGCTAAGCGTAGCTGTTATGTAAGAGCAGACGAGGGTCCTGAGGATGCGGAGGGGCGGCGTCGGGTCGTCGATGTGAGTGAAGGATGAGAGAAAGTAAAAAAAGACAAAAGTTGAAAGATCAGATCGGATTTTAAGTTGTAGTCGAGGGTTGAGAGTTTGGGGAGGAAGCCGAGAAAACGGTCGAGGACCACCCGGGCGCATCGGGCCCTGGGGCAAGATATAAAGCCAGCGACCGAGCGGCGAGCGGCGAGCGACTGGACCCCGACTCACTCATCAAGGCGACCGGAGGAGGACTCGTGAGGGCCAAAACGGGGCCAACAAACCGCCCAGGCCAGTCCAAAGGGTCGTCGACAAGCGGGCCCCGGGCCAGCAGCCACCACCAAGACCAAGACCAAGGGACGGACGTTTGGCAGAGCGTGCGAGCGTGCGAGCGTGCAAGCGTGCAAAGCGTCGCTGGCGCTGTTGGCACGGGGCTCATTAGCTCAGGATCGCACAATATTGGGTAATGGAAATCGCGGACTGGATGTCGCGGGCCCGTCAGGTGAGCAACACACCACGGGGAAGGGATGCGAGATGGCTCCATGCTCCATGCTCCCTCGATGCTCCGTGCTCTCATCGCAGAGACGAGACGAGACGAGACAAGACGAGACAAGGCAAGACTGACACCGACTCGGGAGCGCCATTGCGGCCAACTCGCCAAGCCCCGGCTCCCCAGTTTAGCGATGCCAGAGTCGACAAGGCGCCGCCGGATCGGCCTCGTACAGCAACTGGTCGCCGTCGCCGCACGCAGTACATGTACGGACAGACTTGCAGGACCCTTGCCAGCCAGGCCCCCCAGGTTACCGTCATGATTTGTGGCGGCCAAGGCGGCTCCATTGGATGCAGAAACCGGGAGATTGGGTAATGAGAACGACCCGGCGGCCACGAAACAACAGCTTTTTTTGACCGTCATGCCGCTTGCAAGAAAAAATCCCCATCACACAAACAGAATAATCCATGACCTCCTAGGCATCCGTACATGGCAAGTATTACAGTGCAGCATGTACCGTGTACGCCGTCCACCCAACCCGCTGATCCTATTGCTAATCGCGGGCCCTGAAAATTCAACGATTGACTCCGTCCGGGCTTTTCGCACGTCCCCGTGATCTCGCCTCCGCCATCGCCGTCATCGCCGCCTCCGTCTCCGCCTCCTGCTCGGCCGCGGTTAGGCGGCCGCTGACAGGTCAGCCAGCCAGCCAGCCAGCCTATCTCGGCTCAGTTGGTAGGTACTCAACCGCCATACCGTTACCAAGGCACACACGTACGTAGCTCTGACCTGACGACGACAGCCATGGCCGATGACGCGAGATGGGCCTCGTCCCGCGACAACACGCACACACACACACGCTCGCATCCTTTCGCAAGTTGGTGCACTGCATCCTACACCCTCGCCTGCCCGTCTGCTACCCCGTTGAGCGGCGCGGCCCAGAAACGTAACGTAATAGATGCAGGTGTAGAGTAATGGAAATACAAGGCCCCTCACCTCTCAAGCGGGGAGAGCCAAAGAAGCAAGCCATCCTTTTTTACTCAAAGCCGTCCGCGTGACCAAGCCTCGTCCAAGGCACAATGCGACGCCTGCGATTCGACAGATTCACCTGGCTGTCGATTCGAGCATCTCCTCGGACATCATGTCTTGTGAAACAAAAATTCAAAATAAGATGCAGCCTCACAGCCATTGTTGGACAGGTTTGTGTACAGATGGCGGACGAATCAGATGTAGTACGAACACACGGCAACTTTCCCGACCGGCCAAGACCTCCGACGATATCCCTCGACGGCTATGCCGAACTCGCCGGTTGCTTGCCCACCCCCGGAAGGATCAGCACCGCAAAAACACAACACGCACTACGGCAGTTACTTCCTACAGGCGGAGGTGAAAAATGAAAAACAGGACTAGACAGCAACGGCCTACCACAGTAGGCAAAGAGTGACACAGCAGAACCGGCAACGGCAGCCGGTCGCCATAAGGGCATCAGGAATTTTTGCGAGGCGAAGAAAGCCAAGAACCGCGCTTCTAGACCCAGTAGGGCGACATCGCACCGCCCGGGACCCTGTCGAGCCCGTTCGTCGGCCCTCCGCTAACTAAGATAGCGATGGCGCCAACTGGGAGCTTAAACAGGCGATGGTCCAGCTCGGAACGGGGGAGGGGCTCTAATAAACGATGGAAGCGCGAACACACACATGCACCTAGAATGCAAAGCCGTGTGAGCCTGGTACTAGGGTCGCATCTGGAAATCCTCCGCAAAGGGCCGAGACCGAATGCCAGCCGCCGAGATAGCAACTGGCAACGAGGAAAAGAAAAAAGGAAGGTCCTTCGAAATGGGGTTGGGGTGTCGGGTACGCTAAACACGATAAGATGAGATAGCCACGACGAGATTCACCTCCACACTCCACAATGTCAAGAAGAAGCAGGGGGTTGAACTGTTGATACTACGTAGCACTGCCATGTTTTCTCCGTACATACTTTGCGAGTTTGTAATAAGCGGTACAAAGCCTGGGCTGATGGCAATCTGGCGGAGGAAAGCATGCGACTGGGGAGCGTCCAACATGCGATTCAGAGGCCAGCACGTGCCCCCCGGAGGCACGTCCAGATTATCAGACGTCTAGAATATCGGATACGGGGGGTGTGACCGCCTCGGTTTCGATGCCACCGCGGGATGCATCGTCGGTGACGGACATGTCAAGCGTTTCCAATAACGACCACGACCTGTCGAGGGCCAACCCCCCGGAAATGAGCCATCAGAAGGGGGCACGTGGTCTATTTCAGGCAGCTCAACAGAGTGCGAGGCTGGTCCCATCTCCCGTCTTCTCGTCTCCATCTTCTCTCCTCTCCGGCACAAGTCAGCCCGTCCCTGTAAGTCTCGGCGTTACGTACACACGACTCACAAGACTAGCGAGGCAATGCGTATGTACTGTAACTACAGCCTTAGGTGCATCCCGGTTGCTGCAGGGCCAGCTGCTCTAGCCCCCTAGGCCCCCTAGCCTGTACAAGCCTACAAGCGCCGTGCACCACCCCTCGCTGCCTCGCCCCCAACCCCTGCTGGGGCTCTGCCCAATGCCACCGCCAGTCGTTTACCCCGGATTTCGGATTTCGCACGTGGACGTCATACCTGCCCAAGCCGTTCTCGTCTCATTTACTTGTTATTGAGGGAACAAAATGGGGCCTGAGGAGGGGGCCTGCCTGTCTCGCCTCACTTATCGTCTCGGTCGTCCTCCTCGCTCCTCCGAAGACGCAAACCCCCGACACGAGTTCTGACTTTCCACTTCCGCAGCAACACCTCCGATTATCGCGCTCGTTCCTCCGATGACTCCCGTGTGACTCCTGTGCGCACGGCGACGACGTATCACTTACCGCATGACAGGAGGCGGGAACCCAAAACGACAAAAAGTCAGAAAGCACCTATCTCCCATCCAGCTTGGTCAAGATCTCCCTTCTTCTTAGTCTCATCCATTCTCTTAACCCGCCCGTTTTTTCCCCCTTCGCATCCAGCCTAGCTTCCTTTCCCCATTCCCCGGCACCCGCTCCCCAAGCCTCACCCACAGCTGCTTCGTAGAGTCCGCAACTCCGTAACACCACATCTCGAGCTCCCTCCCTACCCGGCCCGGGACCCCAACAAATACGGCAGTGGCACAGAGACAGGCACTCGACGACACTCGGACACATAGTCTCTATTAGCGGCACCAGACACAGACACGCCCGCGGGTCATGGCGTTGTGTCAGTTCGTCTCCCCCTCATGAGCACGAAACCGAGCCTTCTCGTTGGTCAATTGCTCTGCCCATTTTCACCTCCCGTTTCGCTTCGGCGCCAACATCAGGAAGCCTCTGGAATCGCCTCCGGGGCTTGGCTTGTTATTACATAACGCTTTGCTGCTAGCGGTCTGCATCACCCTCCTCGTGATCACTTTGCTCACCCCCTACGTTCCGGACTCCCGCTGCACCGCCTAAACCACCACACGTTGGTATCGTGACTTTTCTTCGCTCGCTACTACAGTTGCTATGTGCTTCTATTGTCCTAGTCCAACATCCAAAATAACCCCTTAACATCACCCTCCCCGCAATTTCCCCCGCCCCCTTCACCTCACTCCCGCAGCGCCTACACCACATAGCGTCTCACAGTGCATCCCGTTGACACATCGTGATCCTGCTTTGATCGCCGTAACGTAAAACTCAGCGCGGCGTCCTGGCCATGTTCCCGGCCGGCCCGGGTGGAATAACAAAAAAAACCAGACGGTGCTGTATGACCGTGGCCCCCCCCCAAAAAGAAACGCCATTTGTGCTTGTCATGTACATGTTGTCTAGCCGAGGCAGTTGCATCCATTCCAGCAGATAGTAGACATCTCGACGAGGTCATTGTAACTCATCTGTCAATCGTGGTCTTGCTCATCGCTGGACCCTACCGGCCGTTGACCTTTTTGCTTCCCATCTTGAGGCGCTCTTTGCAATCGGAACAATACCATTTTGCTGTGCCCAGTTAGCCTCTTATCACAATGCATCAAGACCTCTACACAAAACTCACCCTTGGTTCCGGGCGCCACTTTTAGGCCAACGCATTCTAGATGGAACCACTCTCGTGGGCACCCGTCTGCGTCGCACGCAACCATCTCGCCGTAACTGACACTGTTGCAGTAACAGTACGTTGGCTCGTCTGCGTCAACGTCGCCCTCCTCCTCATCGCCCTGCATGCTGCTGTTTGTGTCTTCATCAACCAGATGACCAACAGCAGCGTGGATGGTGGACCCTGCCTTCTTTTGAGCCTTCTTGTTGACCCCAGCGCCGCCCTCGAAGACACGCGATGATCGTGATCTAACAGCCTCTTGGAATGTCGCCATTGCTGGCGTTGAAGGTTTGCTGGCGCGTCCACTTTTCGTCGTGACGGTCGGAGTTTGTGACACTGGAGGCACGGATTCACTCTTGCGATCGTTTTCATCAGGCTTATTTTCTTTTTTGCTGGCCACCGGCACCGGTACTGGAGCCACCTCCGGCCGTTCAGCTTCTTCCTTGGGTGGCTCGGTCTTGATGGGGGCACTGGATTCTTTCACAACCTTGAGTTCGGGCGTAGGTCGTGGCCAAGGGATCGACTGTGCAATAGGATCTGGCGTGACAGTTGGGGTTCCGTTTGGCTTGCTGGAAGCAGAGGAAGCAGGCCGCGCCTTTCCGTTCTCAGGATTGGCCGATTGCATGGAATTCTGGCGAGCGCGCGTCGGTGCGGGGACTGGAGTCGCGGTTGGTACAGGAGACGCCTGAGTGACGGACTTGGGCTCGGGGAGTTCGGTAAGGACGGGAGATGAGGTAGCTGAGGTTGGTATGCCGGTGACGCCGTTCCTGCTGGAAGCCATTGCATTAGACATATTGTTTTGACGTGGTTGCGGTAGTGAGTGAAGCATACCTCTTCTTTGACTGGCCACTTCCTGACGGGAGAGCCTTCCTCTTTTTCGGTCCCTCGGGCGCTGGAGTGGCTCGGGGGCTTGCTGTCTTCGCCTTGGGCGCAGTGGTTCCAAACACGCTGCTCATGGCGCGTTCGGCCGTCGCACCGTTTGTGGTCTTTTCCACCTTGCGCCTCTTCTGCGGAGGGTTACCGCTGTTGGTGGAGGATGCTGTAGTGATACCCAAGCCAATGTTGTTGGTTTCTGCTGTCGCCGCCTTGCGAGACTTGGTACCCTGGGACTTCTTAGCTTCGCCCTTGTGTCGACCATCGTGGTCGTCAAAGTCAGAGTCGTGGACGGCGTTGGTATTATTGCTGTTGTTGCTGTGGTTATTGTTGTTTTGGTTTCTTGAGTTCTTCTTGGCTTGGACTGCCTGCTTCCTGGCATCGCTTCTAGCAGCTGCCTCTTCAGCCAAGGCTTGTGCGGCTGCTGAGATGGCAGCTGCGCCGTCACGACGTGTGCGCTCGGCCTGTGATGCCCGGCCTTCGCGGTTTTCAGGATACGCCCAATGGTTGTCGCTCCCCCATTTGGTCTCGTCGCTAAACTCGTTTTCCAGGTGTGGCCAGACATCGTCAATGCGGGCAAGCTGGGCCTGGAGGACTTCATTCGCCGTGGAGATGACGTGGTTTTTTTCTTCGAGAGACACCAGCATTTCTTGGATTTTAATTGCCGTCTGGCGGTACAAGTGTCGGCGAGGCAGATTGGATGGGTCGAAAATGAGATCCTTGTGAGAATCGTCAGCCGACGGGACCGGGTGAGGGCCATTGCTCGCAGCAATTCCGCTTGAGCTATTCTGGGCGCTCATCGGTGCAGAAGCCGGGGCAATGCTGCTCGAAGCCTCGTTGCTCGGGTGTGGCTCTGGGAGGGGCGCCTTCGCGGCGGCGGCGACAAGGCGAAAGAGCTGATCTTCGGGCGCGAAGAGCTTCGCGTCGACCTCCTTCAAGAGCGTAAAGTGTCGGACGAGCTCCTTGGGGAGCGCTGTAATGGCGTCGGCGAAGTGGGTAACGGCTGGGAAGATGTCGATGGGCTGGTCGCTGAGGGCTCCGGCACCCACCAAGTCTCTGCCACCACCGGCAGCGCGACTGAGGGCGGCCGAACTGCGCGGAGGGTTCGTCCGAGTCTGTCGAACGGGCTGCGACCGTCGGTGCGACGGAGTATCCGCCGCGGGCGGCTTGGCTGACTTCATCGTGGACGAGGCAAATGAGGTTGAGGACCCGGGAAGAAGGGATTCGGTCGAGCTGGTCGGGGTGGGACGAAAGTGGTTGGAGGTCAAGATTGGTAGTCTCGGAGGAAAACGAGGCGAGTAATAGTGAAATCGACCTGGTAAGAGAAGAGGCTAGGTCATTTTGCGTCGATTGCACGATTGAACTGCCGAAAGAGACGCGGAGGGCGTGGAGGGGAGAGGTGGAGGCCAGCAGGAGGCAGAAGCAGATCGCTCACTTCCATTTGATTTTGGGGAAGTGAGCGCTCGCAACCGCGGCGGGTGTGTACACAGCGTCCAGCACCCGCAACTCAGCGCACACGTCGGCCTCAGGCGCCCTGCAAAGCGCATCAGCAGCACCAGCAAACACCAATCAGGAGCGACTTGGCGGACACCCTGAGGCCACCGAGATCCACATACCGGAAAAACCAGCCTCCCGATCCCGGAGATTTTCCTTATCTGATAAGGGCCGACGCAGGCCGCATTTCGTCATTGGCCTTGGGTAAGCCGAGAGCCACGAGTTGGCGCATCAGATGGGTAAGTTTTCCGGATGCAAAGTCAAACAAGGCAAGATTCGAGCAGTTCCGTTTTGATTCGGTAACTAATACAAAGCAGAAGAATCTACGTTGCCAAAATCTACATCGCATTGACTCCCAAACAATCCCAACTAACACACAGATGCTTGAATAGAGCCCACGACCTCATCTTAGAACCCAACACGCCTGACTAACGGAATGAATGCCTCTCATAGGGGTATATGTTTCATGGGGATAGCGTCCATGATGTACCTGGGGTATCGTTCCTGCTGCTCACTCAACCATGCTTCGCGTCTTCGTACCTCGTCCACCAGCGGGCGCTCCGTCCCGATCTCGCTGCTTTTGTCGCCACTGCCACTCGAGCAAGATCCATATGAAATGTTGGAGGTCAAAGTCGGGCCATAGCGTATCGATGAAGAAGATCTGAGTATCTCGGTGACATTGCCAAAGCATAAAGTCACTGAGGCGCTCAACGCCGCTGGTCCTGACAAAGATGTCCAGAGGCGGGTCGTTTGCTGTGTACATGTGTTTGTCTAGTGTTTCGGCAGTAATTGACTCGGGGTTCGGTAATCCAGAGAGGCTAGCAGAGCTGTTTCTGGCTCGGAGTCGTGGCGAGGGCGAGGGCGAGTCTGGGTGGAGGGTGGGAGACGAAGAGTCCCCATCTCTATCGTCCTTTCCTCCCTCGTCGTCTAGACTCCCTGAGTCTTCTGGAGGCACATCGAGGATCGTAGGAAGACCGTCGCGGCCATCGAGCTGTCTCGATAAGATCTTCTGCCTGATGCGGGAAGGCGAGAAGGGCGTGGTCTTGGGAGGCGTAGGGGCAAGAAATTCCTTGACAGTCGATTTCACAGCCGTCGTCATCTCGGCTCTGGAAGTGTATGGGAAGCATATGTTCAACACGGCCCTGCATAGTGTTAGTTACTGCGTGTATGGGTTTTGCTTCGCGAATGCATACTTGTTGTTGTGCTTTGTACGCGCAACCGCTTTGTCGACGACTTCAAGAACATCGGCTCGAATCATCTCGCGCTGGCCAAGAACCCGAACCCGGGCTCCGTAACGGTCGAGAATATGGCCATAGTTTGTCAACTGCTCCAGCTTGACCTTTGCTAGCTGCATGAGACCCTCAACCTCGTATTTCGGGCGGTTGAAGTTTTCGATGCTGAATGCGTAGACGGTGACAACCTTTACACCGCACTTGTAGCATATTTCCATTATCTACCATCCTGTCAGTGGTATGAACGGGACAATGCGGCATACTGGCACAAACCCTGGCGAGGGCTTCGAACCCGTGGTGATGACCCTCTACAGTCTCGATTCTATGGCTTCTTGCGTATCGCCGGTTTCCATCCATCTCAAAAGACACATGCTGAGGGATCGGGCCTTGCTTTAGGGCGCCGATAAGCAGCTCGCGGAGCTGCCTCATGGCCCATTCTCCTGGAGGAGATTCGAGAATCACTCTCCGGAGCAAGGAGGATGTGGCGTCGGACATGGCAGGCTGCCGAACGTGGGTTTGCGGTTGTAGGAGTGGAAAGGAGAGCTGTAAGAAAATGCGACGTGTCGTCGATGTTGTCGGTAGAAGCGAAGGGGCTGAACGGAGGGAATTAGAATCGGAAGCTACACGTGGGTATAGCAGCGCATAACGAGAGGATTTAAAAACGATCGTAAGAGGCGAAAAACGACGGTGACGACGAAGCCAAGCTGGAGCCACGAATCGTTGGTGGCGGAGTTGGCCTTGGAGGATGGGGCTTTTTGAGGCGCGTGGTTCTGACTACACACACTTGCGCGCAGGTGTCGAGCGAGAACGTGCCCAGAGCTTTTTGTGCCTAGACTGCTAGCTGCCATCCGGGGAGCTTGGCAGACAAGGATAGCCCTGGGCCAATAAGAGCGCTGCGCACATCCAGCGCCATTCGTCCAGGCCTGATGACGGCACAGAGCACGCGGCGGTCGAGAACAGCCTCAAAAAGAACGTGGTGATAGGTCGGACAAGGCTCGGCAACGGCTGGGATCTTCCTGTTGGATGTTTGGTGGCTCCATCGTCGAACGCGCCTTACCGGGGAGGAGCCCGGCTCACGGTATTGGAATCAGGGAGAAGGCCTGGAGGGAAGGTCTGGAGACAAACATTGCGATGGCCTTTTGGGACGATCAAGCAGCAATGAATATGAATGTGGGTAAAAAGAGATACTGGACGATGATTAACGCCCTTTTCATCACCATTTCCACCATTCGCCAGCACTGGAATTGGGGACTGCAACACTGTCAAGCTGTGCACGCCTCGGCAACTCTCATCCAAACAGGGAACATGTGAGTCTGTCTATCAGTGTCACACCAGGCACTTGTCCGAGCTGAGCTCTTCATCTCGCCATACCAGGTCTCGAAATTAGCCAAAATGCAACTTTCTGGCCGGGCTACTGCTGGGTTTTATTGTAAACAACTCCTTGTGGCCGGCTACGAGCATGTGGCTGTGGCTGTTCCATTTCGCGAGGGTCAGCTAACAGTCGTAAATTGAACCCAACGCTGACCGAATCAGGTAGGCCGTGTTCTGGGCATCCGGCATCAACCGGTTCCTACCCAAGAAAAGGATTGCTCTTGGAGAATTGTTTGGGGTTCTGAGGCATGTACCACAGCATCCATGGTTGATAAGTTGTTCAAGAGGCATTTCTCCGCACAATCATGGTATTCTGGGAATCTTGATCTGTCTTGGGATGGAGGGCTCGGACCGAACCAAGAAGACGTCATTGCTGCAGTAGCCACTCCATGGGCGCCGCTAGCGCAGATTGCGTTCATTGCGAGGCATGCAGCTTCAGTCAGCAATCACTCTCAGGCATGCGTAGTGAGAACAATGTTGACTGTAACGCGCTGTAATCACTGTAGTGACACAGTAACGCTGCCAGTTCCACTTGGCCACAGGGCGTTTACGGGCGTTCCAAGGCGGGACCCATGGAACCTCCCCTGGGTCGTGCAGGCTCCTCGTTGAGACTCAGCGGCTTCCGACTGGCTAGCTAGGCTCTCTGGCAACAACTTGGTGAGGCACCAGTGGCCATGATGAGCGCCCACGGTGGGGTCGGGTCTGGCTGCCGGCTGCTGGCTGCGCGATGGTATTCTAGCACGTTGGCACCACTACCACCGCTACCACAAGAGTCCAATGAGCTCTCGAATCGCCATCGAGATGCGGCCGCCGCCGTTGCAGGTTTTTCTACATAGATACCGGGCCTTATCAGTTGCGCCGCACATGCCAGGAACGTTCATGTTAAGCTCCGGGCTCCGTCGTATTAGCTCGATAGCCTCTTAGGCCGGCTACGGAAGGCGCGACGGCGGTAGCTGCAGCGTTCCCAGACTCGTCATACCCACCCGGCTTGTCATCCATCCAAGGTGTCTCGCCGCCTCCGTGAAGCTGGTTTTTCCTCTGCTCCTCTCCCTTCTTCATCTTCCACCCCTCTTCCGATTGCCCATCTGGAGAGACGTAGAGATCGCCTTCATCCCGATCCTCTAACTCATTCTTCTCCTCTCTCCGCCGGTGCAATTGTAGCCGTTCCCCGCATCACCCAGCGATCTCGTGCTACCCCTCGCGAATCCACGCCGTACCCCTCGACGATCTCCCGCTTTACGCCATGGTTGTCTTCGACGGCCACGAGTTCCTCACCGAGGAGGAGAGGCGACTCAAAGAAGACCGCGACCGTGAGAAGTACTGGAAGAAATGGGGCCCTTACGTTTCTGAGCGACAATGGGCCACAGGCAAGCCACCCCGCGTAGACGGAAGCTCTTGAGCCAATGCTAACCAGCTCGCAGTCAGGGAAGACTACAGCGCCGACGGAGACGCCTGGAGCCGTACGTTTGGTTCGGACACCCTGCAGCCATTTGCAGACTGACAAGCTCGCCTAGATTTCCCCCACGATCACGCCCGATCCCGAGCCTTCAGGTGGGGCGAGGACGGCATCGCCGGTGTATCTGACACACATGGCTGGCAGAACATTGCCTTTTCCTTCTGGAACGAAGAGGAGTACGTTACTCAACGCTGAAAGCCTTTCTTTACCAATGCTAACTTGCCAAGTGATTACCTCAAGGAGCGCCTCTTTGGCCTTTCAAACCCACAGGGTAACCATGGAGAGAGTGTCAAGGAAGCTCACTTCCATGTTGACAATACGCCGGTCAGTCGATAGTCCTGGCTATGGAACATTAATACGGTGAACTTTCGCTGACTTATATGGCAGACTGTAATAGAACCCTCTTCGCGTTGCGACATCGTGCTTAATGCTAATTGCCATTGTAGCACTCTTACATGAAGTTTCTCTACAAATACCCTCAGAAGAAGTTTCCGTACAAAGACCTCATCGACGAAAACGGCCGCAGGACGAAGGAAGACAAGGAGTATCAAATTACCGACACGGATGTATTTGACGAGGATCGGTACTGGGATATCTTCATCGAGACGGCCAAAGAAACCGACGACCCTGATGACATTCTTTTCCGAGTCACTGCTTGGAACAGAGGCCCTGATCCTGCCCCTCTACACATCGTTCCTCACGTCTGGTTCCGCAACACGTGGAGCTGGGGTAGAGAGCCAGAGAGCAAGAAGCCCTCTATCAAGTACCACGATGAAAACATGATCAAATCCGATCACTGGAATCTCGGGGAGCGTTATGTCCTATGCTCCCCATCCCCCGGCGTCGGGTCTAGTGGAGAGGATGTCTTGCCCAAGTTTATGTTCACGGAGAACGATACCAACTTCAAGACCTTGTACAAGCAGGAGAACAAGCAGCCTTATGTCAAGGATGCTTTCCACAGGTACATTGTGGACGGCGAAAAAGACGCGATCAACCCCGCCCAGACTGGTACAAAGTGTGCTGCTTGGTTCAACTTCAATGAAGACGGCGGTGTCAATCCCGGAGAGTGCGCTGGTGAGAACGTTCCTGGGTAGTACTGCAACAGGGGTCTCTGCTGACAAGTTACAATCGCAGTCGTTCGATTCCGGTTTTCCAAGCGGGACGATGCTTACCTCGACGAAGAAGAGTTTGACGATCTGGTTGAGCTACGAAGGGAGGAGGCCGATGAGTTCTACTACAGGCTCAGCCCTCTTCCTATGGCTGACGATCTGCGCAACATCCAGCGCCAAGCATTCTCAGGCATGATGTGGACAAAGCAGCATTATTACTTCGTCTGGGATCACTGGGCGAACGGCGATCCTACCATGCCTCCCCCACCTGACTGCCGTAAAGGCATTAGGAACTCCCAGTGGAAGCACATGCACTGCGACGATATCCTGTCAATGCCCGACTCCTGGGAATACCCCTTCTTCGCTGCTTGGGACAGCGCCTTCCACTGCATTCCATTGGCCATGATTGACCCCGACTTTGCCAAGAAGCAGCTTGACTTGTTCACCCGCGAGTGGTATTGCCATCCAAACGGCCAACTCCCAGCGTAAGTCGCCTCTATTTCTTGTAAATACCAGATGACTGACTGCTTGATAGGTATGAGTGGAACTTCGGCGATGTGAACCCGCCAGTTCACGCCTGGGCCACGTTTAGGACCTTCAAGATCGAACGAAAGATGTATGGCCGCCAAGATCTCGACTTCCTCGAGCGCGTTTTCCAGAAACTCCTTCTCAACTTCACTTGGTGGGTGAACCGAAAGGATGCCGACGGCAAAAATGTGTTTGAGGGAGGCTTTTTGGGTTTGGACAACATTGGTCTGTTCAACCGCTCTGAACCCTTGCCGACGGGAGGTGTGCTCGAGCAAGCAGACAGCACTGGATGGATGGCGTTTTACTGCCTCTCCATGTTGAACATTGCTTTGGAACTGGCCAAGCATCGTCGTATCTATGAGGATATTGCATCAAAGTTCTTTGAGCATTTCATCTTCATCAGTGATGCGATGACCTTTCGAACGGGGCTCAAGGAGGAGCAGTCGCTCTGGAACGAGGATGATGGTTTCTACTATGATGCCATTTCATGGGGTGGCCCTTACATCCAGCAGCTGCCTGTCAGGTCGCTCGTGGGTCTTATTCCCCTCTATGCGACGATCACGCTTGAGCCTGAGCTGCTTAACAAGCTCCCCTCATTCAAAAAGAGAGTCGATTGGTTTATGGAACATCGATGCGACATGGCCGAGAGAAACATGGCCAGCATCCGGAAGCGAGGAAAGGGAAACCGACTCCTGCTCTCCATTGTTAGCAAGGACAGGCTTGAGAAGATTCTCAAAAGAATGCTTGACGAGGACGAATTCTTCAGCGATCATGGAATTCGTTCCCTGTCCAAGTTCCACAAGGAGAATCCGTTTTCAATGGACGTTAATGGGCAGAAATTTGCCGTCGGCTACGTGCCAGGCGACTCCGACAGTGGTCTTTTTGGAGGAAACAGCAACTGGAGAGGTCCGATCTGGCTGTGTGTCAACTTCCTCCTAGTCGAATCGTTGCAGCGGTTCTTCCTCTTTTATGGACCCGAGTTCCAGGTTGAATGTCCTACCGGCAGCGGAGACTACATGCACTTGGGCAAGGTTGCCGAAGAGATCCAGCATCGTCTGCAACATCTGTTCGCCAGAACCGATGACGGCCGACGCAGCATCAATGGCGGCGATGATCGGCTTGACTTCGATGAACACTGGAAGGACTACCTTTGGTACTACGAGTTCTTCGACGGTGACTCTGGGCGAGGTCTGGGCGCTACTCATCAGTGTGGCTGGACAGGACTGATTGCCCGCATGATTCACGACACCGGGTAAGTTTCTTTTCGTCCGTGCAAATTATATCTGCAGATTGCTAACTTGTAGCCAGTGTCAACTGTCGTCTTCCCCACACCCCGCGGACGCCGTCTATCGGAATGTCGCACTACTTCGATGAAGTTGTTCACCGGGAAAGTCATGGCACCCGTACCCCTCATGCTGGCGGCATGCCTCGCTTGAGGCGTTCCTCCACGGCCCGTTCAATCGGTGCCCGCAGCGACTTTGACGACGACAGTCACTCGGTCAGCTCGGTCCGTCTTAACGATGACCCAGAGCGAGCTAGGGAGCGAAGTGAAGCCGATGATCACATGCACAGCTACATCTCTGATCAGCTGAACAAATACCGGGACGAGAGTGTCTCGGCCAACTACGAACACGACGACGAGTTTGAACCTAAAGCTTGAGCATAGGCTAAGGGGCTGGATAGAAGGTCGACGCAGCAACAAGAAGGCATTGATGGAGTTGAGCATTCAACAGCGAGACTAGACAATCGCGAGATTTGTATGGCAAGAATTGCTTCTAGATAAAAAGTACCGTGGCGTAGTGAACGTGAAAATAGGAGCACACGATTCGGCCATTAGATATAAAGATACGTCTGTCATTGCTCAATGATGATGCATGCTTGACTAGGGAATTCCTGATTGCGAGTGCCGACGCCGTGAAAGTGAACAGACCAAGCGTTGGGAGGTATCCTCTTCATGAACAATCGATTATCAAACGGGGACAGAGGAGACCGCTAGAGGGAATTGCATTTATTGTGTGCGCCCTGTGCACATCCTCCTACACTATTCATTCCATCAACACCCTCCCGCAGCAGTAGACGGCCCAGGAATCAAAAGTCGGGGCCCAGCAGCCGTATGAGCCGTGCACGTGGTGGGCGAGCGGCCTCGGCCTCGCCCACGAGACTAAGCAAGGAGACTAAAGAAGTAGTTGTACTATGGTGATTTTACAGGGAGTCCGTCAGGAGCTTGTTCATCTTGGCGATGCGGGCGGAGACGCTCAGGTCGATGGTTCGGTCGCCAATCTCAACGACGAGCCCGCCAACGATGTCGGGGTTGACCTAGGCGGCGGATGTTAGAGACGTGCGGCTTTCGTATGGGTGGCCAGTGTGCAATTGGGTTGGGACGTACAGTGTTGGTAACCTTGAGCTTCTGGCCAGCACCGATGTAGGCGGACTTGGAGACGGCCGTCTCCAATCGGCCAAGAGTTCGTCGGTCAAGAGCCTAGATGCGACGCGTTAGCCCGCTTCAACCGATCATATGCCCTGGATCGTAGTTATGATCGTCGTTGCCGTCGTCGTTGTCGTCATCGTCGTTGATATCAACCCCCCGTTGTCTCCCTTGTATATCCGATGCTCCGCGTTGAACGTACCTGGGCGCTGGTGACGGTGACCTCGACCTCGCCGCGGGCAGCGGAGATGAGGGTGGCGAACTTGTCGACGACGCCGGGCAGGATGCCAAGGCGGTTGTTCTCGGCGAGGGTGTTGAGGAAGTTCTTGACGGTCTCGGTGGTGGCGCCGGCCTGCTTAGCGAGCTCGGCAACGATGGCCGACTTGTCGGCGTCGCTCAGGGTCGGGGCCTTGAGGATGGTGGCGAGCTTGGGGTCCTTCTCGAACAGGGCGCCGAGGCTGGTGATGGCCGAGGCCGTGGTGTCGAGGCTCGACGTCTTGACGGCAGCCGTGTACTAAATTGACGCAAAAAAAAAAACCCATGTCAGCGACGACGACGCAGATAACATCCATTGGCCCGGCACCGGTGTCCAACGAAGGCATTCGCAAAAGCCAATTGGCATCTGATAAACAAGAGGGAAGGCCTTGCGAGGGAACGACCGCGTGCCGGGCGCAGGGGGGGTGGTGGTGCGAGGTGCGATTACCAGAGCAGTGGCATAGGTGCCGTCGACGCCGAAGACGGCCACGGGGGCCTTGCCGTCGGCGGGAGCAGCGGCGGCGGCGAAGGACCGGACAGGGGCGGCGCGGAGGGCGAGGGCGCGCTGGGGAGCGGCAGCCCGGGCGGAGCGGAGGACTTGTCGCGAGAACATGACGGCGGGTCGGGAGGCGGCAATTGGCGATGGCGGAGGGCGGGAGGATGGTGAGTTCGGCTGGTCGTAGAGCTCCCGGGTTTTCGATTTCCAAGTTGTTGCTCTCGGCAATTTTCGGGTGTTGATGCCTGGGCAGTCTCAGGCATCCACTTTTGAGATTACATAACATGCGTTCAGTGTGCCACCAGCATGAAAAGGACGATGTACATTCACACTCTTAGGCATGTATTGAAGGGATAAAATGAAGTATTGTTCTTGCTTTTCGCATAAAACGAGTAGTCGAATTTGTAGTGAAATCATCGAGTTCATGGTTGATCTTGCACAGTCCAGTCTCGCGCAATGAGCCCTGTCTTGACTTGAACTTTCCCGAACGAGTTACACCACGGCCATTCATCCCCTCTCAATCATAATGGTCGTGTGGTCAACATTCCCTGGTTCTCTAAGGTCCCTCCCTAACGCCAAAAAAACTCCCATAACCGGTCCATTACGTAGCAAGAATCATTGCCCTCGCCCGCTGCTCAATCGCTCTTCAACATGCTATCCACCAGATCACCCAAGGGGCCCCAGTAATCTCTTCCACTGGCCAAGCTGTGCTCGTCGACGAAGAGAACGTACTGCTTGAAGCTCGTGTTCAAGTGTGGCTCCAGACCAAGCTCACGAATGACGGGGTAGTGGTGGCAGTAGATGTGTGCATAGACACGGTACATACGCTTGAAGATCTGACGCACAAGCGCTGGGAAAGACTTGGGGAATGGGACACCTGGAAAGTGTGAGTACAGGCAAAGAGCCGAGCCGGTGGGGGTTCACCTACCAATCTTGCTGGGCAATACTTGTTCGTTGTCGATGTTGGCTTGGACCCATGCCATAAGTTGTTCTATATATGCCGGTGCAGGCATTTTGGTCGGGCGCTTGTAGTTCTCATTGTCCTGCCAGAGGTACTCGAACCTGTTTCACATTAGCCTCGATCACCGCCGGCATCCGTCGCGGAGATGGTCATACTCATCAGTGGCCTTCATCTCAGGGCAAGTATGGGGCGAGCAGAACTCGGTAATAGCGCCGTAGAGCAGGTTGATCTGGTTGTAGAAGTCCACCACTGGGCCGCGTCAGTCCTTTGTTTCGCCGACCTTTTGCTTCGTTTCCCACTTACTGTTGACAGCCAGCCACTCGTTCTCGTCCTCGCCCTCCGGCAGCTTGACGACCTTGCGCAAGCTGCCACCGCCGAGCGTCACCTCGGCATACTGTCGCAGCTGGTAACTAGCCGCGCCGCCTTTGCCGACGCGCGGGCGGAACTGGTTCCTCGTCCGCTGGTTACTATCGTCGACAATATCCAGGTTAGCAGCTTTCTCATTGAACTTTTCGTCGAACTTTTCGTCGAATTTCTCGTTGAATTTCTCATCGAGCTTCTCATCAATGACGAGGTCGATAAGTTCCAAGGAGAGGGAGACGGGGATGATGGTCGTCTCCATCTGTGTCATGGTCGACAAGGACCTGGGGCTCAGGTATCGGAACAACGACATGATGACGCGATAGGGGATGTTTTGCATCGAGTTGGAGATGTGGTTCGCGGAGGAAAACTAACACGGTGGTCAAGAACTGGGCCATGGTGGCAGATGTCGACGGCGATGTCGAGACGTTGAGAAGTTGCAGAGCTGCATTCCAACGGTTAGCGGGGCAATGGCGGGCATGCGGACAGGGAGGCGAACGGTTGCTGAGACAGCTGACGACGGGCGACTTCGTTTGTCTCTGGGGCGGGCAGCGTACGAGGCGGTTCTCGAGTCGTCGATAGCACTGCTCGGGGGACAAGTTTTGTGTTGATGGAGGTGGATGCGGGAGGCTTCGCGAGTGATCACACGCCGCGGTCGCTAATTAGGTAGGTCGGTAGGTAGTTGGTAGGCAGTCTGCTAGGTAGGTGGGTGGCCTACGGTAGTAGGTATGACGGCGCAGGCGGGGAGGGAGGAGGTGCCCAATTGTTTACACCATTTCCTGATTGGTGTGGTTGCCACGGAGCTGGGCTGCAGACACGGAGCCCCACTTCTCCCACGTCCTCCCACTTTCTGTTAACTTACATGGAACACCTCAGGGTGCATCGTCAACATGCAGCCTTGGATCCTTTGAACTACGTCCATTGTTGATGCGTGCCTACTTATTATCATTGCTTATAATGACTAAACACTCCGTACCACCTTGCAGCCTCTAAGCCAGCTCAATCTCCTCCAGCTCCGCCCATGAACCCCTCTCCACTGCCTCGCCGCGCATAATGCCATGGACATACGCCGCCCCCACAAAGCGATATCCCCCGGCACCAGCAACAAGCGACTCATCCGCAGCCTCCTCTCCGCTCTTCGCATCCATTCGCCTGAGAACTGCTGGCGTGCTCAACCCCGGCAAGATCCACACCTCGTCTCCGGCCTCCGCCGACAGTGGCCCCGTTCCCAAGTACCGGTCCCCCAGCGTGAAGAGCCGCCGTCCGCCGTACGCCACGTTGTATGCCGTTGCGAAGCTCAGGCACCGTCCGAACAGCTCGGAGCCCGTCTCCGGTATCCCGCTGCCCACGATCCGCGCCTTGCCCTGCAGGACCTCGGCCGGTACGCTGGTGTCTACCGGGCTGCCGTCCGCGTTCGCCCGTGTCAGCCGGGAGATGGTGTATTGGGGGCTGTTCCACATCGCCATGACCTCTGCGCGTGTAGGCGTGCAGCACTCGATCCCATCGTTTGTTGAAAGAGCATCTAGACTGTCGAGAGTCAAACCCATGTCTTGCTCGAACGGGTTGTACGGCTCCGCGATGATTGTAATCCCCCCGTTTTCGACCGACTGTTCGATCCCAAAGTGATTCAATACCTGCGCATCTGCCCCAGCAAGGATCATAACCATGATGAAGATCTTGAACTGGCGACCAAAGTCATCAGGTGCCCGTGGCCCAAACTTAGCGTCGAAGAAACTCCCGTATGACATGTCCATGCACAGAGTCCTCCAAAGAATGTTTGAGACGCAAAGCGTCGTCCCAATCCCTTCGCCCACCTTCAAGGATAGCGCCAGCTTCAACCATGACTGGTCAAAGAGGAACTTGTCTCCAGGTCTCGAGGCTGGTCTGTTTGCCACCTGACTAATTTCCCCTAGACGCATACCACGAGTTGCCAATATCGGACTGTCCAACCTGTCAACCTGGAGTGGACGATACTGCAATCCTTTGTCTGCAGAGAAGAGGTTCGGAATTCCATTGACTCCCGGCAAGCCAAAGTCTGGAACCCAGCTGGGTAGCCCTTCTCGTCGATTGCGTGAGACGATGCAGCTCGAGAGCAGACTGAGATTCCCGGCCTCCAGCATGATTTGCCTCGCTGCCCCTGTGTACACGCTCACCACCGATCGTCGATAGTCCGATACCAACCGCTGCTTTCCAAACAGATTGACGATGCCATGCAACGAAAAGACCTTGTCCCGCGGGTCCGACGCCAGAAAAGTCCAGAAGCACTGCACCAGCTCCTCCAGCGTAAACGCTTGCTTGTACCGCAGCGCCGTGTCCGCATCATGTCCCATCGCTGCACCCATAAACGTCCGCCACTTGTAGATCTCGGCCATGTTCCACTCAACCGCGACGGCGATCTGGTTCGCCGGGACGAAAGTCTTCGACCGAGACGTGCCGAGCTTGGCCTCGTTGAGACGCAATGCCTCGGCCACTGCTCCGAGTTCGTACCACGCCACCTTCTGCCTCCCGCAGTACATGAGCAGGATATCCGGCAGAACAGCCTCCTGTACAATCCACGCTCTTTTGAACCACTGTCGTTGAAATATCCCAGCCAAGGCGTTCCATTCGGACCTAGAGATGAACGGTACGCCCGAGGCCTCGTAGTTCTCCTTGTCGTGCCCGCCATAGGGCACAATTTGGCTCTGCTTGAACCTGTCGATATGCACTGCCAGTGTCTTGACAATGCGGAGCCCTTCCTCCGCTTCGTCGTCTTCCGGGCCTAGCCAAGCCAACACAAATGTTGCTTTCGAGTAGATCCTATCCATCATGCTCACTTGAGCGCTCTTCTCCTCAACGTCGCCCTGGTTGATGCATATCGCGTCCGCCCAGATCAGATCGTCCGCGCCGGATGGACTTTTGGCAAGGGTCGTTGGCTCTGGATCAGCCCAATTTGAACGGCTTTCTAGTGCTGAGACGACTGCAGCATGGCTACTAGCCTTGGCAAGATCCAGAGGCGTGTTTCCATTATTGTCTCTCACCATCCGAATAGACCCAGCTTTACACAGCATCTCAACGCAGTCGACATGCCCATGCTCAGCAGCGTAATGCAATGCCGTACGGCCGTAGTCGTCGCTGAGATTAACCCGCATCCCTCGTCTGATGCGCCGTTCAACAACAGTCCCAAGACCCTTCCCTGCCGCGAAATGGAGATAGGTCTGGCCCTGCCCAATCGTCCTGTTCAGTTCATCAACGTAGGCTGTTTCGGACGCTGTGCTCAAAGCATCGTGGAGGTTTCTCTGAATGCGAAGCTTCCGCCCGTTAACGATGATGGGTACTCCATTCTCAGGCGTGTACTGTGCATTCACCGACTCGAAATGGGCGAGCGAGGTGACCCCGTTTGCGTGAGGGTTTCCCCAGGTATATGATAGGCAATGATACAGGACTTCCTCAACTTCAATGTCGTAGGACCGCATGTTGAAGCGCAACGTACCATCGGGGTCCCTGCCGGCGCGTTCTAAGAGTCGGATACATGATGCTGGCAGCGACTCGTAAACAAATGAGCGCTGACCAGTTCTGCCTTGAACGTGAGCCGAGCACATTGCTATCCGCTAAATGGGGCTCGAATTCTGATTCCTTTGCCTGCGTTAAAGCTGGCAAGCCGTCAAGTTTGGAATCTGGCCAAAGATGTTGGTACAATCTAGGTGTGCGAGGTACCGAAACCATGGAGACTTTAAGCCTTCAGCCGCACTACCTGTCAGCGTGGATCCTGCCTCCAAAGCATACAATTTGGGTCTCATGTGACTTCACATGAACCATAGATATTTAATGACATCTGGCAGCCTTGTTACATTGCCAACATTGACCTCTCGACCTTGTTCATTACCACCTGCCTCTGTTCCCCCTTCCTCTGCCTCTTCCTCTGCCTCTGCCGCCACCACGGCCACCTCCTCTTCCGCCTCTGCCACGTCCAAATCCCCTCCCGCCTCCAAAGTTACCTCGTTCTGAGGCTGGCGGGCCTTGCGTTCTCCTCTCTTGTCTCTCCTCAACACTTGCATCCCAAATATTCTCAATATTCAGCAATTCACAGAATGCCGCTGTCTGGGGGTTAGTGTACTCTTCTGGCTGCTCGTCGACAATTTCGGGTGTTCCCAAAATGTACTCGGGAGCTGTGACTTGAAAGTTATCTGGGACATCCAACTTGTTTTCCGCTACGAGGTTTTCCTCCACCCATGCCCTCTCTGCTTCAATGAGAGGGACATAGTGCTCCTCTCCCAGATCCGGTGGGGTTTGTGAAGTCCGGTCACCAACAACGAGGGTCTTATGGAAGACTCGAGTGATTGCCAGCCACTCGGGGTCATACTGCAACTTGTAGCGAGGTGCCTTTTCCATGGGAGGATGCTCTGCGCTCATCCCAGGCTTCAGCGGTTTAATCTCGCAAAGCTGAAGGAAGTGCCGTCCTGGAAGGCACTTGTCGAGGGCCAAAAAGCGGACTTCCTTGTTGGTGATAGTAGATGGCACTGGCTGGCCAGGTGTTCGCTTTGCTCGAGGCCGAGCGAATGAAGCCGGGAGCTGCGCCCTCAGCTCTTCTGAAACTTCGTTCAGGTCTTCCCCAACCTGTTCTACCTTGGTCTCTGGGTTCTCTGGTGCCGCGGTTACTGGTTCTTCCGCATCGTCGTCCATATCCAAGTCAATTTCGTCAGGGTTGCTTTCCTTGACAGTAGCGGCTTCCGAGGCTGCCTCGATCTTGGATGGCTCGGTTTGAGACGCCGGCTCTTCGGCATAGGTCTTAAGAGCCGCAAACTTGACGTGCAAATGGGCTGAAAACCAATATGGAGGCCTCAGCCTGTCCATGACGTATTCTGCCGCAACGCTGCCCAGCGTTCCTTCTTTGGACTCCTGCCTGAAATCCGGCTTCTTCCTGAACAGCCACTCCTGGTCACCGTGCTTCTCAATGGCACGTGGCCAATCGTGGCTCATGCCAACGTCGACTTGGGTCTGAACGAGGAGCAACTTGCGGACGTCGAACTCACGGACGTGATACCAGGACTTTACGTCGTCGGAATTGAAGGGCAGCCGCTCGTGGTGCGGCTTGCGGTAATCGAAGCCCTTCCAAATACCGGACAGGCCAGCGATGCGGAGAGGGCCAAAGCGGAGGATGTTGGCAGCGCCGAGATAGTAAATGTTTGGGGCAACCCAGCCGCCATAGTAGAGCTCCCATAGATGTGAACTCGCTTCATGGTTACCTGCAATGAATATGGTGAGATAGGGAGCCTTCCGCTCTCCCGAATAGTATTCTGGAAAGTCGCCCAGGTGGCGATACTTGACAGGACAGGACATGATGCTCAGGTCCGCGGCATTTCGACAAGACTACATACAGGCGTAAGCAGAAAGACACCTAGCAATGGATAATAAGAGTGCAAACCTGGAAATCGCCGCCAATGATGAGAACATCGACACCATCCCAGTCGCGGTGCTTGCACGACTCGGCAACGGACGCGTAGATGGCATTGAGCGTGCCATGACCCTACGAGGAAAAAGTCAGTACAGATACATTCAGCGACAGGAGTGGAACTTACACAGCCTTCGACAGCGACACGGACACCCTGCGTTTCAAATGTGCTGGAGGCCATTGCTGTGTGCTACTTTGTGGTGTAGTAGTGAAGTCAAACCTGTTCGCTGGCGCCTGCGAAAGAAGGCTCTAGGATTACTGATTTTCCAGGCCACGACAACGCAAGCCGACGTCACGATTCGTCCAAATACAGCAGGCACCGACAATAAGTATTGCAAAAACGCTTCAGTCTCGGAGTGCTCATCAGTCATCAACAGTTTGAGAAGATGTGATTTTTTAAAGCATTTTTGCTTCATGACAATTACGTGAAGCGCAAGCTGTGGACGAATATTCGGATCCACCCAGCAAATACTAACGAATGATGAACACCGGTCAAAGAGCAGTCTTCACAATGTACTTTGGAATTATTCTCAAAATCTAGATAAAGTTCAAGCAGGCTCGTACTGCACATCAAGATGTGATTTACGATATGTGTCCCTCAGAAAAAAGCGAGATCTCAATGCGTCAAATGAGTCAAGCAGAGTGAGAGGAAGGCATCAATCTTCCAAGTCTAATAGACGTTCGACCCATGGAGGAGTAGAGAGGAAGAACGCATATGCTGAAATGGTGTTTGTGAAAGCCAATGGTTGGCAATGTTTGATAGCTCGAAGTAGAAACATCACAAGTCCCAGGTAAAAGGCCAGGAAGAGTCAGGAGCCATCATGAGCACCCAAGGCAGAGTGAGATGATCCTTTTCATTACTCGCAGGCGTGTTTCGTCCGTTGAAATTGCTCGTCGCAAATAGTCGGAAATACAAGCAAAAGAAAACTCGCGAGCAAGCGCGTTCTTACCATTCCAACTCCAGGACTCCGAAAAAGCACTGCGCGTTCCAGCGCAAGTGCAAGTATTGGCTAAAATAACCATAACAAACGATACATGTGCGTGAAGCAAGGCCAAATATCTTGGTCAGGTCATTTCATGCTCATGTTCGCCCTGGTCGAAATTAGTATCAATGCATCCCGCCAGGGAAACGTGGTCGGGGTGCGTACTGGTCCAGGCCCAGGTAATCTGCTGCAGCCAAGAGCTCGAGGCAAAGCTCGACGGGGATGTCCATATCAGGAACGTCCTCGCTATTGTGATACCGGTACCAGTAGTGAAAGTACTCGACCACCTTGTCTAGGACCATGGCGCTGTTTTGAGACCGGCGATCAGCCTCTTGCTCTTTGGATGAAAAAAATCCGCAACACTGAACAGAATGGCAGGCATGAAGGATACGCAGTTGCGGTCAGGTCAAGTGTAGTGAGCAATCAACCAGAACCATCGAGACAGAGCCGGTGGTTCTGTCAAGAGAAAGCATCCAGAAATTGTCATCAATCCACGAGGCGGGTCGGGGCCAAAGGCGGAGCTGAGGTCATCGTAGAACCCGGGAGAGCGAAGGGAGAGCAAGCAGACAACTGATAGGTAGCACGTGAGTAGCAATGACCTACCTCATCTCTTGGAAGACACACCGGGCGTCCTTGGCCTCTGCGAACTGGCCTGTACATTGTGTGAGCTGCGTCGGCTCCGTCTCCTCTCCAGTCTTTGTCCAAATCACCGCTGCCGCTGATTCTGCTGTTGCGGACCATGCTTCTCGACAAAGCCGGTACAGCATGATATACCACGGAGCTTGAAAGCTAGCGGCTGAGGTATGGGAATTGCGTTCACGTACTCCTCACGTCGAGCATGCCCTTGATGATGGGGCTGATCATGGCGGCCTCTCGGAGCACGACAAACTCGAAGCCATCGGCGGACACGAGAGTGATGTACTTGCTGGGCATCTGGGCGTCCATCATCTTGGTGTGTCTGTCTCTCAGTGCGGGTGTGTGTGTGTGCAGGTGTTGCGCTGTCGGAATAGGAAGAGAGATGTGTGTGAGAACTGCATTGACGGGAACTGGTTCAGGCCAAATGACGGGCAAGTGAAATTTTCTCATAGGTGGATGCACGGGCCAGCTTCCCCGTTATTCTGGACGCCTGGCCAACTCGCCTTGGACTTTGGCGCCTTGGCCCTTGGTGCCTGCAGAGTTCAGTCCCTGCCCAGTAAGCATCTGCGGGTACGTGCATAGTGGATTAGTGGACTACGTAGCGGAGGCGAAGCCTGCCAGTGCTTCGGCGGCTGGCTGCATCCTCCTGTTGCCCCGCCAACTCCACCACTGCCGGTAACTGGTGCAACAAGGTGCGACGCAACAAGGGCCATGGAAGGTGCGAGTGAGCAACAAGACAAGGCCTCTTGCACTCACTTGATACTCGGGCCTTTCGTCAAGTCAGCCGCTGCTCCAACTTGCGACAGACATCTTTTTTCCTGGCCTCGATCCCATATTTCGGTTCTCCATCTCCCATCCATCTCTCTACCTCCAACTGCAAGCAGGCCACCTTTTTCTGCCCCCCGCACGCCAACACAGCGCATCACATCACATCTCCCAACGGCCACCGCCTTCACCTCGACATAGCTTGTTGTTCGCGATCCGCGCCCAACACATTGCGTTCCGTTCCCTCCAGTTGCCCTATTCAATCTCAATCAGTGGCCCGCCTCTTCATCTCCAGCACGAGGCCACCGCATTCTTGGGCGAAATTGACGCCTGAGACACCCACGCTCGCTCTCGTTCTACCGACGACGCCTTGCGCTCAAGCATGGCATCATCGTACCAGTACAACAACTCATACTACGACTCCACGGAACAGTCCCGGCGCCAGCAACGCACCCGCTCCAGCGAGGGCACCGTCAGCACCACCATGAGCTCGTCGACGGGCCGCGAGTCGGCTGGCACCCATGTGACGGAAGCGCCCACTTACTCCAAGAAGATTGTTGTCGTTGGCGATGGCGGCTGCGGCAAAACCTGTCTCCTCATCAGTTACAGCCAAGGCTATTTTCCCGAGGTAAGTGGCATGGCCTAGCATGACTTGCACAGATAAAGATTATCCGCACACTGCCGGATCCATTTGATGTCTGCCTGTCTGCGATCCAACAACAATGACTAACGAGGCATCACTAGAAATACGTCCCTACCGTCTTCGAGAATTACATTACCTACCCTACCCATCCGCCCACTGGCAAGACTGTAGAACTTGCATTGTGGGATACCGCCGGCCAAGAGGAATACGACCGTCTTCGACCGCTGTCATACCCCGAGACCGATCTCATCTTTGTCTGTTTTGCCATCGACTGTCCCAACTCTCTAGACAATGTGCTAGACAAGGTACGCATTTCCACAAGGCGCCTCTACTACTCTCCCATACTGACTACGTTGTTCAACAGTGGTACCCTGAGGTTCTTCACTTTTGCCCCTACACTCCTCTCGTCCTAGTCGGCCTCAAGTCAGATCTCCGTTACAAGAAAACATGCATCGACATGCTCAAGACTCAGGGCCTCACCCCTGTTACGACCGACCAGGGTATGGCTGTGGCCAAGAAGATGAGCGCCCAATACATGGAGTGCAGCAGCAAAGAGATGACCGGCGTCGATGAGATCTTCGAGCGAGCCATCCTTACTGTCGTTGCCAACGACCGAAAAACCCTCGAGGCCTCTGCAGCTGGTTCTGGTTCAGGCCGAGAGGGCAGGTCATCGCTACCCGGTGTAATCAAGAGGAAGAAGAGAAAGTGCCAATTCCTTTAAGATGTCCATGCTCGGGAAGGACGACGTTTTGAAGAGAGATCTTGCCCATTTTATTGCACCTTCCTCGCTCGCTCTCCTCCATAAAAGACAGGAGGGACAGGTACAAGCGAGGTGGGCATACTGGCATAAAAGAGTTGTAATGACCATTGCATGAATCTTGTTTCTTATAACGATTGCACCTCATGTTTTTTGCTCTGTTGCTTTTATACGCTGACGAGGAAGTCCCGCCAGCGATGGTCACCCGGGACGAGTCCCTCCGAGGTCGCTGGGAAGCGCTCTCTCGACCAGAAGAGGAAGTGCAGATCTCGGAGACAGGGGCAGACGGGGAGGCTGGATGGTATGGTTTGGTACATAAGGGGGAAGCGCGCGTCGGCTTTTGGGATGATTTAGAAGACGGACTATTCGGGGTTGGTTAAGGGGAGAAGGAATGAGAAATACGGACTGTTTTTTGTACTCGATGGGCATCTGGGTGGTTTTTATGCGGCCGGTTGCTTGTTCCTCTTGTTTGATTTCAATTTTCTATTTGTATCATGATTCCGTTGGGTCATTAGGGTTGGGATAGGACGTACAAAACATCTTCTAAGCCACTGTCGGATCACCTCTTTCGCCATTCCTCATTCAAGCAGATCGGGGGTCTTGCTGCTGTGATCAAATGTCATGGCTGATATTTGCGTCCAATGCTAACCAACCGATATATATCGCTCTCTCTGTCTGTCATCGCAGCTATTGGGTATCAATCATCCAGTCCAGTCCATCTCAGCCCATCAAGCATCCTCGCGCTTCTCTTCCCCCTGATGTCCGTGCTGCTGTTCACTCTGCTGCTCCTCTTGCTTTGCCGCGTCGCCCTCGCCCTGGCCATCCTTGTCCATGACGTTCTCAAACTGCGACCAGAGCGCCTCGACCGACGAGAACTCGTTGCCGACCTGCGCAGACCAGAGGGATGCCCAATTAGCCACCCACGAAAACATGCGAGCAAAAAGATACCAAGGGACGGGAACGCACTGCGATGACGGCCTCGAGCGACCGGTTCAGCTTGTTGATGTTCGCCAGGACGTGCTCAAAGCTCTATGTCGCGGACAGTCAGTTGCGCCTCGGGTAGTTGCGCGTCGCTTTCGCACGAGCTGTACACACCATGGCAATGTCGCCGATGAGGGCCTCGCGCTGCTGCTCAAAATACGTCTTCTCGTGTGCGCCCATGGCGGACGCGGACCGTGGATTGGAAGCCATGGCTGACGCTGTTCGTGGGATCTAGAGAGTGATGCTGGTTGATGGGTCGTCGCGTCGAGGAATGTGAGGCGTGTTTTTGGCGGGGGGGTGCTGTGGCGCTTGGCGGGGTTATGGCACTCGTGCCTTAATCGCGGCTTCACGTCACACCCGCCCATCTTGAATCATGTAACCACGAGGGGCACGAGGTCGAGGACTATTAACAAGCACTACAGGTGCGTCTGAATTCTCACACATCTCTCTCAAGCATATCTACCTAGTTAAAGACAAGAAATGAAACATTGCTTTGTATGGTTACAAGTCGGCCTGGCCCATTCCTTCCCAACCCAAACATCCCTTCATCATGCGCCGAGCGTGGGAATACTTTCTTTCGAATGATGTACAAGTCCGCCTTTCTTCCCTTCGCTCCCTTTACTATCTCTCACTATCGCTCTCTTTCTCTCTCTCTCTCTCTCTCTCTCTCTCTCTCTCTTTCTCTTCATCTTCGATATTGATCCGGGGGCCTTTCGTACTCATGTGGTCTTAGGCCTCTGGCCATCATCTCTCGTGGGTCTCGAGGATCTCGGGGATCTCGAGGATCTCGATGGTCTCGAGGATCCCTGGCATCTCTCATTTGCATATCTCTATGCTCTTGGCCTGGATACGCAGGACCTGGTTGCGGCGGCGGGGGGCCGCGGCTGTCGTAAACGCCAGGTCCAGGGGTGTAGCTGCGATTCTGCGGTATTTCTCTAGGGTCTCGTTGCAGCTCCCTAGGGTCTCGTTGCATCTCCCTGGGGTCTCGTTGTAGCTCTCGAGGATCACGTTGTAGCTCCCTGGGGTCCCGTTGTAACTCCCTGGGGTCCCGTTGTAACTCCCTGGGGTCTCTTTGTAACTCCCTGGGGTCTCTTTGTAGCTCTCGAGGATCTCGTTGGAGCTCCCGGGGATCTCGCTGAAGCTCCCGGGGATCTCGTTGAAGTTCTCGAGGGTCCCGTTGAAGCTCTCGAGGATCTCGTTGAAGCTCTCGAGGATCTCGCTGTATCTCTCGGGGGTCGCGCTGAAGTTCTCTGGGATCCCGTTGAAGCTCTCGAGGGTCGCGCTGAAGCTCTCTAGGATCTCGTAGCTCTCTAGGGTCCCGTGGGGCGGCATATCGATAGGTTTGGCCCGGTGGCGGTACAGGCTCTGGTCCCCTGGAAGTAGGAGGTTGATATCGAGCCTGCATCTGATGCTGTGGCGGTTGCTGTTGGGGCGCTGAGCTATAGTACGATCCACCACGGCCGTCATCCCTCAAACTCATGTGGTGAGGCTGCTGTGGAGGTGGCGCCTGTGCAGATGACCAAGAGGGTGCTGGTGTGGCCGGCTTGGTGACTGGGTGCTGAGTCGGCCATGATTGCTGTTGAGGTGGCTGCGAGGTGTTTGGAGGAGGTTGTGACGACCAGGCAGACGGCTGCTGGAGGCTCGACGGGCCTTGCTGGTGAGCCGGTGGCGGCCAAGAGTTCTCGCGACCGCTCTGGGAGACCTCACGCGACCGGGATGCGGACGGGTGCATCGCGTATTGAGCAGTTGGCGAGCCAGCATGTGATTGTTGGCCGACAGATCCGTATGAAGTAGGATATCCCGCCGGACTCTGGTACTGGACCTGTCCTGGTTGGTTTGGCGGCGGGTAACGATGAGCACTCTGAGGTGAGTTTGTCCCGCTTGTCTGTGTCGGCTGGTAGGGATTCTGCCGGTAAAAGTCCCTGTCTCCGGCCGACTCAAGTCCAATTGATGCCCTTGTGAGACCAATGTGCTGAGGTTGAGGCGACTCTGCGTAGGTGGGTTTAAGTGACGGCATCGCCGACGGTCCGCCAGAAGGCGCTCTGCCGTACGGATATTGAGGCTCTGGGTCCCGGCGCATCTGAGCAGGCGGTGGCGGACGGCCCATGGTCTGGGGTGGAGGTGTCGCCGATGGCCTCACAGGAGTGCTGGCAACATCATTGACACGCTTTGGTGGCGGCGGCGCAGGGACGTCATTGAGCAGCGACATGATGTTCAGTGACTTTCGGGTTTCTGAGGGCCGAGGCGGCGGTGCAGCTGGCGGCGCGGGAGTGCTGGCCTGAGGTGTTGGCGAACTGTACCGCTCCTGCACACTGCCCGATGACTGCCTTTGCTGGAGTGACGAGAGCGGCCGGTTCGTTGGCGTACCCATTTGAGGCGTACCCATTTGAGACGTGCCCATTTGAGGCGTACCCATCTGAGGCGTGCCCATCTGAGGCGACCGCACAGGAGGCTGCTCGCCGAGCAAATTCCTGACCGGTTGCGATGGTGCTTGTTGCTGAACAGGCTGAGAATAAGACTGAGGTCGGCCGGGGTCTTGGGGTGGTGGCCTTGACAGGGGCTGTCCAAGGCTTGATTGTTGACGATGATGAGCGAACGGCTCATAGTGATGCTGCTGCGGTGCCATTTCGGGTTCCTGTTTGACCCGAAGCGTCTGCCGCTCCGGCAGCCGAGACATCTCCCTTTCTCTCTCCCTCTGTTGTTGCTGCTGTTCACGTAACTGCATCTCCATCTTCTGTCGCTCCATCTGAGCATTGTGCTCAAGCATTGGGTCGTTCTGGGCCGGTTGCAGGGGCTGCGCGGCAGCCAGCGGTCGTTGCTCTCGGGGTTCCGAGACGGGAGGGCCTGGCGGTGCCTTTTGAGGCAGTGGTATCCGCTGCTGTGGTGGAGGTTCGCGCTCACGTTCAGGGAAAGTAAAGGGCTGTGTTTGAGGGGCTCGCAGGGGCCTCGAGGCTGGCGACGACATCGCCTGCGAGACCGGTTGCGATGCCGGGTGCTGCTGCATGCCCAAGGGCTGCTGAGGTGGTTGAGCAAGTGGTTGCTGGGCTGGCGCCTGTGCAATCGGAACTCCGTAGCCTGCGAACGGCTGGCCTCGAGGTGGTTGGCCAGCGGTGTCTATCTTGACTTGGGTTGGTTCGTTGTGTAGGTCGATACCAGGAGCAACAGCAAGAGGCCTAGAGGAATTTGGCGTCGAGTTATCGTATCTTCTACCTCGACCGCCGGTTGATGGCTGAGGCGGTTCTGATCTCTTCTCGCCTCTGGACCGTTTGGCTTCTGCTTCCTGCACAATCGCCTCCCACTCAGTCTTACCTTGATCCTTCTGTCGCACGAAATAGTTCTTAACCTACCGCACTAGTCAGTAATGATCAGATAGCAGGCACTTGTTCAACTCACCATTACTGCTGTCTTGGATCCCATGTGAGCTGCGATTGCCGTCCAGTCCGACCCAAACGCCCGCAGAAGGTGTGGGAAGTCATTAGATTCAGAGACACTCCAGTAGCTTGAGGCTTGAGTTGGAGCCTTCCGTTCCTGTTGCGGCTGGACTAAGTTGAAGGTAGTCATGGCCGGCTGTGGTGGAGGCTCCGGACGGAGCGAAGGTGCCGCCATGACCTCGGAGATGGAAGACGCAATGGGTGGGGGCCTTTCCGGTGCCGGAATCGGCTGTGGAGGCGGCTGCTGGACGGCAAACGGAGGCTGGATTCCGGACGGTGGCTGCTCGAACTGAGTCGGCAAGCGAGTGACTTCAGGCGCCGGGGGAGCCTGTTGCAACTCGACATTGAGGGCTCGCGAGTTGGACCTCGAACGCCCCTTGCCCGTTCCGGCTGCGGGAGCCGCGGCTAGTGTCTGATTGACCTTGGGCACCTTGGGCTCCTTGTCCTTGGCCGACTTCCGTCCTCTTTTCCGGCCGTCAGGCTTCTCGCCGTCACCCTTGGCGGCAGCAGATCCTCCGCGTCGACCCGGAGTACCTGATGGGGTCGAGTTCTCGGTATCAACCGCGGGCTGTTCGAATCCCCATGTTGGCGCAGCGGCTCGTCGTGGTCGTCTCCGTTCGCCGTTCTCTCCAGTGTCGTGGTTCTCCTCGGTTTCGGGCTCGCCATTACCAAGCTCTGATACCAGGGCGCTGGATCTCTGTTTACCTCGTCCGCCCTTCTTGCGCCTCTTAGGCTGCTTCTTGAGCTTCTCCTTGAGATTGAGCTCTCTCTTTCGCATGTAGTAGTATTGAATACAGTTGCCAAAGTCTCGATGCGGCACGGCGTCTGCAATTCTGCCCCACTGCTTCGGTGCTTCCAAGTATCTCTTCTCAAAGAACCCGGATTCCTCATCGGTGAAGTTGTTCACGGGAGGCAAAACGCGCCATGCCGAGACCAATCGTTCAGGTGGGGTAAAACCGGACTGATCAATGTAATGGATGTTGTCCTTGTCACCTTGGGTCCAGATCATATCCGGAATGATGGCCTCTTTCTCGGTGCGGTACTTCTCCTTTTGTGCTCTGAGCTCGCGTTCTCTCCGTTCTTCGTCTTCTCGCATTGACGCTTGCAAGACTCGTTCTAGGTCACGTTCCGTAGCAAAACGTCGGCCACGACCACTACCTTCGTGCTTATGCTCTGGTGTCACAGAGCCGGGCGCTTCAACTACTGTCGAAACAGAGAATTTGCCTCGGCTTTTGACGGCTGCGGGGTCGCTTGACGCAGTAAACTTGAGGTAGTGCTCGTACTTGTCAGAATAGATTTGACGATCCCGGTCCTGTTCGGTCGTGTTCTCGAGAGTGATCTTATCAAGTTGCTCAATGACATACTCATCGATGGCCGAGTCCGAGTGTAAGGTGTTGAGGAAGCCCCTATCCTTGTCCCAGGATAGACAGCTATAATCGGGAAGACTGTCAATCGGCGGGGTGGTCATGTACTGCCTGACAGTGTCGACGTTCATGTAAGAGTCGTCTTCCGATTCGGTTTCGTCGTCATCAACTTGGGAAGGCGTACTTGGTGGCTTGGAAGCCATCTCGGTTGATTCCATCAGAACACCTGGGGCATCGTTGATGAGATGTGATTCCTCGGCAAGAGCTGTAGCAGGCTTCTCCTGGACAGTCTCTACGGGCTTCGAGAGCTCTGCCTCTGAGGGGACAGCGGGTATCAGAGCAGCGTCTTCTTTAGCCGTCATCTCGACTGTGGGGATAGCGCTGTCGGGGGCAGGGGGGATCGCTGTGCTAGTTGAGTCAATCTCCATCTCTTCGGTCTTCGGCTCAAGCTGTGACCCGACGGCTTCCATCACGACCTCCTCCGTCATTTCGACGTCTAGGGCGTGCTCGGGCTCCTTGGTTGGCTCCTTCTCTGGTGCGTTCTCGGGCACTTTTTCAGACTCCGATTTAGGCTTCTCTTCAGCCTTCTTTTCGGTATGATTCTGAGGTTGTGTCTCGGCGTCTTTGTCGACCAGCTGTTCGGTCCGCTTTTCGACCTGCTTTTCAACATGCTTCTCGACGTCTGCCTCGATCTGTGGCTCGGTCCGCGTCTCGGTTCGCGTCTCGAGCTGCGTCTCGATCTGTTTTTCGACCTCCTCGTCGTCCTTATTGGCCTCCATCTCAACCTCCTTCTCGATCTGTTTGTCGATCTTCCCCTCAGCGTCTTTCCCGGGTTGCTTCTTTGCTTCGTTGTCGGCTTCCTTCTCCATCTGCATGTCGGCCTGTATCTTGACATCCTGTTCGGGTTCTGTCTCGGGCTCCTTCTCGGATTCCTTCTCAGGCTGCTTTTCAGACTGCTTCTCGGGTTCCTTCGGGGGTTCGTCCACCTTCGCTGGCATCTCGCTTGGAATTTCACCAACATCGGTCATTTCGACGTTCTTTTCCGTCTCCTTCTCCGAATCCTGGACTGGTCTTTGCGGGGCGGGCGATGCTTCAATAACCTCCTTGATCTTCTCGACTTGCTGGATCTCTTTAGTCTCTTTGGGTTCCTGAATCACCTTGGTCGGTTCGGGTTGTTTGATTTCCTTGGCCTCCTTGGTCTCCTCAACCAACTCTGGCACTTCGGTCATCTTGGCTACCTCCGCCTTCCCAACCTCTTTGGTCTCTACAGCTTCCTCAGCCGGCTGAGGAATTGGATCAAGCAAGGGTCCCAGCATATCCAACAGTCCTTCACCTTCGCTCAGGATTTTGACCATGGAGCCATGAGATAGAGCAGCGAAGCGAGCCATGACCTCCGTAGGCAGTTTGGGCTTTTGGAGCTTCGCCAACTCAGCCTCAGTCTTGGCGATTTCCATGGCAAAATAATCTGCCATGTCGTCGTCGTCGTCGGATTCAGAATTCTGCTCTGGTAGTGCAGTTTTAGGCGGTAGTTCAAACCTGATTACCCCGATATTTGGGCGCTTTCGTTTTCGTATCGGGGCGTCCTTCAGCATATCATGAGGCATCTCCACCCGGTGTCCTGGAGCATAAGGGAATCTAGACACGCTTTCAGTTGTTGGCGAGGGGCCGGGCCCACCTCTGCTGAAATCTCTGGAGGACCGAATATCCCGATCCATGGATGCCCGAGCTGATTGCGACTCTTGCTCGGATTTTACTGTGATCTCACCGGGCTCAGCACTATACTGAGACCGCGCTCGGTTGTCCAGGGCTGCCATATGTGAGTCCGACTTAGCATCACTACTGCGAGGCCTTCTCTCATCATCGTGGTGATCATGCTGGAAGCTGTCGCGCCGAAGTGGAAGTCGATGCTGTACAAAGCTTGGTGACCGCATCATCTTGGGGGATTCGGGAGCCTTCTTCAGATTCGGGTTAATCCATTGCTTGCTTGATGGGCGTTGTTGTGGTTTCTGCTGTTGAGCGCGAGGTCCAACCGGGATGGGCGGGCTGTCGAGAGGCTTGCTTGGACCCATTGCGGGAACGGGTGCTTCGTGACCACCGGAATGTCCAGCAGAGACAGGTCGCTCGCCAAAGGCTCGTGGTGCCGTCGGAGGAGCCTTCACAGCGGCACTAGCCGGAGCGTAGCCGTCGCCGACACTCAAGGCTCGATTCGGAACAGATCCAAAGGCGGGTGCCGACGGCGCAACAGGTGGTGGTGATACCTCCTTGTTCGAAGGTGCAGAATCGTGAGCGGCGTTTGCGCGGGCCTCCATTTTCGACCGGAACAGTTCGCGATCGCGGGGATCGCGTTCGTCTCGAGGATCGCGACGAGCATCCACCTCTCCATATCGGTCCATCCGATCCAGCCGTTCTCGCTCGTCTCGGTCCCGACCCCAGCGGCCCTCCTGAGACCTACTGCGCGGGTAGCGATCGCCTCGATCCTCCATATACGGTCCTCTGCCGCGGCCACGATCGGCAGACCAGTCGCCACGCCCTCTTCCACGGCCACGGTGGAAACCACCTCCGCGTGGAGGATATGGTGACATGCCGAACTGGGGATCCGATGAGGAGGAGCCCGCGCTAGGGGGGCCTCCGTCTCGCGAGCCACGTCGGGACCTGTCAGCGTCAACTCCAAGAGGGCCCTCCCGCTCTCGCTCTCGGAAATCTCGTGTTGGCGACCTGGCCCGGCCGATAGGGGAGCGACGTGACCTGAAGTCTCTTGAATCGCGCCATTCTCGATCGCGCTCGCGGTCGCGCTCACGGTCGCGACTTCTTTCGTCCCGGTATCGATCGCGGTACTCGATGTCTCTTTCTCGTCCACGATCCCTACTCTCATCTCTAGAAGACCATCCACGCCCTCGACCGCGTCCACGACCACCTCTGAAGTCGCCAACAAAGCCTCCGCCACGGGGTCCGCTGGGTGGGTCGATCAAGGCCTTGGGGCCTCGAGGAGGTTCCCTCCGTAATGGGTCGCCGAAAGAGTCGCGGCCGGGCGGGAAGGTCGGATTGTTGGACCTCACCTCGGCTGAGGAGCGGCGCCTGTCCCCGTCGCTGTATTGCGATGCCCGGTCATAACGATCGGGGGACCGGTCCCTGGGCGACCGAGATCGCTCGTATCTCGAGTACCTTGAAGCCCTACAAGAAGAATGAAGGTGAGCATGAGGGAGGTTTGCGACCACGGGGGTAGTTAGGGTGCGTGCTGCGGAAGAGCCAGTGGGCTGCGTCGGCATCTACGCGAATGTGGAATTGTGCGGATGCGGACGACCAAGGAGTTGACGTAGCGATCCAGGCAACGAAGCAGCAGAGGACAGCACGTACATTGCGGCAAATGGCAGGACCTAGACTTTGGTCGTCTGGTGAAATATGTAGATCCGCCCATGCACTGGCCAGAAGTCTGCATGGATGGGATATGGCGGCAGTGGTTGGGTGGTCGAAGATGGTCGTCGGTGATGGTGGTGCTTTGACTTCCGACACGACAGTGGCTGGTGGAACCAAGAACCCGTCGAGGTTCCCCCCGTGGAGCCGCACGGAGTTGGGCGCAGGCGCAGTCGCAGGCGCAGGCGGCGAAAAGGGCGCGGGGGGTCAAGCCGAAACGATATTTGGAGCAGAGGGACCGACGAGCCGAGCGCGCGCGAAGCCGAAGCAGACGGGAGTTGGTGATGGGTGAGAAATGGCGGCAGGCCGGCGACGGGCGGGTTTGAAGGTGAAGGATTGAAGAGGATTGAAGATGGGTGGCTCCGGGGCCTTGCAGCCTCAGCGCTGCAAAATACAGGGCCAGTGGGCTCTGTCGCGTGGCCGACGCACCTTACTGGACGGCGAGTAGAGGTGCCCGGGCCTACAAGGGTTAGCTCATTGCAGGCCCCGAGCCGTCAACCGTGAACTGCTCAGGCGTGGCTTGCGGCTCGCCTGTGCCACAGGAGGCTTGCTTGGGCTGCGGCTTGTCCCAAAACTGCCGCTCGGCGCTAGTCCCAGAACGGGCTTGCGCTTGGCAGGCCTGTGGAGGGCGCTATGTCCACGCCCCTAACCTTCCGCCGTTCTGGGCTCGGGTTTCAATCGTTTTTAATGGGTTTTTCTTTCGCTCCGCACGCCCACAAGGCCAAAGATGCAAAAGCCCCAATCAATCATTGCCCCGCCGTGGATGTGTCGGTCGTCCTGTGCGGAGCCCGGAGCCGGGATTTATTCTCAGAGACGGCAGGAAACCGAAGAAATCAGCAGGTTGCGGAAGGAAACAAGAGGCTTTTCCTGAAGAAGAGTGGCGTCGTGCGTAAAACTCGTGCATGATATCTCGACACCTCGCTCAACTCGACACGATCCAGCTCCCGTCCACCACCGTCTTTCACTCAAGGGGGCACTTCTCAAGCTCTTGAAAGGTGTTTTTCTTCTTAAATCGCCCTCTTGTCTGCCACTTTGGAGTCACTCAGCTCGCCGCCATGGACCCCTCCAATGCGCCCCCCGCCGCAGCGGCCGCCGCCGTCCTCGTTCAGTCCGAGGAGATGCCCAAGGATGCGCAGAAGGTGGAAGAGCTAGATTTCAACAAACTGAAGGGCCCCATCACAGCCGAGGACCTGCTCAAGGGTATGCGGAACATGGGCTTCCAGGCCTCGTCCATGTGCGAAGCCGTGAGGATCATCAATGACATGGTTAGGCCCCACGGAGGAATAGCAGATAACCAACAACACCGGTAGTCATTGGGCTAACTATTATCCTCTCTCTTTGAAGCGTGCCTGGCGAGACCCAGAGACCGGTGACAAGACCACCATCTTCCTGGGCTACACATCAAACCTCATCTCGTCCGGCCTGCGCGGCGTCTTCCGCTGGCTCGTCGAGCACAACCACATCTCCGCCATCGTGACCACAGCTGGCGGCGTCGAGGAGGACTTCATCAAATGCCTCGGCGACACATACATGGGGTCCTTCAGCACGCCCGGCGCCGACCTCCGTCGCAAGGGCCTGAACCGCATCGGCAACCTGGTCGTCCCCAACGCCAACTACTGCGCCTTTGAGGACTGGGTCGTCCCCATTATGGACAAGATGCTCGAGGAACAAGAGGCCAGCAAGGGCACCGACGAAGAAATCAACTGGACGCCCTCCAAGGTCATCCACCGCCTGGGCAAGGAGATCAACGACGAACGCTCCGTCTATTACTGGGCCTACAAGAACAACATACCCGTGTTCTGCCCGGCCCTCACCGACGGCAGCTTGGGCGACATGCTATACTTCCACACCTTCAAGACATCCCCCCTCCAACTCAAGGTCGACATTGTCGAGGACATCCGTCGTATCAACACCATGTCCGTCCGCGCCAAGAGGGCCGGCATGATCATCCTAGGTGGTGGTATCGTCAAGCACCACATCGCCAACGCGTGTCTAATGCGCAACGGCGCCGAGTCAGCTGTCTACATCAACACCGCCCAGGAGTTTGATGGTAGCGATGCCGGCGCAAGACCAGACGAGGCTGTTTCTTGGGGAAAGATTAAGATCGACGCCGATAGCGTCAAGGTAAGGAATCCAACACCGCGAACTAGCAGGTCCGAGGTACTGATTGACCTACAGGTGTATCTTGAGGCTACGGCTTGTTTCCCGTTTATTGTGGCAAACACGTTTGCTAAGGAAATCCCCCAGGAAAAGGAAACAAAATAGGCTAGGTACATGAATAGACATTAACAAAAGAAAATCAAGATCACTTGTGGACTCATCTGGTGAAAGCAAGAGAAGATTGGACTAACGCTCAGGCTGGTCGGCCTTAAGACAACGGCTATGTAATGAATGATAAAGTCGCGCTCCCAATCTATCGGTCAAGTCCCTCAAGCGTGCCTTTGCTATCTATTCCGTGCCTAGACGCGCGATCCCTTGACGGCATCTACCTTCAGTCGCTTCGCTGCGGGCTCGCCCACTCCCAACACGTCTCCCTCCTGCGAGGCTTCGTCAACTTCAGTCAACTCCGCGTCCTCTCGAGACCGTTTGGCAGCAGACTCGGCTGCAGCCTTTTTGGCAGCCTTCTCCTTGGCCCATTGACTTCTCGGTTGGTATCGACGCTTGTTGGCCAAACGCCGCTCCTCCCGAAGTCTCTCTTGTTCCTGCTTTTCGTCGGCCAGGCGCCAGATCTTACCGATGTCCATGGTTTCTTTTCGCATGTTCTCAATCGCTTTCTGGCCTTCTATGAGCTGGGGCCAGGCGGCATTGCTGCCACCCTTTCTTGTCATCATCCAGTGGATAACATCGATTTCCTCCACACTGCCATCTGCGCGGCGGACTGCTCGGGTTCCCTGGCGCCAAAGCTCCCTGTGGGCTCTCTCAAAAGAATTGTTCCGCGGGAGCGAGGAGTCAGTGCCCTCTCCTAGCAAGCCAGCGATGGGTGAGCGCGCTGGGCTAGTCTTGCTTGCTGTTCGTCCACTGCTGCGACGTCTTTTCGGAGGGCCTGGGGGTGTAGGTGTGCGAGAAGCATAGCCGTCACCGTTGCTTGTGATAGAGGTTTCGGTTTGGGCCACTGGACTACGGGGAACTGTTGACGACGAGCTCCGATGGGAATCTGTAGTACTGCAGGTTTCTTCTTGGCTGCTTGGGGAAGGCTGTTGAGTTGCCATTGGTGGCTCGACAGGTTCATACGGCCTGATGATCAGTTGCAGATCTGAACAATGTCAGTTTGGGTCTTCGGGTCGGTGACGCGAGGTGACTTACCAGGCGGCTTTGGCCGAAGCCCGAAGTTGCGGCTGCTTGCCTCAGTGTTGCGATCCATGATCGGTGCTGGGATTGGAGATTGTCTCTGCGAAGTCGGGCGAAGGTGTTCCACCGACCGCTGGATGCGATGGTCCGTTCAGCGGAGGCTGCTCTTCGAGACTGTTGACTCGTGAAAGGGACGACAGAGAGGTCGAACGTAGCGCAGCACTCTTAGAACCGGATTCGGTTTCTCCAGGTCCAAAGACGAAAGGATCAGGCAGAGACAAATGCACTTGCCTAGGCGTAGACGACGACGACGAGCGGCGGCTGAGCTCAGGGCTTGAATACTCGCGATGCTTAGGACTGATGTACCCTTTCTTGATGATTCTTGAAGAGCGCCGAGGAGTAATTGCAGGTTTGGGAGTTTCAGTCCTTGGCGGAATTTGAGGAGACGGTTGTGGCAAGTGGTCACTGTTTGGCAGCTGGCCAACGGGGCCCGTTGAGGTGCCAGGCAGCTGGTAGGGCGGCGTGCTGTTGTCAGCTAGGTGACTGTTTTCTTGCAGGTACGGGCACGGCTCTCTGGTTCCTCGCGAAAGATTCAACAAGGTCCAGGCCGCGTCGAGGACTTTGGGGTCTATTTTGCGGTAGTCTACTTTGCTGTAGTCTATGGCTGAATTACCGTTACGCTGCGGCTGCTGGTGGCCCTGCGTATCCTCTGCGCTCGACGAGCGAGGAGGTTCTTCGTGTTCCCGAGCTGGGCTGTTTGATGCGGCTGGAGGTTGGCGCTGTCTCTTTCTATGGGTGAATCGCGTCGATTGGCCACGTCTTTTCGCCTTAGGCATGGTTGGTGATGCTGGTCTAAAGAATGTGTCGTCTGAACGCCAGGTACTAGAGATGCAACGATAGAATGCTCAGGTCCTTGTTCAGTCTATTGGGAATATGTCGATGATGATTGCGTGGTAGGAATCGACAATTGGCAACGCCAGAAGGGGGAGCAAAGGGGATGTCAACAACCTAGGAAGACGTGCGGATGGAAAGAACCAACAGCATCGGAGTAGTGGCTTCCAAAGATGCAAGACGTTGCGACACCTCCAGATCAAGCAGGCGGCTCCGGGGCTTTATATATGTTGGTAAAGCCTTTGAGAGCTCGAGTACATCTTCATGACCCAAACAGGAGTTGTGGATTCTCACGACTTGACTTCCTGGAACCTAGCCAACTCTGAGAGCCAACTCTAAGAATGGCCAACTTTAAGGGAGGCCAACTCTAAGCGTGGCCAACTCTGAGTGAATGTACCGAACCGGGAGCTGATTGCAGCCACTGCGACATTGCTTGCACGGAAGCCAAGCAAATGCTTCCGCCCTTTGTGAATACATCTAGAGCTGTTCAAAGACACACCGTATCCCGTCGATTGCTGTTGCAGGACCGGATGAGATGCCACTCGGACGACAAAGAAGTTCAATTACCCTGTAGCAAACAGAATCCACACAAGCATCTCCTCGAGACCGCGACCTTTGTGGTCAACAACAAGCTTTGCCAAATCCTTGCTAATCTTCTCCGATCAACTCTTTGAAGCTGAGCAAAGCAGAAGCCCAATCGGAAGCCCCGGCTCCCTCGGCCCAGGTGCCAACCGCCTGGATGCCCTCAAGGTCATCCTTCATATGAGCCTCATTGGTCGTCCCATCCAGGACGGTGATCCATTCTAGCCCCAGTACCAGGGCATAGTACGCCGCCACCAGGTGCACGCCAGCCTTCTCCGCTACTAACTTTACGGGTCTTGCTTTGGAGAGGCGCGGGTTGCCACTCAAGGTCCAGAACGACTGGAAAACGATGCCCTCCTCTCGACAGAAGGTGCGCAGCTCGGCTTCAAAGCTAGTGTCTTCGTAGAACCGGTTCTGCACCACACTGGGTTTGACGGTGGCTTGGGCACTCAAGGCTTGGAGGGTCGTGAGGGTCGTGTTGGAGATGCCCAGGGTGCGGATCTTGCCAGGGACATATGTCTCCAGAGTCTTCCAGGCCGTGATGGTCTCCTCGATGGTTTGCATGGGACTGTGCATCACGACACTGTCCAAGTATGGCTCCTGGCCTGCGATGGTGAACAACTCGAGCGAGGATTTCACCGATTGGTGTACCTTTTCCGCCAGTGGAGCATCAAGGTCATAGGGTACAGTTGGACCTTGAGCGCTAGGTGGCGAGAATTTTGTTTGGATCTTTCGGGCTCAGCCGGTTAATGAATACTCGGTTGAGTATTGTTAAGACGAATAGCTTACGAAAAGAGCTTCTCTCGCGACGATTCCATCGCCGATGGCCTTCTGAACACCTTGCGCGACGCCTTTCTCGTTATAGTGCTTAGGCTGTGCTGCGGTGTCGATGCCGCGGAACCCATGCTTCAATGCCTTGTAGACAAGGTCGGCTGACTGGTCTTTTTTCCATGCGGTGCCATAAACGAGCTTCGGGATTGTGGTAGAGGAGCCCTTCAGGGTCAAGTCCTTGGCGAGGCGGGATGCTTGGGCCATGATGAAGAGATAAGGTACTGGCTATCTTAGCTAGCAATCGGATGGCTCAGCTGGTCAAGGTGATGGGGGTTTCTCGAGAGTTTGGACGTGTAGTAGTTCTTGGGTGGAATAAGGAAGGCTTTGGGATCGAGTGACGAGGACAGTTGGTGATTACGGTCTCAGCCTGATGTCTTGCATGCTGCATATCAGGTAGTGAGGTACATATTTGGCCGCAGCAATCTTTTGACATGTACCTCCATTTCAGAAGAATTGCAGTCGTTTCTTGTCCATTACCTTGATACAATTTTATGACGAATAGTCAACTCGTTCCGAAGCAAGAAACGATCAAGTTCAGTGTTCGGTTTTACAAGTTGACCAAGAGCCTAATCAACTCGAGTCCACGGAGGAGAGAGTCCAGGTTAAAGCCATGCAAGTCACTCTCCAACGAAAGGAATTATTTCCGCGTTGATAATGACGTCGACGGGCGTTTTCACCCCACCTCGTCTGTTGGCCCAACTGGCGCGGGGTTCGCTCGCCTTTATCGCGGACTTGCGGGGGAAGCTTCTCGATCGGTTGGCGTTGACTTGCGCGCCACGATAAAATTCCCTAGAAAAGAGCAGCGGCTTCGACCAAAGGGTGCCCGTTGAGAAAACCTGGAGGAACTCGGCGGTGCTAGCCCCTTCAAGGAATTTCTCTGGACTGGCACTTCGGGTCAACCTGCCTTGCCGGCCGGAGCTGCTCAATGAAGCAATTCCAGACCTCCCTCTCCCAAGCTCCACCTCAACCACCATGACGATTCGTTCGTACAGCATGCTGTCTACCCCGCAGGAGGCACAGCTCCGGTGGCAGCTAGAGCAAGAATAAAAGGAGACATGCAGAAGCCCGTCACACCACCGGATTTACCTGGTCTTTTCATTGTGATTCCCATCTATCCTCCTTGTCCGTCTTCTGTCTTGTTACTCCTCAACCAACTTGTTGCCTAGCTGTGATTCCGGTGCAAAGTCCCTCCTCTCAACTGCAATGGCTCCGTTTACTATCAAGTGGGGAATCCTGGCCACCGGCGGCATCGCTGAAAGTCAGTCACAACCCTTTCGATGATTCGAGCTTCCCCATCACTCTGCCCATCTTTGCGGGATCTCTCACTTTGACTAACTCCGCCACCGCAGACTTTTCCAAGGATCTCCTCACCAACCCCGCCGTTCGAGATGTCGATGATGTCCGCCATGAAATCGTCGCCGTCGCCTCCTCCACCTCTGCGGAGCGGGCAGCGGACTTCATCAAGAAGATCAATGGCCCCGCTTCGGCCAAGACCTACGGCTCGTATGCCGACCTCGTCGCGGACTCCAATATCGACATCGTCTACGTCGCCACGCCCCACAGCCACCATTTCCAGAACGCCATGCTGGCCATCCAGGCCGGCAAGAACGTCCTTTGCGAGAAGGCGCTCACCGTGACGGCATCTCAGACCAAGAAGCTCGTTGAAGCAGCCCGGGAGAAGGGTGTCTTCTTCATGGAGGCCGTCTGGGTCCGATACTTCCCTCTCAGCATCAAGATTCGAGAGCTGATCAAGTCCGGCGTCATCGGCCCTGTCTACAGAGTCATTGGTGAGATCAATCGGCTTGCGCGAGTTGAGCTGGACTCTTCCCGCTACGAGTTCTACTAGGCAACATCTGACTGACCCCCTGTGTAGCCGACCTGTCGTTCAACAAGGACCTTCCCGACGGCAAAATCGACTTCCCCGACTCCCACCGAATGGTCAACCCCGACCTCGCCGGTGGCGTCCTGCTTGACCTGGGCATCTACTCACTTACCTGGGTATTCCAGACCCTTTACCACATCAAGTCCGAGGGGGAAAAGGAGGCCCCCAGCGTCGTGTCCGCCATCAACAAGTACGACACTGGTGCGGATGAGACGACCACCATCATTTGCCAGTTTCCCAAGAGCAAGGCTATGGGTATCGCCATGACCAGCCTGCGCGTGGGCACCGACGTGGACGGGCTCTACACTGGCGGACCCGCTATCCGCATTCAAGGCTCCGGCGGCGAGATCCAGGTTACGGGTCCCGCGTACCGGCCTACCGAGTACAAGGTGATCAAGAAGGACGGCAACGGCCTCGTTGAGGTAGTGTCCTGCCCGATCCCTCAGGATCCCAAGCGAGACAACTGGGGCCACGGCATGTTCTGGGAGGCCGACGAATGCGCGCGGTGCATCCGTGACGGCAAGAAGGAGAGCGCCACGATGCCGTGGTCGGAGAGCATCGTCATGCTGGAGACGATGGACCAGGTGCTCACGCAGGGCGGCGTACAGTACCCGGAGCTGATTACGTCGGACGTGTTTGACCCCAACGGCAGCCTCAACACGGGCAAGAGATGAGTGTATAGCACCGTTCATTACGGCCTAGAATAAAAACGCACAGGGGGGCTACTCTCGGCGACTTGTAGAGGGGAGGCCAGCCCGCAGTATAATTAAGCGAGGCGGGCAACGTGGGAGACGGGGGAAGTTCGCGGAGAGGCTGGAGATGGCGGCGCTACGAGGCGATGGATGGTTCGTGTCAGATACGTACTAGATACGGCACAGCAGATTGCAAGGACAGAGGCTAGCAATCGGACGATCATGCGTTCTTGACGACCCTTGGAGGATGGCTAGCCCAGCGTGAATCATGCAATCCTTGCCGTCGTTGTCCCCTTGAGCGTTGTCCCCTTGAGGCGCCCGAGCTTCTCGTCATGGCGCGGTCCGGGGGCCATCCGCGGCGGTTTGACCTCTCAAGGGTTGTCTCGCGTCTTTGCGAGGGAGGCTCCAACTTCAGCCCGGCTGATCGGAGATGTCGTGCATGGCCCAGAGTCCAGGACCCCATGCGGCAGAGCGGCCCCCCCCCCCCCCCCCCCCC
>LDPL01000172.1:832068-1160569 GCA_001305505.1 Neonectria ditissima
CCCCCCCCCCCCCGCCCCCTTGTCGACGACCGTCGTTGGGCTGAAATGTTCCGGAACAAGCACGGAAACACTGTAGGTTAGGTAGTTTTGTTGGCAATCACGCACGGTTTAGACGTAGCACTATGTAATTTACGGATAAGTAGAAAGATGCCTATCTGGGAGGAGGGAGGGAGGGAGTGGGTGTGGATGCGCCCGCCGCCGGCGTTAATGGCCACCATCACCAAAACAAGGGACGAGGACCAGGGCGACGGGGAACGGGTGACAAGAAACGGGGTAGCATCGCCAGGCAAAACACGCTCGTTTTCCATTCCATGACAGTGCTACTGTGTGCGCACGCACGACCACGGATGCTGCTGGCCCGTGTGATGACGCCATGTATTCTGCGGAACAACGATGTGATGTGAAAGTGAAAGTCAGAGTGGAGGGAGGCGTCAGGGTAATGAATACTACACAAATTAGTTAGGATCAATGTCTTAAAACCAACTGTGAAAATGTCAATATTAGCAAAATACCCGTCGCCAGTATCACCATCAGCTTTTTAAGTACTAGTTGGTATTAGCAGTTGACCCATGTCAAGCTAATTAGTCTTGGTCTCCAGCCCTGACTGGTCCTCCCGCCGCCAGCCGCTTGCTTAGCTCCGTTTCTTCTCGCACACGCCCCCCCCTGGAACCCTGGAACGGGAAGTCAACCAGAAGCCCGCCCCTCCTCCTCCTCCATTCTTTCAAGGGTGTGTGTGTGTGTCTCTCTTCTCATCACCAACACCAAAACGACGCCCGATTCTAAGACATAACCACCATGGCGAGTGGTTCGTCGGCGATGCCGGCTGCTGACGGGGACAAGCCACCCGCAACTCCCAGCCAACCTCATCTCCAGCCGCGGTCTCCACCTCCTGGTGGTGGTGAGGATGATGATGATGCTGCCGCCTCCGCTCCCGCTTCCGCAGCGGCCCAGGCCGAGACATACGAGGCCGCGCACGTGCACGCCGTCTACGAGGCCATCGCGCCTCACTTCTCCTCGACCCGCCACAAGCCCTGGCCGCGGGTCGCCCAGTTCCTCGACGCCCAGCGGCCCGGCAGCGTCGGCATCGACGTCGGCTGCGGCAACGGCAAGTACCTGCGCGTCAACCCGGCCGTCCACCTGATGGGCTCCGACCGCAGCGCCGCCCTCGTCCGCCTGGCCTGGGCCATCCAGCGCGAGAAGCCCGTCGTCGACTCGGCCGAGGCCGCGGGCACCCGGGGCGAGGTGGACGTTGCCGTCGCCGACGGCCTCGTCCTCCCCTACCGCCGCGCCGCCGTCGACTTCGCCATTTGCATCGCCGTCATCCACCACCTCTCCACGCCCGCCCGCCGCCGCGAGGCCATCGCCGCGCTGCTGGAGAGCGTGCGGCCCCGCGACGGCCGCGTGCTGGTGTACGTGTGGGCGCTGGAGCAGGCGTCGAGCCGCCGCGGCTGGGACGAGGGCAGCGACCAGGACACGCTGGTGTCATGGGTGATGCGCAAGCCCAAGGGCCAGGGCCCCGATGAGACGTATCAGCGCTACTATCATCTGTACCGCAAGGGCGAGCTAGAGGCCGACGTCGAGGCAGCTGGCGGCGTGGTTGAGGACAGCGGTTATGAGAAGGACAACTGGTGGGTGATATGCAGTCAACCGTCGTGAGAAGATGCATCCGCCGAGACATAGACACCAACATGAAGAAATAAACCTAAGACCCCACCGAGATGACATCAAGATTGAGAAAAGACCAACGTCTGGACTTAAATCGAACTCGGACCTCCCACACACAATAGAAAGAGTCTGTGTGATAAACAAGATAAGGACTCGAACCTCTTGTGCCTTTTTCTCTCCCTCCTCCAACCCGCCAGTAACTGTACAACCTCTGTCTCTTCTCTATCAGCTTTGATATGGTCTATCAGAACACAAAATTTCAAACACTCGTCCTCGCCGAGCCATGATATCCTCCTTTCCGTCCCATCCAAATCACTCCCTTTCCATGCCCTTTCTCCAAGTCCCTCCATCCCAAGTCGACTTCCCCCTCCCAAGACAAAACGATGCCTAGGAACAGAGTAATCTAAAAAGCCCCTGGTTTTTTTTGTGCCCTTTCAAATATCATCCAAGTCGCTCGACCCCCCGGGCCATGCCACCCCTGCTTCCAACTCGTGCGCCTTCTACCGATACAATAACAGACTCTGAAAGAAATAGAGACAACAAACCATTCTGAAAAATGACAAGACAATGAAATGAAGAAAAAGAAATAATCCCCGAGTGTTTTTGGTTTTTGTTCCACATGCCAAATGTCTTTCGCCTCTCGTATCCTTCGTATCCCATCCCGTCATCACCCCATGCAAACCATGAAATGCTGTTGTAAGATATGCGTCCCAAAAATGTTCCCTTTGTGTACCCTCGTCCCAAAACGTGCCAAGTAGCAGATGGAGACGGCCGCTTTCCCACCTCTTATTTATCCTTCGTTCCGATGCAACCCAGATGCTGTGTGAGTGTTTTCGTGTTTGTGTTCCGTCCCTGGTAAAAGTCCATGCGTCGCCGTTTCGTGTCGCCTGCTGTCCCAAAACAACCCTCGTAACCCCCCAACCCTGGCGAATGGTGCCCAAACAAAACCAAAAGTTCAACTCCGTGTTCGCCCGTGCCCCTTGGCCCCTGGTGCCAGGAGAGAGGCGGCTCTTATACCATGCGTCGTCTGTGGCTCGACTCCCGCTGAAGGTGGTCCGGGCTGGCTCGTCGCTTCGAACCCGTCGTCTCCATCGGGTAGTTACCGAGGACCGGGAGTAGTGGCGCCTGGCTCGGAGGGGCAGTCATGGGAACACTTGCTGCTCCCGCAGGAGTGCTGTATGGGCTAACGCCCGTGGTAAGCTCGGCGACTCCTGGGAGTAGCCCTCCTCCTCGAGGTGGTGGCTGGTTCTGAATCGGAGCCAGACCGGGTCCTGGCACGTAGTGAATCTCGTTGGGATCGGATGCCATCGGCATTGGGGGCGGGGGGATCGACTCGCGGCGAGTGATGATTGTGCGGCCGCTGGGGACACCTGCCAAGGGCTGGGGTCTGTTGTAGATGGCTCGAGGGGACGGAGCTCGCAAGTCACGCGGCAGGCTGCCCTGGGAGTGTGAGTGGGCGTGGCTGCGAGAGGGAGAGTTTCGGTGACTGTTGGTGTTGCTGTCGACGTTGACAGCTGCGAGAGAGAAGGGGATCACGCCGGCTCGTCGGGCCATATCAGCCTCGCCGAGCTGCCAGTGCATGGCCTCTGCTGCTCGCCAGGGGACAGCCATCTCCTCCGCGACCTTGGCCCACATCTCTGGCTTGAATCTGTAGTCGTGTCAGCTTGTTGTCCGGGTTTAGGGGGCCCAGGGGCGGCAGAGTTGAAATCCCGAGAAAGGAGGTGTCCGGAGTCTGCGTCCCTGAGCAGCTAAATCGATGCTCTTACCTTTCGTATAGTCTTGCAAGCTTGTTCTTGCGCTCTTCGTCCCACTCGCTCCGCCTTTCGAGGTAGTTCTGGTAATGCAGGCGACAGCTAATGGCGCTCCGGCCGGGAAGACGCTTCGAGATGTCTTCCCACTTCATGCCACTCCCTCGGAGCTCGATGATGAGCGCGTCCTCATCGGTTGACCACTTACTCTGCTTCTTGACGGGCTGTTCCGAGCCGTGGGGAGGCATGTTGCGCCTGCCAGCGGGCATTGGGGCTTGAGCTACAGGCGGCACAACATGCGCACCTGGTCGGGCTGGAGCCGCAGAGGCCTTGATCGAAGACAACCGGCGGGTGGGAGCAGACTGGAGTTGGCGTGGCGGCGAGACGGAAGACCCATCTGAGTCAGGGCCTTTGAGAAGGGCTGCGATATCCACGGTGACAGCCGGTATGCCCGATCTGCCCACGCGGGGAACGTTGGCATAGGAGCGCGGAGCGCGCACCAGATCGAGACGGCTCTGGATATCCACGCTGGACGGATACTCCGCCCGCAAGAGGCAGAGCGGAGTCTCGCTCTTGAGTTGGGCCAGCTCGGCGACTCGTTCCGGGGTCCGTCCTACGTCTGGCTTGGGAGAGGCTTCGAGAAGCCCTGCGTCGTTTGAACAACGCCGTGTATCAAGGCACAACAGTTGCACGTGGAGGGCGTGACTCTGTTATAGACGACACTGGGGGTTGAGTGGCCGATAAGGGGCGAAGAGTTGCGGGATACCGCGGAAGGGGAAGGGTTAAGAGCGTAGCGGTTTGCGAGCCTCCTGGCGGCGTCGATCTTTGAACCAAGAGGATGGACTCGGAAGCTCGGTTGGCTTTTGGTGTGCGTTCTGGAAGCGGAAATAGTCCTGGTGGTGGTGGTAGTGGTAGTGGTAGTGGTAGTGGTAGTGGTGGGAGGGGTGCTGGTCTGGTTTAGGTATCGATGATGTCGGGCTCAGGTATGTACCTCGGGAAGAGAGAGAAGAGGAGAAAGGGGAAACTGTCTCGGGAGGCAGCAGTCCAAGTAGTTGAGATGATGAAGCGTGGCTCGTCGTGATGAAGAAGGCAGAAGATCTATATGATTGGTGATCTCTAGGGCGATGCCAACCAATAGGCGGAGATGAGACGAGCTGGACGAGGCAGAGCAGATCCGAGGGCGCCAAAGGGGTGTGGACAAGGGAAAAAGGTCTGGGCGAGGCTGTCTTCTGGAGGTCGGGCTTTTGTTGTCGAGAGTCGACTAGGAACAGGCCGGAGGAGAAGTGGGAGCGGGATGGGGGGGAGCGTGTCGGGTTGAAGATGATGAGAGGGGAGTTGTCTTGGACTTGTTCCGCAGAAGAAACGTTCGGTAGGGCGCAGAGACAATAGGCGGGACCCACGTCGGGAAGTGCTTCTTGGGCTAGTAGAGATGGTTGTGGCCGGGAGTCGAGAAGTGAGATACGGTCGACGGAGGACGGAGGACGGAGAACGGAGACGTGCAAGCAAGAAGCTTAGTACTAAAGATGGAGCTACCTCAGGTTACGTAGCACTCCGTACGTACTTATGGAGGTGGTAGTGCGTGGTAGAAGGGCGGGGCGCGGAAGGAAAAAGAAAAGAAAGGTTGCCCCCGAGAGAACTGGTTTTGACGATGGTCGTAGAGAAGTAGGTAGGTAGGCACTTAGGTAGGCAGGTAGCAGTGCAGTCAGTCACAGTGCTTTGTGCTTTGTGCTTCCCGTTCAGGGCGAAAGGAGGCGCGACGAGCTCCGTCTCCCGTGCAGCGGCCCAGTGGGGGAGAAGCAATGGAAAGCGCAGGAAGCCGGGGGGTGTCTGATTACGATGAAGCCCAAGCCCAAGCGTCTGTCGGATGGACGAGTGACTGACCGTCTTAACAGGAAGCCTAGGGCTATACGTGACAAGGGCGAGGAATCTAAAAGCACAAGCACAAGCACCTCGAGCACCTCGAGCACAGGAACGAACAAGTCGCAAACGGCCAAGCAAGCAACCAGCCAAGCAAGCATACTAATTACTACGTAGAGTGAGCAAGTACGGGACGGTCAAGGACCACCTCGACTTCTACCTACCTAGGTAGGTACCTGCCTACCTTGCCTACTATGTACCTAGTATGAGCAGGGGGAGTGGATGTGGAAGTGGAAGGGGTAGGGGGAGGGGGGTGTGGGTGAGATACGCCAGGGGGTGCCGTGATGCGGCAGAGGAGGGGACCAAGTCGACCTAAGGAAGTTGAGTCGAAGTGGGCGGAGCGTGGAACGTGGAGTCCAAGTGTGTTTGGCAATAAGGCAAAGGCCATCGACAGGCCGGGGACGATGGAGAGCGGCTTTTGGTACCTTGCGTTTCCCCCAAGCGTCAAGCGTCAAGTACCTAGTAGTGTAGGGGGGTGTGGTGGTGTATTGTGTTGAAGAAAAGAAAACTACCCGGTGATGCAACGGCCGAGGCACGCGCCAAGCCGCTGTTCAAGGTCGTCCATGTCCAGCATCCAGCTCTCGGGTCTCAGTCCTCGGGAGTTCCAGATGACGAAGCAATGGAAGGTAATAAGGCATCTAGACTGTTTGTGCCTGGCTGCCAATCTTAACCCAACCGCCAACTCTCTCTCTCTCTCTTTCTCAGCCGCCCTTTCGCCACCTCCCCTTCGCCACCTCCCTCCCCGCCTCGCTCCAGGCCCACGATGGCCTCAGCATCACCGGTTCCAAGTCAGGCAAGGCCCGATGGCGCCGCCCCCGTACATGTCATAATACCGGTCAGTAAATTAAGAAGTGTCGGTCTCTCAAGCTGCAACGGGTGCACTTGGGGCCGAGGGCCTAGCATCCGTACTGCCCTGGCCTTGGCGTCGCTGTCAGTTCTGGCGGCGTTTGGCGCGATGCTGCACGCCCCCCTCCCTCCCTCCATCCCTCCCCACCCCAAGGCCATGCAGCATGTTCCCACCCCCCTCCCCTTCCTTGCTACGGGTCGGGTTGGGTTGAACGATTCGATCTTCGCATGGGACCGTCCGCCTTCCCGGCTCCGATTTTTTTCTTCCATCTGGAGACTGGGGGAGGGAAGGTTTTTGAGAACGGGCTGGAATCGCGCGCGTGGAGGGTCGAGGGGGTCGGGCGAGCGAGCGATGGATGGATGGATGGATGGATGGAGGCCGCTGTCCAGCGCAATGCCACGACACATGCATAAAGGCTCATTGCTATGGGCTTGACCGGGCGATCCATCTCCGGGGCGGCGTTGCTTCGCCGTGGTGCTTCGCCGGGAACGGTGCTGTACGAAGTACGGTGTCGGTATCGCGGTATGGTGTCGTTCGTCCACTGGTTCTCAGCCGACAGAACCCCAGAACCCCAGAACCATGACATTGCTTGATCCGCGGCCTCACTGGCCTCAATCCTCGAAAATACCGTCCAGTTTGCCGTCCAGCGCGCTGCGAGAAAAGTGTACATGGTACGCGCCGTGCGCCCGCCTCTCGATTTCCCCCGGCAGGCCGGAGGCGGGATCAAGAGCGCATCCGCGAAGCATGGCATGGAGCATCGAGGATGGGTCACTTATTAGAGCGTGGAGCATGGAGCATGGAGCTTTGAAGCGTGGAGCGCAGCGGCCGTGCAAATAATGGCGCAAGGGAGGCTGCTTCCAGCACCACGACACCCGAGGCGTTCGCACGAACCACCTAGTTCGAGGCAGGTCGCTAAGTCAGTGATTGACGATGTGCTGTCCAGGACCTGGGTCCAGGGTCCCCGCCCCTCATGGAGATGGAGCCTCTGGTCAGCCAAGCGCGGCAGGGTTGTTCGAGTTTTGAGCTGAGTTGAGTTGAGTCGAATCGAGTCGAGTCGGCTCGGCTCGATTCGATTCGAGTACGAGAGCGCGCGTGTGAGTGAGAGTGGAGGAGACGCTCATTGGATCCCCACACGAAGGTGGCCCCTTGACCGTTTGCCCTTTTCCCTTTCCGCCGGACTTGCGAGCTGAGGATCGACGACGAGAGGCCGACAACGTGTGAAACGGCCTGCAGTCTGTGACGACGTGGTGTGAGCGAAGCCCGCGAGCGAAGCCTTGACGCCAATCTCTCGCGAAGGCGCGCTAGTATGGCCAGGAACTCCCCGGGAGACGAGACACACTCGGCGGCAAGCGTGGAGAAGAGCTGTGACATGGATTGGCGAATATGTTACATACAGGCCTGCTACTACTACTGATCTGATTGATGCCAGACGACGATGCCAGGGAGGTAATCAGGTAGGTACGCAATTGATTTGATCGTACTGGGTCGCCACCCTCACTTCACAGCGCATCGCACCGCAACGCATCACGCAGCATCGCATCGCATCGCATCGGACCTTCGACATGGAACCCAGCCCCCCAGGGTTCGAGCACTCCAGGATTGCAGGAATAGGCGTCACCCCCAGGTACCGCGCCAGCATCTATGTCGCCTCCAGCGTCAGCGTCAGCGTCAGTCAGCGTCAGCGCGCGCTCGTTGAATCCGTGATGGAGGCTGGCTGGTGATGATCACCAACCACGAGCGGCTTGGGCGCCAATCGCCGGCGCTGGAGCATTTGCGGGAACAAAGAAAAAACCGTCTGGTCTAGCGTCGTCTGCGGCAATGTACACGAGACTGATGATATCAAGGATTCTCGAGCCACAGGATGAACTAAATCAGCAGCCGCGTATGTATGTATGGAGATCCAAGGCACCCAAGTTGGCACCTCTGCGTTTTCCCGGCTCAGCCCTGGCGGGGGCTTTTCGTTCGTTCACTTTAACCAACCCCCATCGGTATACCTGGTTGCCACGGAACCAACAGGAAAAAGAGACGAAGAAGACGGAAGAAGAAAAGTCTCGGTCTGCGTGCTAACAACCAACGGAGGCGTGCAGCAGCCGCATGCCACGAAAGATTCTTTACTACGTACACCCACGCCAAACCCAGCAAGGCCATGTACATCGGATCTGTCTGTCGAGGAAATAGCGGCGGGTTGGTGAGATGCAGGGCCGCAAGCCACAACGTCGTCGGTCGAGCAAGGCAGCCCGCATCCACTTGGACGTCCCTTGACTGAGCCGTGACGGCCCCCAAAAAAGAGGCGCCAGAAACATGCCTGATGGAAGCTGGCAAGACTGACAACGGCGTCGACAGCTGCTTTCTTGCCCCTTGCCCTACCTTGGACAACGGCGCGAGTGGCACGCGCCCAACGTCCGTCTGTGCGCTGTCCGCCCGCAACACTCTGGCGCAAGTTTGATGATGAGTTTGCCGGGTGAGGCTTTGAGGCTGGGGGGGGGGAGAGGACTGGGAGGGGGAGGGCTAATAGATTGCCAAACTGGGGCCTCTTTGGGCTGGGCTTCGGCCCTCGGGGCTGGGCTTTTGCGTCAAGGTTTCGGGAGCGAGCGGTTTGGAACCAAAAAGAAAAGGCCCGGCCCGAGCTTTGTGACATTTCCTGGCTGTAATTTGAGATGGATCGAGGATCCGTTTTCGGGGGTCCCATCCATGATCCGTCGTCATCGGATCTCCTCTCCAGACGGACGCCCGCGGCCCAATCTTGAGCCCGGCCGAACACCGGTATGCTTGCTTTCCCAGTACGCCCTCGCTTGGATGCTCGCTCCAGCCAAGAGTAACTTTGCGGACGACGGCCTCTCTTTGTTTGCTCCATCCGTGCCCGTACGTCAGTCACGATGTGGTTTGTGCTCCACGCCGCCTCCCGCCTTAGTAGTAGCACGGAGCCGGGAACACCCTGGACACTGCTGATGAACTGGCGGTCAAAAAAAGAGACCAGAAAAAGAAAAAGAAAAGAAAGAAGGAACAGGAGGATGCCACCCGCAACTGAGAATAGCCCGTAAGGTGGCGGAGGTGGTGGTGGTGGCGGCGGCAGTCGTGTCCATCGGCTGAGGGCTGGTGAGCTGGTGCTGATGCCCGTGTCATGGACCAAGGCCCCCAGGGCGCATCGTGGATAATGGCGTGGATAATGTATGGCATGCGTGCTATGTAGACTGCGACGTAGCAGCGTTTGTGCATGCGTGCGCTGTTGAATGTGCGCTGTTGGGCGCGCGAGCGCAGTACGTGGTAATTACCTTATACGCAGGTTTGTTGGAGGTACGACTCTGTAACAAAGTCGTGATTATGCGTGTGAGGCCCCCTGGTTCCCGTCCATCTGGGGCTTGCGGGCTCGTCCGGGGGTGGGAGCCACCAAGCCTCGAGCGTTCATCGACGGCCATGAACCATGATCGACCACCAACACGACCCATCCCTCCATCCCTCCCTTCCCTTCCCTTCTCCATCCTTTCTCCGCGCCACCCTCCTCCGCCTTCGTCCGCCGCACGTCTGACATCCAGCCACATGGCCCAATCTGGTTCCTGTCTGCCCTCTTCTGCCCTTCCGTTCTGGCGGTCGTCCGGCCGGTTGGTCGGCTACAGCGCTGGCCGACAGCTGGGAGGGAGGGGCGTGAGAGGCGTGCGGCTGTCTCCAGCAGCCCTTCAGGCTGAGGTGTGGCTGCTCTACTGGTGGTGTCGTGCCAGACTGACTGCTTGCCTGCTTTGCTTGCCTGCAACAACAACAACACCACGGCCGCCGCCGTCACCAGCGAACCGCCCCGCGCTGTCTGAGACAACTCGGCATCGTGCTTGCAGGCGCGTTACGAGCCCGCAGGCTTGCGCCTCGCATCTTAGCAGGCTTCTTCTCGCAGGGCCATGCCTTGGACGTCAAGTCCCCTCTCCAAGGACGCCACGTTGATGCCAGCCAGGCCCTCGACATCTGTGGCAGGGTTCCACCTCGGTGGCATCGTGACCGCCACCCGACCTCCACCTCGATGAAAGAAAATTTTCCCACTTGTGCTTTTCTTTCTTTTTATTTTAATTTTCATGTAGGATATGGTATGCCCTTGCTCCCAAGCCTGTTTTAGGCCCAGGCCACCTGCTGGAGCTCTCCTCGAGGCCTCGTTTCCCCCCTCCCCCCCCCCCTCCCCCCGCTCCCTTGCTCCCAAAAATGGCCACTTGGGCAGGATGAGGCGGGCTGGGAGACTTGTTGGATCTACGGCCAGGGATCAGGGCTCTATCGACCGACGAGGCCAGCATGCGCCAGCACTCCAGCAGGCGGCCGGCCGGCATGCAGCGGGGTGAATGAAACGCTCTCCAGCGCACAACGCAGCAGGTTGGAACATGATACAAGCACCGCAGCTTTCGATGGGGGCGTGGAACGAACTTGTCGCAGCTGGGTAGGCGTAGGCTTGGCTGGACTAATTAGTTCTCCCTCCAGGTCCAAGCCCAGCCCAAGATGAGCAACGTCCTCGCCGCTTCGGAGCTCTGGCAAGGCCCAAACGGGTGCTACACTGGTAGTCGTAGTCGAGATGGGTGCCCTTGCCACAAAGTACTTGGTGCGTACTTGTTGATGCCCGAGCAAAGCAAATCGCCGGACCTCCCACCTCCCGTGTCGTCGTATTGCTCATCCACAGACTCATCTCGGCCCCCGTAGGCATCAAAGCATGCTGTATCCGTACTTTCTAACGAGAACCCCCACCCAATGGCGGGTTCACAGCCCCGTTTCTGGCCTTTCCGTGGCCCTTCATCTTCCGTGGTTGAGGCGTCGTGAGCATCAGACAATGATGTGGGATTGCGAATGCCGTCCTTCCAAGCCCCCTCCCAATGGACCTAGAGACACCAAGAAAAGGCCCCACTGGTCCTCACGAACCATCTACATCCATTCAAGCACCGGATCGAGGGTCAAGTGAGCTGCGGCGTATGTACGTGTGTCGCTCCTCCAGTCACTCCACGACCTATCAGTGGGCCCCGGCTCTTGCATTCGCAGTCTTGTTCGAACTTCAACCACCCATCACCAAAGGACAAAGGGGGCTAAATTGATGGATGGCGGCGCAGCCCCCGGGTAGGACGAATTGGACAACGGCTCTCCCCCAGTGGGAACCCGGCCGACGACGCGACTGGTCAGCCATTGACGGGTTGGCAAACACCACGACCAAAGAGAATCCTGCGGGGATGGGGGAACGGGGATAGTGACGGGGATGCCTCCAGGCTCGTGAGGCATTGGCATCGCGCCCATTCGGCACCACCAGCATCGCCTCGGGGCCACGAGAGCGAGGCGGCAAGCATGCTGCTCTGCTTCGCTTTGCTTTGCTTTGTTGGCCATGGCCGCTCCGAGACCCCTGCCCAGACAATGCCGCACCTTTTGCTCCCACGCCCGATTCTTTGCCAGCGACGTCATGGGCCGATCAGCGCTGCCAGCCTCTGCCAGGTGCCAGCGCAAGGCAAAGCCCGACAGGACAGACGGCATGGGGGTCGCATGGAGGAGAAACATGGGGGAAGCTTCGTTTGGAGGGGTGGGCGGGTTGCCACAGGTCCGGCGGCAACGTCCCGTAATGTCTGACGTTTGTCTTGGACATGTTGTCTCGCCCTATCTTGTGTAATCTTACGAATACATCACACATTACATTGTACATGCCGTCCGTTGCTGGACCGTCACTCGGCCCTTGTCGCGGATGGAAACCAAGCGTGTGGGGGCCCTGGCTGGATGAGCCTGGCAGCGGATCAAGATGACCAGGGGAACGGCCGACAGGGCTATGGGCCGATGGGATATGTGGGATGGGGGACGAGAACGACGATGGACGATGATGATTGACGATGGACGATGGACGATGGTCTCGATGTGCGCGATAGACTCACCCCCCAATGAGATTTTCCCAACTGGGGGCCTCCCGTAGTTATACGTAGTACTTGGGCGTCTGATGCCCTTCACTGCCTCGAATGCTTCACCGATGGATGCCAATGGCACGCACGGCTCCACGTCGCCGGCCGGCTCTCGACATGCTTCGACGCCCATGGGCTGCAAATTTGCCCTCCCCCGTCACACAGCAAAGGCTCAGCGCAGGACCCGACGTGGCGGTGAGCGAGTATCTTGGGCGCGGGACATAACGATGCCGACTCGGGTCTCAAGGTTTCTCGGGCCACGTCCAGAAAGCATGGTACATACAGTCCGTGGTTTCACGGTACCGTCTCGCTGTTTGCATGACGGAGGCACAGCATTGTAAGCTGAGGCGGAAGAAAGAAAAAAAAAGGAGGGCTGAGACACTCGTCGGATTTGGAATATCCAACACGGCGAAGTAGCCCCAAAAGCTCCGAACTGAGGAACAAAATTGCTTCTGGCGGATCGGGGTGTGCTTTTTTTTCCCCCTTCTCGCCGTCACACCATCCATTGCCGGCCGTCAAGCTCGGCAGGCTCGTCAAATGAAGGACTCGAGTCCCGAATAATGCTCCAATATCGATGATGCAGATGCTGGTGCAGATGTGCAGATGCAGATGCTGACAGTGAGACCGACTGGTCCTGTGTGCATGTATGAACAACTTGCGCGCTGGCACGGGCTGCAGACGGGCGCAGGCACCGGTCCGGCTGGTCGTGAAGCTTCTTCGCAGCCAAACGGCCTTGATCTGAGACCTTTCCGCTTCGAGGCCACAGATGTGAGGCAACTCGGTCGGGGGTTGATCAGTGAGGGAGGGGGGCGTGTGCCCTGGGAGCGATGCGAACCCTGGCGGGCGGTTTGTGACTTGTCACGAGGAGCCTGCAGCGAACACGACCCAGGCGTTTCATCCCGTCCCCCATCTGTTTGCACGACTAGCCGCGCCTCGTCTCTGGCTACATATCAGATCGATCCTAGTGCACCGTTGCCCATGGCCCATGGCATCAGGACAGGCCTCTCCAAGGTCTTGTGTGTGTGTCTGTTTTTTTTTTTGCTCCCTTGGCCGCTCAGCCCTACGTGACAGGTCGGTCTTACAAGACTTATTGGACGGGTACACAACTGAGGCTCCGTACACCCACCCTTCCTCTCGCTCGCCTCACCCTCTTTTTTTTTGTTTATGTCTTTCCCCCTTTGCACTCGGTCTCACGACGTCTGGCAGTGGACCAGGAAAGGTCGAAGCGGTCGCACTGAGCACGGCGGGCTCGTGTTGCATCGGCGACGGGCCCGAACGGACGCTGAGTTGTCCGTTGCAAGCCCAGAGGCTGGCGCTGGCCTCCCACAGCAGCCGTCGTCGTCCGCGATGAACCGGAGCCGGAGCCGGAGGGGGGAGGGGCCAGAAAGTGAGTGCCAGACCGGGGGGCCGCATCGACCAGGGCCGCGGACAGCGAATGCCCCAGCGCCAACCCACGTTTTCCCGACCGGCGGCCTTGAGCCGCCGCGGAGCGCCGTGGTCACAATGGATAGCACGCACTTGGTCCGCCGACGTTAATTTACTAACCTACCGTTCCGTGAGGGCTGCGGCTGCGGGGGGGGGCCACTCGGCCAGCCAGCAAGCGGACCCCCAGATGGCGATGGAGCAGCACAGGAAGGGTGGAGCTCTCTTTCTGAGCCGGCGGATTGGAGGACCCTGGTGCAACTCGTTATGCGCGAAATCTGGCGTCGGAGCTTGCATTCGATGCTGTTGTTGCGCTTCCGTGTTTCCAGACGGACGGGTCCGCGGCCAACGCCGACGACAAACGCCATCCGGACCAATCGCCGGCCGCTGTGCCTGAACCGGGCCGGTTTTGGGGTGGGAGAGACGGAACGGGGTTTGTCGTTGCAGTGGCACGAAGATCAAATCTCCAGGCTAGCAAGGAGTGGTAGGCAACTACTAGGTTGTTATGTACAGTAGGTGCATCGGGTTGTCTAGATTCTCATTAGCCGCTTCTCACATACCTAGTTAGACGTAAAGCCTATCAACCTATGTAGACTAGCACAAGACAACACAGCGCGCGCGCCCGCATGCGATACATGTCAGATCATATCATATTCACACAATCACAAACCATAACAACAACAGAGCGGAAACGGCAAGTAACGGCAGCGGCAACAGCACGGCATCGGCAAACAAGCCACGGACTACGGACTTCGGCCCACGGGCCACGGGCCACGGCGACCTCGATAACAGAGGTGGCGAGGGCCGAAAAGCCAAGGGTCCTCCCGAGATGTGTTGTTACTACTACCTATTTCGGTATGTTCCTATCTGTCGCTCATTGGCTCGCTCGATTATCTCCAGATCCCTCCCCCGCTTGCTCGACATCTGTGCAGCCTCCACGTCGGAAAGTATGTCCGGGGCGAGACCAGGGGAACCCGTCCATGGATATGTAATGTTCAACTCAATTTATCCAATTGTCCATGTTGCAGAGACATGGCACGGGCAGTAGAGCGCAAGGGGGGGCGTCTTTTGGTAATCACGTCGGGTATCTTTCATGCAAGCTGCGGGTCAAAGAGGAATAAGAAAACCTAACGAAAACCAACAGCTGCTTTTGCGGTGGCTAAGCTCTAAGCTGTTTAGTTCCTGACGATACCAGGTCCAGTTCGAAAATCCTTAGCTGAAGAGAGAAAGGAAGAGAGAAAGGACGCGGCAATAGTATGGATATGGAGTATCGGTGGCGGGAGATACCACCCCCACATTTGAAACCAACCACAGAGCCCCCCGGCAGCTGTTGGAAGGTTCCCAATAGTTCCGGCATGCACAACAAAGCAAAAAAGAATGCGTGTTTCCGTCGGTTCCCAATTAGGAAGAGAGAAGAAGAAAAGAGGCTCCTGTCCTGTCGATTCTCCAGGTACCTACTTGGCGGCAGTGGCAAAGGCCTGTCGGGCTACAGCGCAGTTCCACAGCTCAGTTGGCCGATACCACCACACACACACTCACACTCTGGGAATCACCCACCCAATCTGAAGTAGAGGATAATGAGTAATCCACGGATGGTTCCCAACGGTTCACAGGCGCTGGGCGTCTGACTGAGCCTATCAGGAACAGCCACTCGCCCGTTGAGGCCATGCCTGTTGAGGCCTCTGGTCAACTTACCCCTGCCAGGCAACAACAGCTTAACCAAACCGAACTGGTAGGCTTTGATGATAGTGAAGCGTCTCATGCGAGGGGGGCGCGTCAAAAGTCGAAATGAAGAACGATGCTTCACGCTTGACGGCAATTTCCAACATGGGACATGCAATGGTAATTAAGGCATAAGTTAATTAGACCGAGGCTCCATCTCGATACTGCCGGTTTTTTTGTTTTTTCTTATCCCTACCCCCTGGCCTGGTCACCCACGTTCTCGCTGTCGCTCTCTACCACACTCAATCTCTCCTTCTCGGCGAGGACTGATTGACTGCATAATCGCGACCCCACCCCATCAAGCAAGAACCTGAGTCCTGAGGCTCCAGATTCCAGAGTCTAGTTCCATCCGAACTGGCCTACCCCTCCAATCCGTGAATTGCGGCGCACGGCGTCTCGCGATAATCTTGACCGCCACAACCCACCACCAACAATCTGGAACCCAGAACCCAGAACCCAGAACCCGTCGTCCTCCAGCCGCCATCCAGTCCATCGCACCCCAGTCCATCACATCCATCTCCCGTCGACCCCGGCTCAGAACCCCGAAAGCCCCCGGAACCACTGTCACTTGACAGCTCCATCCCATCCTCGCTGTGCTCACCGTTCCGTCACGGCGTCACCATCACCACCTCCAGATCAAGCAGCCAGCAACCAGCACACGCCAGCTTTTACTACAGCTCCAGCACCATCCGTCGCCATGGCCGACGTTCCCCTCCTCATCATCTCCGAGTTCGCGTCATCCGAACGCCGCATCACCCCATCATGGTCCATCAGCCAGCTCAGAACCAAGCTGGAGACCATCACCGGCATCCCGCCCTCCTCCCAGCGCCTCTCCCTCAAGACGGCGGGCGCCGAGGCCATCTCCATTGAGGCGGCTAACGAGGATGACACCCACTTGTCCAACTATTCCTTGGTCCCATATGCGGAGCTGCATGTAAGTCCAGCAGAGTTTTCATTTGCCCTTGCACCCCCGGCCGAATCTGGCACCGCGGAGCCGCGAAATTTTCTTGCCAGGCCGGCCACACGCTGAAGCTGACGTCGACGCTTCCCTCGCTGCCACCTTGCTGCCCCGTCCCTCTTCCGTTGCTCTCCCGCCGTATCCAATTCCGGTACCTGAGGAATGGCGGCGGCGCGTGGGGCGTGTCTTCAGCTGCCCCCCCTTCCACCCTCTAGCCTCTATCCTCAACGCCGCTACGCCTCTGCCCAGCCATCCCCGGTTTAGTAACGAAAACTACCGTCTGCCGTCTCGTCTATCCACGTCATGTGCACTTTGTTTTCTTGCTGTCTCGAGTAGTTCAACAATAAGGCTGACAGGGATTTTCCTGGCAGGTCATTGACACACGTCCTGCAGCTTCTCGGCCTAACTTCAATGACACCTCGGGTGTTGACAAGTATGTCATGCCTGAAGAGGAGTACGAGAAGAAGACGGACTCGGTTCTCGCCTGGAAGAAGAACCAGAAGCTGGGTCGCTTCGATCCCAACGCCCCCAGTCACGAGCAGGCCAAGCTCTCCGCCTTTCAACACGAGATCGCCTCGCGCGGCATCGCCGTCGACAAGCGGTGCCGGGTTGGCGGTGAAGACACCAAGCGGGGCACCATCAAGTACGTCGGCGAAGTCAAGGAGATTCCCGGCGGCCTCGGGGCCTGGGTGGGGATTCACCTTGACGAGCCCGTAGGCAAGAACGACGGTAGCATTTCTAACACGAGGTATTGGGGCGAGCCATCTGAGCTGAAGCATGGCGTGTTTGTGCGGCCAGAACGAGTCGAGACTGGCGACTTCCCGGCCTTGGACGACTTGGAGGACATGGAAGAGATCTAGTCGGCATGTCCCGAGTCATCAACAACTCCAATAAAAACCATTTACGCGGGCTTGGGGGTTTTTACCGTGATTCGAGATGCTGTAAGTCAGTTGTGGTCGGCACCGAGACTTCTTCAAGGCGGTGGATCGACGAGGCTCGATTCAAGCCCAACTCGAACTTTTTTCAAAGTCTCACTTCAGCGCTCTGCAACTTCGTTCCCGAAACATATTGCATTGTTGTTTCTCAAAGTGTCCACTCAGAACTGAAGAGTCTCGGGTAAGACCCAGAGCCAAAGCTACGAACCACCCCCATGGGCTTCTCTATAAACCAAGGCATCCACGAACTCCGCAAAGTCGCCACCGACAGACTATGTTTCAAAGATCCCTCGTTGTAACACGCCCCGTTGTTCAGTTCAGCCCGTTAGGCATGCCTGTCGTGCATCTTGGGCCCTGCTTCGCGCCGCTGTTCCGACCTTGACCTGCATCTTCCAGAGTGGGTAAAAGTTATTGAAGATTCCCAATCCGTGAATTCTTGCAGATATGGCTTCAAGCGACAAGCCAACCCCTAGGAACCTTAATTCGACTTCGAATTGAATCCTGCAAGGCAGTGGAAAATCTGGGCAAATTGATGTAGCATAATTGGCACCTTTATCTCTGCTTCGCGGTTGGGTTGGCCGTCGAGCAGGTCGGACTTGTTGGCTGGTCGAGCACAGATGTGAAGGCGAAGTAAGGCGAACCGCATATCCGGCACGTCGCAAGTTTCTTTTTTTTTCCTCCAAGTTTTCCAATTCGGTTGTCATCGACGCAGCATGCCATGCCCGTGAAGTTCCGAAAGCAGTTGCCGAGGCTGGGCCACCGGCTCAGCAACTTCGGGATCCGAGATGACGGGGTGTTTAGCCGAAGATCATGACGCGGAGCTGCGTCCAGGGTAGAAGCACTCCGCATTTATGTCTCGGCATGGCTTATGGGCTTGCAGGAAGGATCCTGGTCGGATTCGGGGATTAGTGGTCATCTAGATAGGATTATCTGGGGAAGGGTGAGGTTCGAGAGAAAGGGGAGAGTGATGCTGTAGCAAAGATATCGTTTTGCGACCAACAAAGACGGGGTTTTCGCTCAAACCTTTCCCGCAAGGCCTAATCTGAAAGAATGGAGAACGAGGAATAAACTCTGGGAAAGATTGGTCCACCCGGGAGCTGCGGCTCGGCTCGTAATTTCGATCTTCAAAGCATACGGCACGTTGGCAAGGGGAACCCAGACAAGCCCGGCAGATGAATCTACCGCACACCATCTGCCGGCGTAGATTTGTTTCTGCACAACGAAAAGCGGCACCGGACCACGGGGGGTAAGGATGACATGGAGACACGGGCGCGGCAAATGAGGATTGCCGGTGCTGCTCGCCAGCCGGTCTGCTTGGCCCGACAGTGGCGTTGGGCACCCAGCAATAGTCCCCGGGGATCAAGGCTGTTATGACAGCCCCAAGGATGTAACGTGTTGCTGCACAATCTCATCGCCCCCTCCCGTCTCCCGTCCCCGCGAAAAGGAAACATGAACATATGCAGGCTGCTCGGCATGACGGGGAGTGCGTTTCCGGAAGGTAGAAGGACGGGGTTCGGGCGTCAGGAGTGCATTCGTGTAACCTGTGCGGTCTAGATGTTTTGAGGGGATGGAAAGTGCCTCTATTCAATCAAGGATCAATGTTGTTATTGTTGTTGTTGTGTTGTTGTCAATATCCGAGTCTCGGAAAGGTTCGGATTCTGGACAGGCGAAGGAGGGAAATGCTGCGGGTAGGTTTTCTTGCGGGAAGAATGGCCTTGGAAAGAAGGATCGTAATCACACTTGGTTCGATAACCGTATATGTTTGACCTGTACTGCCTTCTTGTGCATAAGGCTTCTCGGAGGAGGCCCATGAAAGATTTCCCCCTAGAAGGCTGGTTGGGAATACGAGGTGGATGATTTAGAGGCACTACTTAGAGTTTAAGGGAGCAGATTTGTGGCGAAGGAGTTAAAGATATGAAACTCTACTTCTATAGAGATCTCGCACATTCGGATGTCCCGGAAAGATGGCCAGAGATCAACGATAAATTCCTATCCACGGTATGCTTCATACCAAGCTACAGGGTAGCTCTCTTCCCAGAAAAGGTTTTCTCAACATAAGCAGTGTAAGTTAGTTCTTCAATGTATCCTGTAAAAGTGCCATGGGATTTCTTGCTAAGCTATGTTCAGTGTGAGAATACTTTGTGTGAACTGAATATTGTTGTTCGGCACCTTGGTGGTCTGGGAGTGTCAAAATGGCAAAAGTCATGAATGAGATCCGATCCGCATTGTCCCAGCCGTTCTGAAAGTATGCAAACCATTTTTTACACGTCAATCTGACATTCCAAGCACATTGGATATTAGCAGACATATGCTACTCTTCGTTTCTTGTTTACGGCTCATAAGTATTGATACTTGACGTGTGTGTTTCTACTTGGTGTTGAACGGCACGAAAGGTGAAGTTGTTCGTGACTAGGCTCGTCCAAGTGCTCGGTGGAATACACCTTCTCGACGCTGTGATACTCAGCGGTAGAAATGATTCTTTTTACCGTAGCCCTAGTTATACAAAGGGAAGTTCTGATCGAGACTTTCTGTTGTCGCTGTGTTTTCAAGAGTTTGCGGTTGATTAAGACACGAGTAAGCTTCATGGCTGGTTGCGCCTGTGAAAGCCAGTTGGTTGACCGCAGATCTTACTTGGCCATGGAACCAAGAAAAGACATTTGTCAAGTGCCCTAGATGAGGCCGGAAATTTTATCCACTAGAGATAAGTGATGTCGGACAGGTAGTCGGAACGGAGTGTTTCGAAAGTAGGTCTTGAGCGAGCTAGTATAGGGTATGAGCGAGAGAAGATAGATTGGCTCGGAATGTCAGTAGGCTGCTCGTATCAGCACCTAACCTTGCGAGACTTGCGTAGATAGAAGTTAGAAACCTTACGTTGCTGCTTTTCCTTACTTTAAACCATCCTCAACATACCGTGGGTTGATTGTTACTGTTAGTCTGGACGCTGACTGTGCTCCTCTAGATAGAGGGCAGACCGATGCAGCATTTTGTTCCAAAACTAAGACTTGATGTTAGGCGCACCTGGCTTTCGTAAGATTCTCGCGTGAGTAGAAATATAGCGGTGGTCAGTGACATTACATATAGTAAGTCGCCAACCATGCGTGTTTTGCTCCTGGCGACAGGCAGCAATGAGACGTGTATCCGCAGACTTTTGGTTGAGTGAAGAAGCTGAGAGACTGAAGCTCATGCTGGGTTTGTTGGTGCTTTTTTTTCAGTAGGAGCGCGGAAAGACAAGCTGGCGCCACCTATCAAGTGTCGTATATCTCCCAGATCTGCATTTGCGTTGGGCTAGTAAATACCCATTTAAAGATTGATCACCTGTGGATTGTTGCTGGCTTCAGTGGGCCTGAGCGTACGGAAGACTTGGATCCGACGGGCTGCCCAGCACGCGAGGGCATATTAGTTACCGCGCCGGGACGACAGTGAGCTTAGGATAAGCGCTAACAACTCACAAGGAAGCCCTCGGTGGTCTGCCAAGCCCCAAACTCGGTGCGGACTTTGGGACTATTATCCTTACGCCGTCCTTGATTCCAAGTAGTACCGGTAAGCACGGACGGGATAGGCCACCTACTAGTACGCACGGGTCGTCGGATTCCCGGCCTGGGTCCACCCGGTGTCAACGTCGATATTCCCTCCACTCCGTCCTCCGTCACACTTGTCGGGCAAAAACTCCATCGACGAACTCGCCCTCGACTTCGCCCTCCTCCTCCCTACAGCTACCGCATCTCGAGGCCGCGGCCACCGTCGCCGCCGCTGTCGCCCCTCCAATGCCGCATCCTAGAAGCTGAGATGCTGTGTCCCCAGTTTGCACGTCGCCCGCAACACTGAGATTCCGCACCATCCGACGTCGCCACCGCGATCCCGACGCCGCTCCTCTTCTCCTCCGCATCTCGATCCTACACGCTCGCCCTCCTCCGATACCCTACAGGCGACAGCCATGGCGACCTCGAAACGCCCTGGTGTGGGCTGGATGGCCTTGTTTTGGGCCCTTCTGGCCTGCGCTGTCCTCGCCGACGACGATGTCACCACCTCTCCCCAGCAGGATGTCCCCGAATGGGCCTCCCTCAGCGGCATGCAACTCACGCTATCCACCAGCGATGGGCACTGGTCGCCATTGCAGTTCGCCGTTATCCCTCTCACGACGGGAATTGGTTTGAATGACACTGCGCGAAACCGCGGCGTACGTCCTCGTGAACGCCTCATTTTGTACGTCTGCTAACCCTGTTCCAAGATTGTCCGAATCGATGGCAGTATGCTCGCTGCCGACTCCTCCAATTATAACAAAATCAACACCTCCACTGTCGCTTACTTGTCTTGCGACGAACCAAAGGACGACTCTTTCATCGAACCCGCAAAGATGCTCAATGACTTGATGGAAATCAAGCCCAAGGCTATCGTCCTCTACTCCACCACCAAGAACTGGTGCTCAATCACCCACACCGACGACTTATCCTACAAGAGCATTCTGTCCATGGCCGACGCCGGCGAGGCTTCGCAGGCGTTGGGCTTCCTCAACGGCACATACTCTGTCAAGGTCTCTATCAGAGGCAACACCACAAACGACAACGACACCGAGACCACCGAAGATACTGGCCGGAGCAGCCCAGCGGTCGCGATGAGCATCTTATACAGCATCACCGGGCTCATCACGTTGCTCTTCGCTATCATCATTATCACAGGCGCTGTCCGGGCTCACCGATACCCGGAAAGATATGGGCCCCGGAGCGCTCTCCACGGACGACCTCGTCAGAGCCGAGCCAAGGGGCTTGCGAGAGCAGTGCTGGAAACCATTCCCATTGTGAAATTCGGAAATCAAGCACCCTCCAAGCCCGACCCGGAGTTGGATCTGGATGCGATCACCAACGATGGCCACGACAACACTGTGCCACGCACTGCGTCTAACCTCAGTGAAGTAAACCGACCCGATGTGGCGCCGTCTGCGCGAGCGGATAATGATGGTGCTTCATCCTCTAGAGATTCGCCTACGCCCACACCTGTACCTGCACATGATGGCGCCGAAGGGAATGGAGACGACAATCTAGGATGTTCTATTTGCACAGAAGACTTCAAAGTCGGCGAAGACGTGAGAGTTTTGCCCTGCAAACATCAGTTTCACCCGGCATGCATCGATCCATGGCTCGTCAACGTGTCTGGAACATGTCCTTTATGGTAAGTTTTCTTCATCTCTGGTAGCGTGTCCTACTTCTAACATTAGATCACAGTCGATTTGATCTCAACCCAGAAAAGGCTGCAGCCGCTCAGGGGAGCACGAGTGATGACACAGGTGCTTTGCCTCCTCCGCTAGCTCTAGAGGGTGTCGAGAACGAGGCCTCTCACATTTCACACCGCAACCGCACTTCCCGACTTTTTGACATCAACCGATTACGCCAGGCGTCGGTAGAGGAGCGCATGGAGGCACTGCGGCGCATGCGAGCCGAAGCCGACGAGGCTGAACGCCAGGGGCCACCCGATGGCGAGTCTAGAGGTCAAAGTGCACGGTTTGCGGCGAAGCTCAAGGAAAGGTTCCGAATCCGCACCAGGGCTCAGGCGCCCGAGGATCGAGACTCTTAGGAATGATATATACGTGCAGTCGAGCAGACGAAGAAACCAAGACAGCACTGGATCTCCCTGAATATGAAATAGGGGTACGACTGGAACTGATGGTTTCGGAGGGGGCTTTTTCTTATTTCACTTGATCGGCAACACCCAACCAAGCGTTGGTGGCCAATACCTCGAGGCCAGTTATGATGAAACGCCTGGGTGTGACGGCAAATTGCTTCAGAATCGGCGTCTGGGACAGAAACAAGGTCATTTAAGTTTCGGGATTGATGAGTTAGGAAGCATCGCGTGGCGTTATGAGAGACAATTGGTTTGAATCTACGGGGAGGTGTCGAGAGGATAGGTCCTGGATGCCGTTGGTGGTTGACGGATGAGGGGATGGGTAAGGCAACAAGGACGACATGGTCCCACCCCGAGGAACTTGCGAACGCACACGAGCATGTCGCAGTTGAGGACGATGGGCGCTCAGTCGGGTGAGGGAACCAAACAAGCACACGTACATACAGTAGGCGAAGGGCTAAGAATTGAGGCGCGGCCGGCGTCTGATTAGACCCGGACCTCAACCACCATCCCGCACAAGCCTAGCATTGGGTTCGAGACTGTGACAAGCGGTAGCATGCAGTGACAAATGATGAGCAGAGAGTGACGAAGCAAGCCGGTACAGCGCATATTGGTAGCCTTTGAGACATGTACAGTGCTGTACCGCGTCAGGCCGTCGTAGGTGTAGCGAAGGCGAGCATGAGTCGGGGTGCATGAATGATCAGACCCCTCAACGTGGCGATGGTGTCTGGGCAGGCACCTCGACGACTTGCGGTGCTGCGGGCTTCACTGTTTATTAATACAGAAGATGCTTTCCTCTGTGTTACATGGCTCCGTGACACGGTCCGTGGCACGGGTGCCATCGCCACGGGTCGATCGGCCGGGCGCCACAGTCGAATGAGGAGATTCGATAGCCTGGGGGCCAGCGGAAGCACACACCTGTGTCGCGGCGGGCGCCATCCTTGAGCGTTTACAGGCTCGGGGGTTCGAAGCCGAGCGCAACCCCGGGCGTTCTGTAGCGGGAGGAGATGGAGGCGGACGGGCAACGGGATCCGAGAAGCAAGGCGCCATGGCGGGAGGGATTGTCCGGGCCGATCTGTAGAAGCACGGAGGCATGGATGTCCCGGGACGAACGAGATGATTGATGACTTGTGCCTGGGGTTGCGACGATGCAAGAGCAGGCAATGCAGCGAGATATCAGGTCGCAAAGACAATAAAGGCAGAGGAACCAACGACGGATGGTGTCGACGCCGCGGCGACTGGGAGGCTCACGGAGAGTATACTCGGCCCACGTTGGTGGCGAGAAGAGGCTGACAGGAGAGTTCTGGCTACGGCGCCTCCTCTCTATTCCGTATCAGAGCGTCTCCTTTTTTTTTTTTCTCCTTCCGTTTGTCTGAGACTTGGGCCGCTGTGTTTGACTGTGCTGCGCTGTCGTACGGTTGTTCCGGTGCGTTGGGTCGGTTGATCCTCTGCCGATCATGGCTGGTGGTTTCCCGAGGCCATCGTCGAGAAGCTGGTGAGAATATGTACGAACGAGGTATTTGCGCAGTCCTTGGTACCAGGCCGTATTGGTGCGGCGATCGGCTGCGGTATCTACTAAAGCAAGAAGCATGCCTGACCAACCGATGACACCTGACTGACGGCCGCTTAGGAAGGGCTTGCAAGGCACTTGGGCAGCTTATCACGGGGGGGGGGGGGGGGGGGNGGGGGGGGGGGGCTGAATCGCGGCCTGTCCTATCCACGAAGAGTCGTCCGTTGCAGGATCACGGGTAATTAATATCCCAGTGAGTACATGGCTTGTTTCCCTTAGTGGTGGGAGCATAGCTTGTGAGCCTTGAGACGGCGCGAGCGCAAGTTGAAGCTGGGGCGACTTTTTCCTATTTTCCCCAGGTTGGCTGGCTATGGATCGTCGGTAGAGCGGGCCGATCTGGCATTTGAACGGAGAGGGGGGCGATTCAAGAAGTGACAGGGCGGACAGACTATGCCGAGTGGACACCATCTTGATATAGGTAGGCAAAAAGAAGCTGGAGGAGGGAATGCGAGGTGGACAAGAGTAGAGCTGGTTTCCCTCCCACCACAGCCTGATTGATTGTCGGTCGCTTCCCTAATCAGATTGCGTTTATGCAGCGAACAATTCCGTCCACCGGGAGGGGAAAAAAAAACGAACTGCCGGATGCGGTCCCGGCCCAAGCGGACGGGTCTGCGAAGCGCAGGATCGGACAAGTGGGCGAAAGAGGCGGGATGTGGGAGAGTTGGGAGACGACGACGACGACTTCAAGGTTCGGAGCTATAGACCCACACGAGATGATGAAGAACTGGCTATACTGTGTGCGCGGAACATGCCGCGTAACTTTTTTTCTTTTTCGGCGCGAGGGTTGGCGCAAGAGACGGATCTGATAATGGGCTCTCTCGGGGCTCGGAAAGGACAAGAGGAACAAGACGGCCCGGATTCACACGCCGCCCACTTCTCAGGGTTTTTACCTTTTGTTTTATTTTTTATTATTATTCCAAATCTCTTCGTCTTGGCAGTGCTTGGCTTCTGTTTTTGTAGTGGCTTGTTGGCTTCAGCGAAGCAAGGGGGGTGCACTGGTGAGACAGCGGCGGGTGGTGATGCCCCGAGGTGCAAAAGCACGTAGGACGATGAACAAAGGCATGGAAGACGGGATAAGACAAAGAGACGACGGCGCCTGGTTTTTCTGGGAACCGCTCCCGATGGTCTGCAGGTGGAATAGGCACTGCTGTTACCCAAGCTACGTCGCGCGTAGAGATCCCATGTTGCGTTTGGCCGAGCTTGTATCGTTAGGAGCTTGGCGAGGGCATGTCTCAGCCGCATCAGCTGGGGGCAATCCACCGGGTATCACGTCAAGCGGCCCCCGGGAAGCAAAGGCCGACATAAAAAAGAAGGGGAATAGGTAGATAGTATGCAGTAGTTCCGCGAGAAGCAGCCCGCCTCTCCACAACCAGCAGTCCGTCTATGCAGGCAAGCAACAAGTGTAGGATGATCTCTCTCCTCTCGTCGCTTTTTTTCTCTTTTCCATCCTTGGCTTTATCCCACACTGGGATATCTGTCTATTCGCCCTCAAAGATCCCAGCTTGCTATTTCCTTTCTTTCTTCTTTTCTTCCCCGTCATTTGTTACCCTGAGCTATCTGCAGAAAAGGGGGAGAGCTTTGTGGCCTTTGCCAAAGACGGCCGGCAGCGCGCCACGCTCGCCATCTTGGCTCACTAACCACCGGTGAGGTCCCCTTCAGGCCCTTCCAGCCACGGACTTTCACGCTAGGCCTGTCCTAGTGCTGCACACGTCCTGTTAGACGAGGTTGCTTGGGGTGGTGGGCAGGGGATGGAAATCCCCTAGTAAATGGTGTGCGGGAGATCGGTGTCGGGGGGCGGGCGGGCGGATTTGGGATTCACAGGGCTGGATGTTATTGATCAATACCTGGCGGTCCACGTTGTAGATGGGGTTTGACCAGGTGACTAGCTGAAGACGATGATAAAACATGGGTGATAAAACACGGGAAGGGGGAAAGAAACGAGTGGCATGTGATTGCTGCATGCACAATGCACAAAGAATGGTGGGAAAGGCATTGTTGGTTTGCTGATCTGTGACCACCAGAGTAGGTAGGCAGGCAGGCAGGCATGTGACAAGCTGTCAGTTGGATGGAGCAGAGCTTTAGATGCCAAGAGGCCAAGGAGCGAAACCCGTCTGTCCGGCTGGAGTCCTGAGGCCTAGTTTGCTCGTCTAAGCAGAGAGCATCCCCAGTTCTCCACCAACACCACCAAGAGAGAAACCCCAACCAACCCATTGTCGAGTCCATCGAGTCCTCCTCAATCGCGCCCGCGTTCAGATCGCGGGACGTACAAGGGGGCCCTCGCCCTAGCGCGTGCGCTAAACAGCCCCCGGCTCGAGGTCTTAGCGCTCGGTCGCGCCCGTGATTGATGGGGGGGTTTTCATGGGCTTGCTTTTCGACACCCGCTGGAAAGTGACGACACTTGGACACGCCAACACTCGCCAATTGCTCGCCTTGCCGTGGCGGTCCAGGTCTGCGTCTTCTGCCTGGTCTCTTGTTGCTTGCCCTAGGCTCGGCTTGGTGGAGGCTGGCGCGGGAACGGGATGTGATGCATCACAGAGAGGCGGATGCAAGACACTGGATGCTCGAGGGCCGTTTGTATCGTCGGTGGGACAGCTTCATGCGCTGACTGCCTACCGAGAAGCCATCTATCCATCTATCTGTTCCCGGTGCTCGCAGTCAAACCCACCATCACCACCTGGTCCACGTCTCGACGACACTCCCCGCCGTACGCACTCTCGCACAGACAACCGCCACCTCCATCTCCATCTGCCCTGCGTGTGCTTGGCGGCGACCCGTTTCCCGAGTTAGACGCCCTCCCATCTCTCGAGCGTCCTCCTTGCTTGTCCCAGCGGCGTGAACTAGGCTGTACGGAGTATATTTGTGCTGCTCTTGGGCGGGAGGTCCGCCAGAGCTTCTCGGAGATATATCCAAGGGGGAGAGGGGGCGCCGCTCGGGAGAGGAGAGAGGAAGAGATGGATACTGAAGAGGGCACGAAACCAGGCGCCATTGACGGAAGAGCGTTCGTTCATCGGGTTCGGGGCGGCATGGATAGCCTCCAAGGGTCCAAGGCGGAAGGGAAACCCGGCGTACCTGCGTCGTCGTGGGCGGGCGCCATGTCATTCCAAACACCGCCACGCCGCCACGCCGCCCCAGTCCGGTGTTTTTCGGATGCTGGTGAAGAGAGAGAGAGAGAGAGAGTGTGTGTGTGGTGTGTGTGTTCTTGTGAAAGAAAGAGGCTGTGACGGGAAATAGACAAGGTGTGGAAGAGGCAAGGTAAACGGGACCTGAACCTACTGTACCTTACCTTACTTACCTCACTTGCCTAACCCAAGTAGGTAGTCTAAGCCAAAGCCTCTCCCCCTTCCTCCCCCTCCTCCCTCGTCCAAGTGGACAACCAAGACGCATCCATCTCTCCCATCTCTCCCATTCTCATCTCTTCTCTCTCCTCTGTGGCTCGATTATTCGCACCCTCCAAAAGCCGAGCACTAGTCCCTACAGGTCCATCTCATATGCGTCGCGTCCAACCTTAACCTAATCCCCATCCGGTTGATATCCTCCCTCTTCCGTCCCTCCCTCCACCTCCACCTGCACTGCTCCTCCAGCCTCTTGCCCTCCATCTTCCTTTCGTCCTGTTTGGCCGTCCAAGATCCCGACGATCGAAAGCTTCTCCTCCTCCTCCCCCACTCCCGGAGATGCACCGGAGAATCGGCCTTCTCTCTCTCTCTCTCTCTCCTACAGAGGCACTCCCCTCGAGGCTATTCACTTGCTACATACGGACATGGCCTACACTGGGTACCCATCTTTAAGACATCTACCACACACACACCCTTAGCTTCTCACCTCGTTCTTCGAATTCACACACCCCCCGTCTAATCCGCTGGTCCCACTGATCCTCCGGGGCTTCTGGCTCCATCGTACCCTCTGCCGCAAGTCTCCAGCTACTGACTCAAACCACCCTCCACCTCGGTCGTCGTCCCTCTGCTTCCTGCTCGCTCGCTCCTGTGCTCGGTTTATTAATACTTACCCCTCCGCCCTGGCTCCCTTGTTCCCACTGGCCCATGGGTCATGCTCCCATATCTCGACCACCATCAAAAGACATTCTCCGGGCAGCGCTGAGGCCCAGAGACCGACTCCCAATACTAACCCGCCTTCGCTCCGCCGTCCACGATGGCTCCAACTCCTTTTTGGCTATCCCCCCGGATAGATCGCGCTCCAAAAGGCGGCGCGCCAATTCCAATCGCCGGCGACGTCATGGGCCTGCTCGTCGCCCTCGCCTCCATCGCCGTCATATCCATCTGCCTGTGTAAGTTGCCGAATCGCCAGCTTGTCCCAATCCCACAGACAGGTCATCGTATCTATCCGCTCGGCACCTACTGACCGCATGTCCCGCAGACCAGAGAATCACAGCAATCAAAACATGGAATAATTTGCCGCTCGTCGTTTGGCGTAAGTCTCAACTTCTCTTCCACTGCTTGGAACGCAGCCAAGGCGCAAGATGCTCAAACGACTTACAGTCGTCTTCGTTATCTACGGCGACTCCGCCCTTTTCGTCGTCGTCACGGCCGTCCTCCAGCAAATCTTTGGCGTTAACTCGAGCTATGCCATCTGCCATGGTGCCATCTTGCTCTGCCTCGTCTGCTACCTCACCACCAAGGTTGGTTACCAAACCCTCTCCGAGCCAATTTTTATGCCGTTTACTAAGCAATAATCTCAGATTGTAAGCCATTGCTTTCGCCACCTGAGGCTTTCAGTGCCGTCATTAACACTTTTTGCAGTTCATTTACATGTTCCTTGTCGAGAAGGCTGTAAGTAGCAAACCCATACCCCAACAGCAAATCGGCCTTGTCGTGACCATTCTTAGCACATCATTCGGAACAGCTACAAGAACCGACTTCAATCCAAACTGTACTGTTTCAACTCGTTTGGCATGCTCGGTCTCTACAGCGTCGTCGCCATTCTTAACTTCATTTTGTAAGTCATTCGCCAGAGTGAACCCGGGAACTTTCAGCTGACCAATGCCTCCCCAGCCGTATCGCCAAGATTGACGAGAATGGAGTGTGCATCATCGGCATGCAGAGCATATCCATGATTCCACTCATCACCTTCGACGCCATCGTCAACGTCTACCTCACCATTCTTTTTCTCATCCCACTCAAGAGTAAGTCTTATGCTCAGACCGGAGGACTCACACACTGACACCCAGTAGACTTATACTCATTTAAGAACATGCCTAAGACTCCTGCCAACGAGCGTCTCAAGAACGTTGCTTTCCGTACCTTTGTCGGCTCCTGTTGCACCCTGATCAGCAGCATTGTGTACGAACCAATACCCCACCTAGGACAAAACCGAGGATGAAAGTACTGATCATACTCTAGCAATTTAACCGTCCTCATGGCTCTCAACGGAGAGCCTGGCTGGGTTTGCCTGATGTGCTGCAACGCTGACAGTTGGTCCTCCACATTCCAAGTCAACTTTTTCAGTCCCTAACTTGATCTCTCAGTTCTTTTCTCCGCCCTGGTCATTCAGTGGGTCACCTCCAAGGACAACGCTGGCTCGGGCAACAGCCAGAACAACACCAACAATTACAACGACGGCCTCAACAGCCGCGGGCTTCGTGACACTCGCAACTCAATTCACCAGATGGCCAACATCCCCCAGCCTCCCCCTTCTCCCCAGGGCACCGACGCCGAGGTCTCCCTCGTTGCGACCAACACCGCCGTCGAATCCGAAGACGGCCGCGAAATGGACATGGCCAAAGTATCCAGCAAGGGCGGAGGCGGCGGTGTCGTAGTCACCACCACGATACATCGCCAGAGCCGACCTACCAGCGGCTTTGGCCTCGAAATGAATGGCCACAAGCCCGAAGACGACACTGACGACGATAACAACTATGGCTACCCACCTCGTCCTCCAAGCTACGGCGTCAGCAGCCACCACGACACACCCGAGCCTCCTCAAACCCGCATCACCGCCGGCAAGTCCGACCAGTTCGAACCCGGGGAGTAAAAAAACAGGTCTTGGTAGTCCACGCATATCAGAGTATATATACATCTTGGAGGCTGTTACCGTCGGTATCTCCAAGGGGGGCGTTCACTTTTTTGGGTTTCCTAGAAACTTCCGGCTGGAAATAGAGGAAGGAGTTCGGTTGTTGAGGCGTTCCTTGTCAAGGCGCCTCTTTGCTTCTTTCTGGGTAGTCTCCGCTCTCTTAAGAGATGAACGGAACAGATGCTGGCGCTCGCGGCCATGCGCTGGTTACCATATAATTATAAGGAAAGGGGGTGGAAGGATTATACAAAGAGTTCCCTGCCCAAGCAAGCTCGGTTTGGAAAAGAGTTGGATCTTGATCAAAGTGTAGTGGTAGTTTCGCTGTCATAGAATACCCAGTACAAATAGAGAAGAGACGTTTACAGTTCGGGAGATTGCACAGGATTGTGACTTGTCAGGATTGCGAACCGTGAAAATGTAGATGAGACATTAGTATTCCGTCTGCCAGGGGTTTCTGACTGTCACAGGCACTGCAGAAGAGGAGGAAGTAGAATTAGGGATAGGTTGCGCTTACATGGTGCAAGACGTGCCGAGTATAGAATAGAGTAACAAGTACAAAAGGGACTGTCTCCACTGCTAGACAACATCTACATGGTACCCGAGGGAAGCAAAGTGTAAGCCAGGGCCATGGGTTCTTTCTTTGTTATTGCAAAGGGCCAAGGAACCACCGTCGTATCAGCCCAGCTGGGGGCTGAGACACGCCTCGGATGTCACGGCCCAATACGAACCCTGGTAGTACGTTTGCCCGAGCATGTGCACAACTCATATATAGTCACATCACAATACATGCATCAATCGAGGGGCAAGAAATAAGTGAAAGAATTTGCAGCCGAATGACCGTTTCATTGTCGTCGTAGCTCATAGATCTGACCCAGTGCAGGCTGATCACCTGTCCTCTGGCCTGTTTTTCTAAACCACCATGAGAGTTGACGAAATCCGGAAATCTATTGTTTGTGTGTTTGACCATGATGGCTTTTCAAGAAGCAAAAAATCGAGAACCCTCGACGAGTTGCGCAAACCACTGTGCAGGAGCCCGAGACCAAAGTCACAGATGTCCACCACGTAGATGCCACAGATATGTACAGAGAATAGCCGACGTGCGCCATTTTGGTAAAACTGAATGTCCTCAAATCCCCCCTGACTGAAAACGATGAACGTTTGGCTATCCCCTAGCGAGTGTACAAGAAACGAACGAGACTTCTTGTCCCTACAGCCTCGTCGTGAAAGCGGTACGCGCTTAGAGGGAGGCGTAGGTCTGGCCGTAGGTGCTAAGGCTGGACTCGCTGGACATCAGAGCAGTAGTTGAGATCATCCAGTAGGCGTAAGCGTGAACGTAGTCGAGAGCCTCGAGCTTGGGGACGACCTCCTCGAGGAAAGAGGAGATGGCGGTGGGATCGGTGCTGAGGGGAGCGAACTCTGTTAGCCAAATAGGCTTGCCACAGAGCTCGTGAGCCTTCTCGAGCTGGGTGAACAGAGTGTCGGAGTACTCGGGCTGCGAGTACCAGTGGATGTTGCAGAAGTCGTACTGGCACTTCTCATCAAGCTTGTCACACTCGTCGATCCAAGATGAGAGCCATTCGAGGCCCTCACCAGGGTCGCCGCTGTTGGAGATGGAGGGAGCGCCGATGAGAGCCTTAGAAGAATGGGGGTTAAGCCACTTGACATGCTCTTCAGCGGCCTTAGCAGCCTTCATGTTGGACTGCGAAGCCATGTCAGGCTCGTTGAAACTGAAGATGGCCTTCGGCTTGTTGGTAGCCTCAAAGCACGTGGCGAGGTTGGTCTCCCAGCGGTCAGTGTGCATGGCCTCGGCAGACCAGAGCTGAGGAATGAAGTCATACTTGGAGTCCAGGTCGTCCGACGTGGAATCCCAGTTGTAGCCCCAGCCACAGTTCTCACAGCTGGAACCAAAGGTGTTGGCCAAGGCACCGCTGTTGTAGGCTAGACCACGCTTGCTAGAGAGACTGGCAGAGCTGCTGCTGGAGGATGAGCCAGTAGCAGTGGCCTTCTTGGAAGTGGTAGCGGCGGCAGCGGCCTTGGTGGTAGTGGCCTGCTCAACAAAGACAGCCTCGGAGGTGGTCGGGACAGCAGCGGCGGCCTCCTCAGAAGTGGTCGGGACGGCGGCGATGGCCTCCTCGGAGGTGGTTGGGACAGCAGCAACGGCCTCCTGGGTGGTGGTAGTGTACTGAGGAACCTCAGCGACTTCGGAAGACTTAGGCCTGACAGCGGTGGTCAAGGTGGTCTTGGGCTGCGAGTAGACGCCATCGGCCTCGGCAGCGCTGGTAGTAGGAACAACGACAACGGTAGTCGAGGTGGTGGTGGGAACATTGTACACGGCGCTCTTCGTCTTGTTCTTCTTCTTGGCGGCCTTGGCGGTGGTGGTAGGGGCAGCAGCCAACTCCTGGCCAGGAGTGACCCAAACGGTAACCCACTCAGTAACCCAGTCGGTCTCGAGAGCGCGTCGGTCAATGTGGGCGTGGTGGTGGCCGTGAGCGTTGAAGCCGAGAGCCGCCTCCACGAGGACGGCAGTGGCAGCGAGGACAGCAGCCTTGTTAGCAACCATGATGGCGGTGGGTTTGGTTGTGGTTGAGTTTGGTATTGCAAAAGCAGGGGAAGGGTTGCTGATATATGCGAGTAAGGTCAAGAGACGCTTCAGGAGGACGGGTCAGTGGATGTCGAAGGTGACAAAGACGCCGTGGTCAACAGTTTGCAGCTTTGTGAAGTGAATGGAAGTGATCGCAGGCGTTGATTGGATCGGGTTGAGTCACGGAGTGAGGCAACACAGAAACAAGTCGAGACGACAAGACGAAAAGCGGTTGGATCGGGAGGTACGATGTCGGCACGGCCGAAGGAGAGTAGAGCAGTCTTTCAAAGACGCAAGAGTGAGAAGGAGTGCGAATCAGCGTAGCTGCGCGTTAAAGAAGGGCAAACGAGGAGAGGGATCTCGACGTAGAAAACAGAGAATGAAGCTGAAGCTGGAAAACGGGATGATGAAGGAAGGAAAGGGGAAGGGAAACATGAAACGGGGGGAGGAGCCGGGTTTTTCAACGAGGGTCCCCGCCGCTGCCAGGACGAGGGTGGGAAAAACAGCGAGCGATGAGGGTTGGATGCGGTGGCTGCGGTGCGGTGGCCGACGCGGGGTACCTTCCGCGGGGAGCAACACGAGGTATCTATTGCTGGAACGATCATAGTGGGGGATACCTGTCGGGGTGCCCTGCACCGGGTACCATCTGTACGAGGACTCTCCAGGGACGTGCTCCGGGGAGGAGGTTCCCAGGGAAGTCAGGTACCCAGGTGCCCACTCCCCCACTGCAGGTCCACTACAGGGATAGGCTTCCGGGGCGCCTTCAGGGCGGGTCAGGGCCCGTCCAGCGGCGCTCCGCGAGGGTTGTCTTGGAGGCGTTCTGAGCCTCTATTGGCTGGGCCGGCTGATTTTCCGACGCCTGGCACTTTCAGATGTGTACGTGGTAAATACATGGTACATGGTGCACTACAAGGCAATCAATACTAGGTAAGTAGGTACTTGCGTGGCGGCTAGACGGGAACCGCCGATTGATGTAACGAGGTTGCGCAGCGTATCATTTCCTACCGCCAGGCTTCATCTCTTGCCCTGCTAAGCACACGTACGCGCTTCCCCATCGCATCTCCGGCAGATGCCAACACTGAGATGCCAGCAACAGCCAACAGTCCGGCGGTTGGGCAGGCCCGGCGCTAAGCTGACGCCAACGCTTATGCCAGGGGTTTGACTTCCTGAGTGCAGCCGGCGGGTAGACTAGCGGAGCGCCCCAAACCCGAAGGAACCAGAAAGAAGGTGTGAAAGAGGGAGAGGAGAGACAGACTGTGAAAGACTGAAGGACACATCAAAGGCGCCTTTGACCTCAGGGCAAGACACTCTTCCCAAGAGTCCCAGCTGACCTAGCACTGCGGCTGCGGCTTCCGAGTGGCTGCGTGGCCTGGAAATCAGGGCTCGGCCCACAACTTCCATCGCCGGCAAGGGTCAACGTGGCAGGGCACCAATACGGGCAAATCGCCCTCAACCCCTTGCACAGTCCATTGTACCCTTGCGAGACCTTCCCTTACACCACCCAGATGCCGATGCGTGTGCGTGTGTGCGGAGCCGCGGACCTCAGCCACTCACATCGCCCTCCCGGACAAACTGAAACGCCCTTGACAGCGCCATTTTTTCCCTTGTTGCCCTTTTCTTTCGGCCCTTGCAGGGAGGCCCGCTGTTTTACGCTGCAGGCCCGGCTGCAGGAACAGGAACAACGACAGCGAATAGATGCTTCTTTGTGTCCTTTGTGGCGGTCTCTCCGTCCCTTTTGTTTGCTCCCTCAGTCGGATGAATTGAATCATCCATCCATCATCACACCGATCGGGTTCATATTGGCAGATTCGATTCCTCCCGTCTAGGTTCCTCCCGTCATCAGTCATCACTTGTACATCATAGTACCAAGCATGTGCATGATAGTACGCGTTCGCGCCTGACTCGTCCAGTTCATGGCCGCACACTCCTCCGCCTTGGATACACCACCAGCTGACCAACAGAACCCCGCCTGTGCCACGCTCAAGAATGGAACTCTTCCGGCACTTGACCGGAGCTCTCGGCGAGTCGTGCTTCTGGCGCTTCCTTGCGGGTCACCACCTCAAGCTTTGTCAGTTCGTACTCAGAAATGTTTAAAAAGTCTAAGCTGAAGTTTAGGTCTTGCCAATGCTTGGCAGCCTAATCACCTTCCTGTCTACCTCGGACTGTACTACGTTACGTGGTGATGCATCAACATACCTACCTACCTAGTACCCAGTAGAACACACCGTAATCCTACCCTCCTCGCATCTCGCCGTCATCCCAGTCTGACCCCCGGTGAGCCAGCCTTCGCACGCACGCTCCAGGCCGTGGCGCCATGATGGTCTCCCAGTTGCTCATCCATGGCCTGACAAAGCACAACAACAGCAACCAAGACAAGAAGCAGCCTGCAAAGCAACACAGTCTTGGCTCTTTTCCATCCCGGCCTCCATCCCAGGCTTCACAGCCTTCTTCCCAGCCCCCTGGGACCGACTGCACCGGGGCCACGTTGCCCTCTAATCCTCTTCCCGCCTAGCATTCGACCCGTTGAAACAATAACCGAAATTACTCCCGCCGCCACGGGGCGGCCGCGATCCACGCGTCCAGCTGGCTATCATCCTGTTGGCTCCCGTCGCCATTTTCAGCAAAAATTCGAAAAGCTTGGCTGCGATCGTTGGCATGGAAGGCTGTCGACAAGGGGTACGACCGGCGACCAGGACATCGTGGCCTCACGCTAGAGGACCCAATTGCTCCCGGCGATGCAGATGCATCCATGTTGGTGTGGGCGGAAAGCCAGACTGCCGCGCTGATCTCTCCAACTTGTTGGCCAGGTTGCCAAGCCATGCGTACGTGTATGTCACTGTGTCTGTTGGGAAACCCAAGGCGATGCACTCTGCACAACGATGCAATGGCACTCTGCCTTGGTCTCAATTGGACCACTTCATCGCCGCCGATATGCCAGATAGCGGTATTTGTCCTTTCACAAGCTCTCCCATGTCTGAATCATGTCTGGGTGTCCAACGTTGCATGCTCAACGCTCATCCGATGTTGGATTTTGGCTTGTTTCGCCTTGACGATGTCAGCCCAGCAGCCCCGGCCTGTGCGAGATCTGGCCATTGCTTCCTTCACCCTCAACCTCAAGTTCATTTAGTACGGAGTAGTGACTGCAATCTTGAGGAGATTGTTATCTTGTCGTATCCCAGCAACTTGCGGGGTCCATGATTCATCAGCCTGTTGCCTTTCTGGGTGTTGGATCGTTAATTATAGCTGACTCCATTGTCGGCCCGGTCCAAGCCTCCGTTATAATGTCAGTCCCGATAGCATTTTCGGCATTTTCGGCTTCGAGATGGGTTCGTGAGATAGGAGCGGATCAAACGGAACTGGAGAATGTCTCTGTCTCGCATGCAGATCACGACCAAACAATGATCCTCGAGGTTGACACGTGCGTCCCCTCATCTTGCTGATCACGTTGAATACTGTACATTGTGAATGCCGATCGGCCATGTACATCAAGGCTGATGTGAGCGTTTAGTGATACGCGTCCAGTCATCTTGCTGCTTGCGAAGATTCTTTTCTACGACGATTCACGACTACGAAGTAGCTATCTTGCCATCTCGTCGGGAAAGCTGGGGCACTTCGGCATGGGAAAGCTGTTGCTTCCGATCGAGTGATCTGGACGCGCCTTGCACCACGACTGTCTTCATCGTCGATTCGTTGTACCAGCACCCCGACCAGGTGAGCTGCAGCATCGGTAAGGTAGATCGAAGACAGCTGCTAAGTCTCACCATGAACCTGCATTGAACGTGAACACTGCAGACAAGTAACTCGGCAGCTCGTCGTGTCTGAGAACGAACAGTTGACACATTGAATCTGGCAGTCGCTACAGGGTAGTTCCCCACGACGTTATGAGGGATGAGAAAAACGACCACCAAGAATAAGCTTCCGGGCACTGGTGTGAATTTGGATATCAACGGTTCATCGGCTGGCAGAGATACTCGCATTTGGTCCAAGTTTGAACTTTGTGACGGCTCCTATTCTGGTCAATGCCACCCGAAGGCGCTGTTCGCAACTGATGACCTCTAAGCTCCTCACCCCTCAAAGAATGAAAAACCACAAGCATGGATAGCTCATCCCGTTGTATGACACCTTATCGGCAAGCATTTTACGAATATCTCACTGACCCATTTCAGATTATTCAGGCGCAACATTGGAGGGCTATGGAAGAAAAGCACGCCGCGACGACTTGATTTTCGGATGCGGGGGCCAATCAAGCAATCGGCCATGGCGGCGGTTACACATACCGAGGTCAGCGACGAAGTTCCCCGACATTATCAAGCGGTGAACAACAAACAGAATAGAGCCCGGCTAGACGATAGCAGGATGTCTGGATCTGACCATTACTCGTCACCCTTTCTCGGATCCTACGTCAGAATTCCTCGGACTCCAGGCAGCATTCCAAAGTGCAGAACACCCCGCTCAGCCACGAGGTTGCAACCAGGCAGCAGGAAACACAGCAGGCTCATTGGGCTGCGCCGTCTGGTTTGCGTCGATTCGAGGGAATTGAAGCTCAGTTGGTCGAAATAAGGTTAGTGAACCGAACGGAAGGACGGAAGAGACGCCGTGGAGGCCCGTGGAGCCCCGTCAACCAAGCCCCGGAACGCGGCGCACTACCTAAGGCAGCAAACACCAACGACCGCAAACACTTGAGTTGGCGAGCAGTCAAGATGCAGTCGCTTCTCGGCGTTCGGCTGAGGTTGGAGTCGCCAAGTCGTCGCGCCGCGAGTGGGAATGGCACTGGGCCGCGAGAAGCGGTGGATTGATGACCCGCCCACGCGCCTTGTGGCTGGGCACTGCCACCTCCATGGCACTTCACTGCGCCGAGAGCACCCGCCGGAACGGGCCTCAATGGACGAGGATCGTCGAATGCTGTCGCTCACACGTGACAATGCAGCCCTTTGATTCGTTCGTTGCGCCATCTTTGAGCTCTCTTCGCGGCATGTCTGTTGCCCACTGGTCGCTCAATGTCTCATCTCGCCAAATCTTCTTCCCGTATTCCTTCCAAAACATGTCCAGTTTGTTCCATGAGACAATTATTTGAATCTCTGCCGGATCCGTATACAAGACTTGTACCTCCCGCGACCACACAAAAACCATCTACTAGTAGCTTACAGTTCATGTTAAGCTAGCCAGAGGTAGTAGCTTAGCAAGTTGCCAACCTGTAACTTGTACGGCTGTACCCAAAGAAGCGAGCCATCCCAACCAACCATGGATCTCAACCAGCAATTCCCCCCAGAGTTGCTGTCTTTCGGCGACCAGACCGAGTTTGACTACGGTGCATTCCTCCAAAGCGATGAAATCGGCTTTGCCGAGAGCGCCCAGAACGTCCAAACCAGCGCTGGTGGCTACTCAGATGACTCGGGCAAAGCAACCCCGCCCACGGGCTCAGATACCCGGAGCATCTCGACTGCCAGCGCCGAGCTGGTGCGGCGTCCACAAACGCAGAAGCAGAGGCTGGAACGGAGAGGGCACACCAAGAGCCGCAGAGGATGCTACAACTGCAAGAGGAGGCGCATCAAGGTATGTCTTCCACTACGTCGTTGCTGCGAGGTGAGGTGAGCTAAACCCGCGTCAGTGCCAAGAGACCCAACCGGCTTGCGGGCACTGCACCAAGACGGGCCTCAAGTGTGAATATCCCGCTCTGCCCCAAATTGTCCATCAGGTAGGTCGAACTGGGCAGTTCTCTTGGGTTACGAAGATGCGAGGAGCTGCGTAGCTGACGGACGCGTAGCCGCATCACCAGATCCCACTCTTCAGCCTGCAGGATATGCGCTTCTTCCAGCACTTCTTGACGCAATGTTACCCCCACCACCCCCTGAAACAGGAAGACGTCTGGACGCACGAGATTCCTTGCATCGCGCACAACGTATGGATCCCCTCGAGGAAACGTGTCCTGGCTGATGCTAACGGCTGACGTCTCTAGTACGAGTTCCTCATGCATGCCATTCTGGGGTTCTCGGCATCCCAGTTGATTGCGAGTGATCCTGGAGTGGTAGCGTCGGCAATGACCCACCGTGTCAAGGCTATCAAGGCCATCAAACGGCGGCTGGCCGAGACTTCCAGGGCGACCATCACATACGAGGAAGCCAACGCCATGGTTGCAACCTGCTACGCCCTGACGTTTCAATCCGTTAGTCTCGACGACGGGCTCGCCGAGTACCTGACCTTCATCCGCGGCATCATGGTTGTGGGGATGCAGATGATGTTTCGTGGCATCAAGCCCATCTTTGGCAACATGCTGGAGCAGGAGCAGGACAATATCCTCGAACCGTTTATGGAGAACCTGCCCCTCATTCAGAAGACGTGGGCGGATGCGGCCTTGGAAGGCATCGCTAATCTGAAGCCGCTGTGTCTTGAGCAAGTCGAAATAGAGTATCATCAGGCGCTCATCGATATTGTGCAGAATCTCTATGTCAACTCTTGGGATGGTAAGCCGTTCTCACGCGACACGGGAGACAAAGCTGACTCGATACGACAGCATACAAGGCGTATACCAAGCAGTACGGATGGTGGATGCTGCTCCCGCACAACCAGTTCCAAGAGCTCATCAACCCCAACAACCAGGTCATGCTTTTGCTACACTCGCACTGGATCTCGCTGAACGAGATCATGACCTTTATCACCCAGCAAGAGTTGCTCGCGAGAGACAGGGGGCCACCTCCCAGCGAAAACCAGGCCGATATCGATCCCGGATTTCAGCGGTGGTTGAGGTATATGAATGCGCACGTGGATTACGAACACCAGATGTATAATCAGTGGCCCATGTGGGTGGAGGAGCAGTTGAACCGAGATATGTCATTTTTTGGCAAGACGCGACAAGACACAGGTCTTGTGCAACTCGATGATCCCGCGTTATCTTAGGAAGCAAGGCGGCCATGGGAAACGGATGAAGAGTCGAGTGGGATTGGGTGGTCTCTGATTTGGATATCGTCATGTGCCAGATGTCGCCATGCCAGTGGTTGTTTGGAGTTTCAAGCGTGGCGCTTTGAACGGATCCCGGCTGAGCGAGGAGCGGAGATGGGAAATTGACTGGGTAATACCACAGTAATTAAATGTAACTCCCGCTTATGGGCAACTGGAGTAAGCGGCATGATATCATCCGTATTATATCTACGGTTTCGCGGGTATTGAGCCCTTTTCCTCACAGAACAAGGCTTGAAGAGGCAACGGTCAGCACGACGGCCGGGCGAACCCTCTCCTGCGTCATGATCACGTCCCTCGTTGCACTCGCTAACAACAACTGCAGCACATCGCGATCTAGATTGGGCCTAGCGCTGCGGTTCTCCGAGCCGTGACATCCTTGCCTACTTGGCACAGCCTCCACAAGGAGGAATGCCTCAGCGTTGATTGGATGTAATGGATCTCGCATTCATCGTATCTCGCAACATTCGGAGCACTTTTATGGGCCCATCTCCAAAGGGACCAATTGAATACCGGGTAACTGGAGGGCGACAACAGGGCTGAGGACGGGTGCAGGCCACTCGACGACCTCTAGAACGTGGCGGTGATCTGCGACGGGCGTTGCGTATTTCGCTTTGGGCTTTCTGTGAGATGTCTAGGAGGGTGGGAGAGAGGGCTGCGAAGAGTATATAGATGGGAGGCTTGCGGCGTGGAAAAAGGAGGGTATCTCAGAGGGTACGATCGGGCCTTGTAAGTGAACAGCATAGACGGCTGACTTACACCAACACCCACCACCATTAGCATCACCAACCCAACAATTTCTTCCACCGCAACAACACACACTACCTACCTTTTCAATCATGTCTACCATAATCGAGTTGTCTCGTCGACAAGACACCCTCCCGCCATACCATGACGTCACCGAGGACCACGAGCTTGACGAACTCGACGACACAAAGGCATCCTCCTCGGCCGACGCTCCGCCGCGCTACTCGACTGTCTGCAACCACGAACCCGGAGCCTTAACCTCAACCTCCACCTCCTCCGCTCAAGGCTTCTTCGCCTCGAAGACGCTCCAAATCCAAACCAAGGGCCACGGCCTGATCGCGCTGCCCTTCGCCCCGCGGCCCGAGCCTATCTACATCCTCGGCGTCGCGCCCACCGGCGCCCTCGCCGCCGCCGAGTACGTCTCCGTCCGTCCCGCCCGCAGCTCGGGCTCGTGCTTCCTCGCCCGCGCCGACGACCCGGACCGCGCGCCCCTCTGCGCCACCACCTACCGCCCGGGGCCCGGCCGGCCGCCCACCATCGCCGGCCTGCCGGGCGTCGAGGACGTGCAGCTCGCGAGCCGCGGCGCCTTCTCGCGCGGGACGACGCTGCGCACGCTGTTCGGCACCTTTGAGTGGCGCTACGCGGATTCGCGCGCCGAGCGCCGCGCTGCGGGTGGCGCGCATGTCGATAGCTTGCTGGTGCTCGAGCGGACGACGACGGTTGCGCTGGCGGGCGGGAAGCGCGAGGTGCGGCGGCGTCGGGTCGGGCAGTTTGTTCGCGGCGAGGGGCTGCGTACCGAGGGGTCGACGAGGAGTTCTGCGGGTAATGGCGGGCGGTTGATGCTGGACTTGCGCGAGTGGGCGGACAGCAAGGATGAGCTTGCTAACGTGGAGATTCTGGCCGTGGCGAGCTGCGTGTCCATGTTGAAGAAGGAGGTAGACAGGAGGCGGTTCCATCAATCTATGGTCCTTATGGCTGCTGTCGGTGGGGGCGGCTGTTGAGAGATGAACCTAGGATCACGACAGGATAACGGGATGGGATAAAGTACAAGATTAATACCCGGCTGTTTCTGCTTTCTACTTGTATAAATGGGGTAGGGCTTATGGAAATAGCTGTAGATGGTGGGAATGGCATATATGGGCCAGTATTGAGGCTGATATAATTTCAACTTTGACTAACCAGACCACCCACCTGCTCTGACAATCAACTCTGCCCTACTGCCCTACTGCGCAATCAATCCTGAACGTTAATGGCAGCCGTCTTCTCGTTTGTTCCGAGCTCTTGGACTTCGGCCCGACGCAGCTCAGCCTTTTCTGGGAGGGCGCCCACTTTCTCCAGTTCCTTCTTGCTGCACTTGCACGAGTACCGAACCGTGCAGCCCTTCTTCTCGCCGATAAAAGGGTCGTTGGTGCACGACTTGCCAAAAAGCTCCACCAGAAGCACCCAGACGGATAGGCCTAGAGTGACGGAGATGAGATGCAGCGAGTTGAGGTTCTTGGCCATCGGAAGGAAGAACAAGACGATGCACACGGCCAGGCGGTTGGCCAGACGGGTTGTTTTGCTCCAGCGCAGGGTGGCCGGCACACGGTGTTCGTGGCACCAGGAGATTACCCCCATGAACAGCAATGCGATGGCCAGGCCGTGGCAGTAGAAGAAGCGGATCCCGTTGGCAATCTCTGGCTCCGCACGCTCATGATAATGCTCAGATAGCTGCTCCGGATTTGTGTTTGGCGTGTCCGTAGTCAAGACCAGCTTCGACAGGCCCGCGGATGCGAGGATATAGCCCATCACGAATGGGAGGTGGGCGTAGGACCAGACCGAGGCTTTGGGCTGTTAGCAGAATTCGAAGGACGAGGATGTGTTGCGCGACTTACCAGCGCCGACCGAGTGTCGAATAGCATGCACATCAATGTTGTGCCCATCAATATCAAAGTAGATCCAGTTGAAGATGAAGGCTTGAACAAGCCCAAGCACGGCTTTGCCCAAGAATGCATTCACGTTGTACCCACCGTAGCTTTGGAACATGACACCCACCACGGAGTATCCGAGGACTAGGGAAACAAACGCGTTGGTTCTTTCGACTCTGTGCTCGATATTGACGGCGGGATAGAACTCGAAGAACCCGTAGAGGAACTTGCCGATCCGCGTATTCTCCGCATTCGCTCGTCCGTATCGGAAGAGTCCGACAATGATGGACTGCCCCCACATGTCGAAAGCGATTGCTATCCAAATGAGTGCCAAGCGGGATGGCATTTCGACGTGAATGCTCGCAATCCATAGGGCTGATGGGACTAGGATGTTGATGGACTCGCAGATCATGACTCCACGGACCATAGGCAGAAGGTAGGCGGCGACGGCGAAGTGGACCACGCCTCTCAGGCGGGCTGCGAGGTAGAAAGATACCATCATCGTGTAGGTATTGTGCTTCTCATCCTCATAGAAGGAGTATGTCATGTTAGTAGTAAACCTGATCAGGTCAGCGGTTGTGCACATTGGAGGGCAGGGCACTGTTCTATGTACCCTAGGAGACATGCGATCTCGAAGAGAATCTCGAGTCGGGTCAAGACATCGTCTGTTTCAAACCAACTTAGGACCAAGATAACGTCGGTCCAAATCTTCCACGACATGATAAATGTGATGACGAATCGAAGCAGCTCTTGGCCAGTTGGCTCCGCCCACATATGCTCGCCGTTGATGTGAATAATACCAACTGTTGGATGTAATGAGCCAACAGGCTTGAGGCAAGAACGTTTGGATGCTTACCATAGAGCAGGTCAAAGAACAGCTCAATAGCCTGGATCTCTGCCTGTTCGGAAGCGCGCCATAGCAAGCCTTGATGGAACCATTGCTTGACCACGGGCCTCTTGAACAGCTTGGTGGTTTCTCCCAACCTGCTTCCAGACCAGCTCGACGCGACGGAAAGCGTCTCGGACATGGACCCTCCAGATGAAGCTGGCGCCTCGGGCTCCTCCTCTTCGTCGTAGGTCCGCAGCTCAGCACCGTACCCAAACTTGTTGAAATTGGCGTTTAGCCCAGCCGAATTGGTACTCATGCGCTCCAGTTCAGTGTTGACAGAATTGAGCTGGTTCTGAACGTCCTCCCACTCGGCGAAAGCAGGACCGTGCTGTTCGCGAAGCCTGTTTCGCCGCCTCTCGTGATGCTCCCTCGTCTCTCTGAGATAGCTGGAATGCTGAGGCGAGCCGTGGACTACGATTTCGACCTGCATCTCATCCTGGTTGCTGTACTTGCGCCGCAGATCCTCGAGGTCCTCGGGCAAGGTAGCGATGACCTTTTTGCCACTAGGCAAAGTGAATTCTTGCGGCCGTCGCCGTCTTCCTTTGGGTACTGAAGCCATGGCTTGGGGATTAAGGGCTGGGAAGAAAGGAAGAAAAGAGAGCTGAGAAAAAAGACGAAGACACCCTGGACTTGCAAATCCGGGGAGGAGGAGATGGGTAGCAATAAGAGCCCGCCGAGATAAAGCGAGGATGGGAGCTACTGGCCCGCTGATTGGCCGCAAAGGCGGCCGCCATGCTGTCGTATAGCCTATTACGCCGTCCGGCCGTGTCAGATACCCAAGGTTATGTAGCAGCTATGCAGCAGCTGTGCATGGCCCTGGTAACCTGGTTCTCCTGTCATTGGCCTTCCTTGTCGATGTCCCGCCGCCTCAGCGCCTCGAAATCTCTCAAGCACGTTAGCCTGCTTCGTAGTATGGAGCTCGTGGATGGGTGACATTAAGGTTGGCTCGAAGCACGTGATTGCCAAGCACCAGGAATTCAACGTTGCCCAGTCTGGATGCCTCAGGCGCAAAGTCCTAGCTCTGCCGTTGGCCGGTAATTCGGAGCAAAGATTCAGCCATCATCACCCACCAATTGCCCATCCCTCCCAAACCAACCCTCCAAACACCGCCAAAATGACTGCTGCGTGGAAAGCCGCTGGCCTGTCGTACGTCAACTGATCCCTCGCCCTGCTGATTCGACAATTGGCCGCCCTCGCGCGATGCTGCCCCCCGATCGACCGTGACCGAGCCGAAGAGCTAACCCACATCTCCCGAACAGCTACAACCGCTACCTGGCTGTCGCCGCCCGCGTTGTCCGCCGAAGCCTCAAGGAGGACAAGCGCATTGCCGTCGAGCGCCGAGGCGAGATGGACCTTCGATTTGCCAAGTGGACGGTAAGCCGTCAACTAACCTGCGGACCCTGATTGCCGACCATGACTGACGATAATACCGCAACAGAACGGCAAGCAGGGCGAGGCCAAGAACCTGGCTGCCGCACCCGCTATTTCCGAGTCTTCCTAATCGATCGACCGGGAGGAGATGATTGCGCGCGGATAATGGGAGCGTGAACCCCCCGGACGGGTTGCTCGGCTCGACATGAGGGAATGGGGCACGACACGATGCTCTCAGGGCAATGGGCCGCATGCACCCTGTGCCACTGTATCATAAAAGTCAAACTCAAATGCTACCGCTGTATCAATCTGCCGGGAAGACCATGGCGATTGGGGAATGTGAAACTGTGTTTTCCGTAGGAATACTCTGTAGAATGAATCGACCTGACCCGCCCTGATACACGGCAAGAATCCTTCTCCGACCCGGCTGCAGCCGAAGAGAGCGCCGCTTCCCTTTAACCGCGTCACAACTACGCACTGCACGTAAGGCACGTAGAGAAAGGTGTCACACGACAAACGAGCCGAAGTGACGTGTGCTCTTGAATTAATTTACTACCCGCAAAGCTGGCTTATCTGTACGGTGAAGTTCGGCTATTGCTGTTCATAGCTAGGACCACCTTTGTACTGGCACCTACACGGGCGCAAGCTGTGTGACGACGGGTGGACTAAGGCAGCACATGTGAGCACTGTTGAACCGCCATCACCACAGCCGTGAAAACCCCATCTTCTTGTCCTTCCCGCCTCCTCTATCACCCCCAACACCTACAGCGCTTTTTTGGATGCGGCGCATCGTTGCACGCGACCTTGAAAATGGCCGATTTCGGTATCGGGGCTCCAGATGGTGGGTCGCTTCGCTGGCATTCTCGCCGTGGTGTGGTCAAAAGTCTCACTGACGGCGCCAGAAATCGCGAGATTGTCGCTGGGCCAAGACGACTATCCGCCGCCGCCGCCTCCGGCCCCGCGACTGGCTGATGCTCAGGCCAAGGGCATCATTGCCGTCGACATCACCGACAAGTTTGCACAGGCTGTCAAGAGTGCGTCGTCCTCGCCGTCATCTGCTTCTCTCTCGGTATCCCCCGCTAACCTTATCAGCGTTGGCACCCGGAGAGCTCGTCAAGGATGGCTTCTTTACGCTCTTCGAGTCCGTTGCGGCTCTCGAGGTGAGCAGGAGACCTCCACATGCAAAGGATCATGTCTGACGGCCGGATAGATCATGGACCCTAAGATGGATAGTGGGTGTGTCGAGTCCGAGGCAGACCTGGAAGAGTTGTATGACGTCTCTCGACCGCTGCTCCCAGAGGAGGTTCTTGGCATAATCGACCAGCTTCTGTGCCATGAGGTACGTCTAACATCCGCTACAGGTCGGAGTGCATGCTCACTGGCTATAGATGGCCTGGCACATGGGATACCCGCTCTCGCAGACCTTGTTCACGAGCGTCTATGTGGAGTCGCTTTTGATGCCAACCCCCAAAAACCTCCGCCAAGCAGACTTCATTCGGAATGAACAAGATAGGTCAAGCCAAGAGCCAATGTTGGCCATCCTGCGAGCGTATTGCCTGGGGATGCTCAAGGCATGCGGATACGTCAATGAACGAATTCGATCCGAACACTTCTATGAGGTATGTTTATAGCGAAGCCCGGACTCGGGCAGTACTGACAAAAGACACAAGGAGGAGGATTTCGTCACAAACACCTACAACCGCAGTCTCCTGGCCAACATCCCGACGGAGTCCATCCGAGAAACCATCATCGGGGCACAGAAGTTGGTCAGCTCGCTGAGCTCGCAACTGGGTGACGACATGGCCAAGGCGCTTGATCGCCGACTCCAACTGCGGTACTATTTCCTAAACGCTACTGAATGCCTCGACCACATCAACGAGCCCGAACTTGCGAGAAAGCCATGGAAAGAAGGCGTCGCTCTGCTCCCAGATATCAAGACATCCCATGACCTGGGTAAGGCAGTTGACGAGGCTTTCAGCGCTAAGTTGCAGAGGAAGCTTGCTAGTACCATGCCTCCGAGGCCAATAGTGCAGATTGGCTTTGAAGATGCCTTTGGCAATCTATCGCGGTTGTTCAAGGATGGCGCCGAGTTGGTCGATGTGCTCAATTACACGAACTCTCAATGTCTCCAGGCAAGTGGCTAAAACCAACCGAAAAAGACATCTATTAACCTCGTGCAGACCTTTGTGTGTAGCTTTCAAGCTAAGAAACCACAACCTCTTGTCTTTGTGCGCACACTTTTACAGACCTTTCTCTTCAACGAAATGGAATTTCTCGGATCCATGAGCATCCGCCAGATCATGGACGACGACTTCTCCATCGTCGTATTGCCGGCGAGTCCCAGGCTGGATCGCGCCAACGACGAAATCGAAGTCGTCTCAGACCCGCGCTTCATCATGTCTCAGCAGATGGAGCTCTTCAGGCAGCGAGCCGCGCAGCCGTTCCTGGACGTGCTGCGAACCTTTTGCCAGAACCGATGCCGCGTGCGACGTACTCTTTGCCACATCATCCGGGATTGGGAGAACCTTCAGGTCGACGCCGAAGAAATCGACCAGCTTATCCAGGCCAGGACCAACGAGCGCCCGGTGATGCAGATATCCCCCGTGGATGGCAGCCCCATGGAAACATACTCCCTCCCTTTGTCCTCCTGGACGTACCTGTACAAGCTGCGGTTGATGGAGTGGATCGTCCAGCTGGGCTTCGAGCTTGAGGTATATCAGCCCGACGAGTTCGCAGGCATGTATTGGTACCTCAACTACCTTGCCAAGTGGAGAGTCCAGCACGCGGAGAGGATCAAGACCTTCATCATGCGGAGGGTAGAGGAGTCGCGATCCCAGGCGCCGGATCTGGCTGTCGACCGTCAGCTGGACCGGTCTCTAGCATTCATCCGGTACACGCTGCTGGATGCCGCAGTGACATGGGAGCTGTCAGATGCCTTGTCCTGCCTCTACACCGTCCTTGCCCGGCTCGGTCTCGTCAAGGCTCCTCCCAGACCCTATGCCAACGACGAACTCCGCTACGAGTTGCGCATGCGACCCTTTGCTCCCATCGGCCTACCGGTCCTCCCCACATTTGAGGACTTCACCACCGGTGCCGAGCAATCAGACGTGTCCACGCCCGAAATCTTGGAGTATGCGGAGAGGGCTCTCGCGGGAGCGATACGAGGCTTCAAAACATTCAGCAGCAACTTCACAGCCGAGGATGCCTTTTCTGTTGGCTCGTATGAGCACTGGGAGACGTCTATGAAGAACGGGCTCAAATCTTGCTTTGCAACAGGGATTGCGATTATCGCCGTGCAAAAGGCGTTACAACAGTCCCTGAAAACTGGGGAGCTGAAGATCAAGGCCGAGGTTCCGACACCGGATAAGTGCTATCACGACTGGTGGATCGTTCCCAAGATCATACCAGTTCCGTAAAAGCTGCTTGGGCAATGAAGGGCCTTGATACATAGAGTGTATTCATAATATGCATACAATAGACGATATGGGTTTTCAAATAACGTGCTATCCTCCTATAGATATTGGTATCGTCTCTATAACCTCGACTCCATGTACATACAATACATGGCATACCTGGCCGTTTCCAAAAGTTGGAGAGGCCCTCTTCCAAACTGCAGGTCACACTGGCAGTGAAATGACTGCCGAGACTTCTCATCAGAAGGCGCAGTAACCTTCGACGCCGTGTCTAATTGTCGGAAATTTGGGTCTGCAAGCCACAATTATGCGGCGAGAGCCTTGCGAGCGCTCGCGAGCCTAAGCTTGACGGTCTTCTCATAGAGCGCATCCTTGAACGCGAAAAGTAGAGCAGCAGTTAGCACGCTCTGGGTGACCTTGGGTCCAATGCCTATCAACAGTGTCAGTTTATTATTGACGAGACGTGAAAACACGGAAACAAACCCTTATAGAGACCAGCGTAGCCTTCCTCTCGCACAACGCGGTTAAGAGCTTTGAACATGCCCTCCTTCTCGCCGGTTTGGACATGCATCTGGCTCTTGACAGTGATGTATGGGTAGCTCACAGTTGTGGCGAAGAGCTTGCCGAGGGCACCCAGCAAGAAGGCGATTCCGGGAGTGACCTTGCGCCTCTTCTCAACCGTATTCTTCATCTGCTCGAACAGCGTGTACTGGAGAATGGGGTTGATGACGAGGACCAGCGCTGGGATGACGCCGGAGAAGAGAGCCTGGGGGCCCTCGTTCTTGAGCAGCAGCATCAGAGTGCCGATGGTGCTAGGGGCCTTGACGGGCTTGGTGGCCTCACCCGCCTCGACATCGGCTTCCTTGTCGCGCTTGCGGGTGGTGATCCGGGTGTTGACGACCCAGATGGGGTTGGTGATGATGACGGTGGCAGAACCAGCGATGGCGCCGGCGATCATTGACTCGACGGTGGTGAGCTTCTTGTTGGCGCGACCGGCCTTGAAAGCTGCCTTTTCGAAGAAGGCGCGGGTGTATTCGTACCAGTAGTAGTAAACGAAGTTGGTGATGCTGATGCCGAACAGGGCCGAGTTGATCCCGGAGTAAAGTCCCGAGACGCCCTCGCGCGCGACAATCTTCTGGACGGCCTCGATAAACTTGCTCTCGGCCTTTTTGGACTCGACCTGTGCGCGGGTGGAGAGGGTGATGAGAGGATATCTGGATGCTGTGTCAATGCAGTCGCGATGGGGGAAAGCATCAGGCCGTACGTCAGGATCATGGACAAGATACCGCCGCCGGCGCCAGCCAGGGCGTGGGCGACATTGTCGTTCTGGGGGATGGGCGTCTTGGAAGCCATGACGAGATTGATGGGGGCGTCGTCGCGGAGGAAGATAAGCGACGAGGTGGAGGAGGTTGAGAGATGGACTCGGAACGGGGTTCAGGAAGGGAGCCGAGGATGACGTCGGAGCTGAAATCGCGGCCGTGAGTCGCAGTCGCAGTCGCAATCACAGTTTCAGTTGCAGTTGCAGTTGTAGTTGCAGAAGGCAAGACAGGGCACAAGGAAATGGATGGAGAAGGAACGATCGCGGGGCCGTTCTAGGTCCAAGCTAATAAGGTGCTACGTGCGCCCAGGTCCGTCGTCGTCGGTGCTGCAGCTTTAAGTTCATCTCAGAAGCACTGTCACGGACGCGAATGCACCAAAAACGCCCAAAAGAGCCGAGGTCGCGGGCCCCGTTTCCGATGCCGAAGCGTTGGGCAAGTTGGATGCGCGCCGCCTGCCATTCCAGGCTGGTACAGCCGTACGGGAGCGTCTTCAGGCGCCTTGCTGCATGTGACGTGGTGGGGGAGAGCGATTTGCCGGGGCCCAGTGCACGGACCCTCGCAAGTCCCCGGATTCTTTTTCCCAAACAGGAAAACACAGTCACTCAGACACAACCACGCCACCGGGACCATGGAGAAACAGATGTTGCGGATTCGCCCACCGCTAGTCCCCTTCCGGACCCAAGTAAACAAATCCACACCGGTTGGCTGAGGTATCCTGGCACACACGCTTCGACAAAGATGGGCTTCCGGCAACGTGCGCCTTGTATGTCTAACATCCACTATACCACCGCGCGAGCGCTTGTCAATGTCACGCCGCGGAAAACGCGGTGCAAATCCCGCGTCCTACAGCATCCGCTGGCATAGCTTCGCCGACGTGAACACGCCCAGTGCGGACATCATGTCGTCACCAGATCCCCTCAACGACTCCGAAGAAGAGGCCATTATCGAGCCCTCATCCGCGCATCGCGCAGCAAGAAGCGTGACGCGGAGCCTCCGATCCGACCGGTACTTTGCGAGAGATACCTCGCCCCGGAAGCAAATGTTTGAGCTCGAGGTTGGCGACAATAGATCGCCACAGAAGTTGCTGGTCACGGTCGAGACCGAGGGCACGACCGCGACTGCGACCGTTCCCGACGACGGGGCCCGACGGAAGCTATTTCAATCATCGAGTCCTCTGAACATGATACGCCAAAGAGAGCGGGCGACGACAACGACGGTTCCGCTCAAGGATACGATTGAGGAGGAACCTGCGGATCCGAACGCGACTCCCAAACGGCGGGGTCGACCGCGCAAATCCAACGGGACACCGATCCCCAGTGCAGGAATGAAGAGGAGGGCCGGTACCCCCATCAAGAGGACACCGCGTCGACCGCGAATGACGAAATCAGCTGAGCTGGACGGTGAACTTGATCTTGGGCTGCCCGAACTACAGCCTGAACCACAGCTCGAACCACAACTCGAACCGCAACTCGAACCACAACCCACACCGAAATCCGCAAGACGAGGTAGGCCTCCGAAGAACCGCACCAGCGAGCTAGGAGATGGCTTTGAGCTTGGACAACCCGAAGTACAGCCTACACCGAAGTCTGCGAGAAGGGGCAGGCCCCCCAAGAACCGCGCCACTGAGCCAAGCGATGGACCTGAACAAGCTGAGGCACAGCCAACACCGAAATCTAAGAGACGGGGCAGACCTCCGAAGAACCGCGCCGCCGAGCCTTCTAGCGAGCTAGGCATCGAGTCATCGCGCGGAATCACTTCAACAACGAGGAGAGGAGGACGACAGGCTGTCATTCCCGAGGACTTGATGGAAATGACCAATGAAGCTGTGGAATTTGCTCCGAATGATGGAGTTGAGCCTCAAGAAGATAACGAGGTGACTTTTGTCATAGCTCCCTCGGAAACTGGCGCTTCAGAAGGCCGTATTGCGCCGGCAGCCGAACCTGCCTCAGAAGCCGACTCTGACATTTGGATGGCAACGTTGGACGATGAGCCTACTCCCCGGGCTGCTAATCGAACAGCACAATCAGTGCCAGCGGCATCCTCGGAGCCTGAAGCCGATACATCGCAGGCAGGGGAATATGAGTACCTCGCACCTGCTGCGAGCGACATCTCATCAGATGATGAGCCCCCGATTGAATCGGGACCGAGAAACAACGATACCATTGCGCAGGGCGAAGACTTCAGTATGATATTCATGGATTCTCTACCCTCCATCCAAGAACTGCGTAGTTCTGTTCGCATGCCAGTTGAAAACGACTATGGCGAAGAAACCAGTCTTATTATCAGCAACACCTTGGAATCATTACGACAATCACTACAAAAAAGGGACGAGTCCGATGCGAACATGGAGACTGCCGAGGTTCCTGAACAGTTCTCTCCAGCACTCATCGAAACCGCCCCAGTAGAGCCACCACATTCCAGCATCCGGCCGCCCATGACATTTTCACCAAATCGAAACCTGTCCCCTAGATGGCTCCGAAGCCCTAGAAGAGGGAATAGCTCTCCCCTACGACACCAGGTTCTTAAATCCAAAGCCAGACAGACCGACCATGCCCGCAATGCGGAAGAGGGAGCCATTGAGAGGCAGGAAATCTCAAGCCCCAAGTCACAAACGGCATCTGGCCACTTGAATGAGGACGAATCCAACATGTACGATGACTCGTTCTCGGAGATTCCTCAGGATGTTCTTCAGGCTGCGACTAGAGATGTGAATATCATGGATAAGGATCCCTTTGAGCAGGCATCTTTGGTCCAAGAGATTTCACAAGAACAGCGCTTCGAAGAACAACCCTTTGAAAAGGAGCCCTTCGAAGAGGAGCCTTTTGAAGAGGAGCCTTTTGAAGAGGAGCCTTTTGAAGAGAAGCCCTTTGAAGAAGAACTCTTGCAAGAAGAACTTTTGCAAGAACAACCCTTCCGGGGGGAAACCTTCCAAGATAAACCCGCGGAACCAGAGTATATGGAAGAGGACTACGTGGAAGGGGTACCTTCGCAAGAAGAGAATCTGGAAAAAGAACGCGTGGAAGATTTTGTGCAAGAGGAACCCATTATACCTAGACCTACAGAAGAGGATCAAGAGATGGAAGATGAACAACCATCTCAGCGCATCGAGGATCAGTCTGCACCAGAAACCGCTTCGAACATGAGCGTTGTCTCTCGATCTGATGCAGGCCGTCTCCCTACCCCTGATGATACTCCTCCCCAGATCGAGGCTCAGGCTGAAGATCAAGGGAAGTCAACGCAAACATCTCAAGCCTCTCAAGCCTCTGTGGGAGCGGCCTCTCCGAAGATGACATCCCCACTGGCCGTTTCCGTCAAGCGATCTCAGGTTATACCAGAGATCGTTGAGGAAATGACCGATGATCTCGAGGAAGAACTGCCCAGGGTTTCGGAACCAGAGGCTTCAAAACTCCGGCTGGACAGCCACATGCCTCGGCCAGAAGTGACCCCGCTCAATCAAATGACGTCTCCCCTTCAAGATCCTCAGTCATTGGTACCTGAGACCACACAGGAGAAGGCCTCGCGACCTCTTCTATCTCCCATTGTGCGAGCGGGACGCGCGCTGCAAAGCGTGACTTCAGATCCTCCATCCCCTGAGCCACGTGAACACCACTTACGGAGCCCCTTCCGGAGCTCTGTTACCCGAGAACTGGGACCACCGACTCTGGACACACAAACCCTTCGGCGGAAGAGTATGAGCCCTAGAAGGCCGCTGAGCTTTCCACCTTCAACCTCGAACCCGCCAGCTAGTCAACTGTACGAAGATCCCTTCGGCTCCGACTCGAGGCAAACTGGCCAACTCAGCTTTATGGAGGCGCTTGAGAGGAGCACCGGAAATAGGTCCTCACAAAGAACGCAATCCTCACCCAGCGAGTCCCTGGCTAGCTCAATGCGCATCACCCCTCCCGATGATGTGGAGATGAGCTGGGTTGCGAATGAAGGGCCCATCAGCGCTAATCTGAGAGGAGATGTACCTCTCAAGGACTTTGCGCGATCAACGACGGCCCAAGTTGCAAACAACGTCGTGTCTTCTCAAGCTCAGCATGAGGAGGAGGAGACCGATGAGGCTGATGATCCGGCTATAGAACGTGATGACGATACGGACATTTGGGAATTTGAAGCAGAGCGGACAACGTCTCGCACAACTCGCCAGCAGCCATTCGGGAACAAGCGACGTGCTTCGCCAAGTCCCTGGACGAAGGAAGATACGCGCAGACAGCGAAGAGAGGAAGCGCCTTCTGCCGAAGACCCTGTGTCTACTTCTGCGAGGACAGAGGAAGCTGCACCAGAGGAGACTCAGGCGGATGACTATTCCCTACTCACCCAGAGACAGCCTGCGAAACAACCGCAAGAGCTACCCCAGTCGGTGACCAAAGCCAGCCGGTTCGACCTCTCGTCTTTCTTCTCGTCTCCAGCTGCCATTCCTGGCATGCTGGCGGAAAAGTTTCTCCCCACCAAGGCAACGCCAGGTTCTGGAGTCAGGCCGACTGAGCCAGAGCCGGTTCGAGCGGCGCCCGCTCTGCTTACCAGCTCCATGTTCCCACAGGTTGCGCAGAAGGAGTTCCAGCCACGTAACAGCCCTCGCAAAGACCTCTTCTCGCCCGCTAAGGCTGCTCATAAGGAGCTTGAACCGCGGAACAGCTCTCATCAAGATGTCTTAGCTCCTCGAGCAAGAGAACCAGAGCCGGTGCGTGAAGAGCAAGTCTCATCACCGCAGGAAGAACCCGAGGAGCCTGAAATGCCATCTGTCGCCCAGAAGCAAAACTTCACCCCTCGGCCGAAACAGCCTAATGTAGGCTTCTTCAGAACCTCAACTAAGGCGGCTGCGGCTACTCCACCACGCATGCAGCTGTCACACGCGGATATCCAGCGATGGCAGCAAGAGACCTCCGTAGCCAGCGAATCTCCCGAGGCGTCCGGGTCTCTTCTGCGGCCTCTGCCCGCAAAGAACGCCTCGCCCAGCAAGTCGAGTCTGCGCTCACCTCTGAAGCCTCACACGCCCGGACGTGTGGTTGAGTTCACGAGCAACGTCCTCTCGCCGGTGGAACAAGCAAAGGTCCGCCAGATGCGTCGACTCTCCAACTCGTCGGCGTCGCAGCCCGCTCCTCCGCCACAGCGCCCGCCTCCCCAGACAATCGACAAGGAGAACCACGGCGCCACGGACGTCTCCATGTCCGACGCATCGCCCTTGGCCAAGCCTCCGCAGCCCGAGTCGATATCGCAGTCCGTCTGGACCCGGCAGCACTGGCTCCTCCTGGACGAGCTGCTCCAGCTGAGGCGGGAGGGTCCATATGAGTTGGTCCACGAACGTCGCGCGGACAAGTATCTCGGCAAGACGGTGAAAAGCCACGGCGAGGCTATGGTGCTCGAGCGGTGGCATCTGGACTGCGTGGATGCCTTCAAGGCAATGGTCGGCGGGTGGGACGAGGCTGCGCTGGTCAAGAGGCTGTTCGCGCTGATCCTGGGAGAGGAGAAGAGGAGCAGGGGCATTACTGAGAGGCCTTCACGAGTTATGTTTCACTGAAGTTAGGAAAAGTCAGTGTTTTTGGATTCATTGCGCAGGCGTTTTGCTTTTCAGATATACCACGTCAGTATCTTACGTCCTGTACTTTACTTGAGTGGACCGGCAGGGAGGCTTCCCTCTAGTTATGTGCCACACCACGACATGTCCATAGTCGGCATAAACAAGAAATGAGAATGAGCAATGAAATGATCAGTGTAGACGAGTCCGTCCTTCTTGAAACGCCTAATCTACTGTGCCATATTACAATACACAATGCCCCGTTGCCGTAACCCCCCCATCTATTCAAGCATAGAGGCCTGGTTTGTGTACAATACATCCACAACGCTGCTCAACTTCTCGATCGTCGCCAGAGCCGCGTCGTACGACTCGTCCCGGTGCGTCTCGTCGAAGATAATGAGGCAGCCCGCTCCCTGATCCAACACACCAATGATGACCTTGTCGAGAATCATCTGGGATAGCTTCCGTTCCACCTGCTGGGTATCCAAACCAACCATTTTGGCGATGTGGTCAATCTCAACGCGCGAGAAGGGCTCGATGACCTTGATAAGGTTCTGCTCCAACATGGCGTCGTAGAGACGGCGGAGGTGGTTGCGGATGAAGGCATCGCTGCCGAGCTCGTAGCGGTACGAGGACAGAGCCCGTTCGTATTCCTCCAGCGATCGGTTGGAGTGTGCTCGGGCAATTGCCTTCATGGCCTCGAGGTTCTGGCCGGCGTACTTGAGAGCTTGCTTCGAGGTCATGAGCTGGTTGACGTCGTCGACGAGGTTCAGCATGATCTTGCAGAGAAGCATGTATTGCAAGGCCGCCTGAGCCTTGACGCTCTCGTCCTGGGAGTGGTATCCGTCGAGGGCCTCGATGAAATAAGAGAATGCAGTGTTGAAGTCCTTGTCCTCGGCGTGGAGCATGCCGCTTTGCATATCGAGGTTGGCCTGGAGCATCGGAGGGGTGTAGACGCTGGCGGCGCTGGTTCGTGCGCTGGTCAAGGCAGCGCGGGACTTGGGGATGTTGCCCAGGGCGTGGTAGACCCTCGACTCGAGCAGCTGGACTTCGACGAGTCGCAGCTTGTCGTCGAGGCGCTTCAGCTCGCGGAGGAGACCGTTGATGAGACCGAGGGCGTCATAGTAGGCCTGCTTGGTCATCTGCAGGGCGACGAGGCGGACCTCGAGATCCTGGCGCTGGAAAGCACGGCGCTCGGCGGTGGCCCATTCTATGCAGTCCTTGGTGACGGCAATCTCGATCTCGGTGCTATTGGGGATATCCTTGAAGAGGTCAAGCAGTTTGCGGACTACGTCACCGAGTTAGCGAAGAAGCCCGACAAGTCGCGGGGGTACGCAACCCGGGACATTGAAACTCACCCAGCTTTGAAGACTTGGCCTTGGCGAAGGAAGAGAATACCGATCGGCTCTCCTTGACGAGGGTTACTAGCTCTTGTGATTTCCTGCTCTGCCGTCAGCGTGTTGACGCCGTCTCTGGGGACAGCAGCGCGCACTTCTCGTCTCGGTACAGCTCGCCCAAGCTTATCAAAGCAGCCTCATACTCGCGAGTGGCAGCGTCAGACGTCGCACTGGGCGCCTTGGTGGTGATTTCCTTGTAGATTGCCTCAGCCTTTCGGGGGTCTGTTTTGGCGAGCTTCTGGGCTTCCTGGACCCTCGCAGATTCGCCCGCCGCCATCGTGAAGGAGGTGCTTGCGCGTGTTGTGGGGGTGGCGATCGTGGGAGTTGGTGTCCTTGCGTCAGAGGTCGAAGTGGGCGGTTAAGTTGTCAAAGATTGAAAGGGCGGAATGCTTCGTCGTTGGTGTTGGAGTTGGTTTGTTGGTGAGGCAGACGACAAGAGAGCTCCAGCCTTCCCTCCAGGTTGCCAGTGCGCGACGTAGGCCAGCGGAAAAAGCGGGGCCCGGGGCAGTAGATTCACAAGCACTGGCTGCGATAAACTCCCTGAGCAACGAAAGCGGGCTATCATTGATCCGCCGCCTAGATACGTACCCGGAGCTCCCCTCCCTGGGCAGCGGCCGTAGCCGGCGACCCTTCGTCATGCCGCCAGCTAAAATTTCAAAAGACTCCAGAACCTTCGGGATAAGAAAGCCACTTTTACCCCCCCAACAACCAGCATTCACCACCTCAACCTCCGCCAATTATTTCCGATTTCCCTCCTCCCACGCTCCAACATTCTCACAGCTCTCGCAATGTTCCGCCAGGCCATTTCTGCTTCGTCTCGCGCCCTGCGCGCCGCTCCCCGAGCCGCCGTCACTCGTCCCTTCATCCAGTCGCAATTCCAAGTTGCCCCCGCCTTCACCCTACGAGCAGCCCAGCCGGCCGCCTCAAGGTGGTACAGCGATGCGAAGGAATCGGAGGCTACCAAGACTGCTGAGGAGGCCAAGTCTGAGGCTAAATCTGAGGCCAAGCCCGAGACCAAAGAGGCAGGCGCCGAGCCTGATGCCGTTGCCGAGCTGAAGAAGGCCCTCGAGACCAAGGATGCCGAGGTCCGGGACTGGAAGGTTCGTATTAGTCAACAAGCCCAATTGGCCCTCACAAACTGACTCGGAGTGTTCAGGACAAGTGCCTCCGCACCGTCGCCGACTTCCGCAACCTCCAGGAGCGTACCACGCGTGATGTCAAGACAGCCCGAGACTTCGCCATCCAAAAATTCGCCAAGGACCTCGTCGACAGTGTCGATAACCTCGACCGCGCCCTGACCATGGTCCCCACCGAGAAGCTGACGGCCGAGGACCGACCCGAGCACCTGCAGGATCTCGCCAACCTGTACGAGGGCCTCAAGATGACCGAGGAGATCCTCATGACCACCCTCAAGAAGCACGGCCTCGAGCGACTAAGCCCCGAGGGCGAGAAGTTCAACCCCAACGAGCAGGAGGCCACTTTCATGGCTCCCCAGGCCGACAAGGAGGACAACACCGTCTTCTTCGTCCAGCAAAAGGGCTTCAAGCTCAACGGCCGGGTACTGCGCGCCGCCAAGGTCGGTGTCGTCAAGAACAAATGAGCAAAATGTTTTTTAAGCCATGATGGCGTGTAATACTACGGGATATCGGTTGGCGTTGGCTTGAAATGTATACTGCTCCTCTCATGATGGTCGTTTCGTTGCATGGCGGTTACAATTACCTAGGACAAAAAAGTTTGGGGATGGGAAACCTTGTACATAATACATGTATAACATGCGGAAGTTGGAGCGGACAGGAAGCCGCTTCTAATATATGACCCTGAATGCTTCATGAACAACTTTTATTACTTGGTCTGGGCGAGTTCCGATAAGTAAAATGCCGGGATTTTCCACGATTTCAAGGAATGCTCGGCTGCCAAGCCTCAAGGCCCACCCAGATCAGTCAAAAACGGCAGCAATTGCATGATATAACGTGTATCGTACAGATGGATTTCTACTTTGCAGCTCTAGAATCCAACCACTACATGTGTTGCGTCTAGAAGATGACGTGTCTGGCCAGCATACCCCGGTCCAGCTCTATCGAGCATTGCCCATTACCTCGTTGCATCAAAAGAAAGAGTCGTTCGCAGCATCGGCGGAACCCGTGGCATGCACGAGCAAGTGCTGCAAAGCTCTCTCAACCTCATCAATCTCAGTGATGTCGTCCAAGCCGACCTTCCGCGCCTCCTCCCTCATCTTCGCCTCCAGCTCCATTTCCTTGGTTAGCAGATTGGCGAGCTGGTTCGCCATCTCCCACGTCTCCTCGTCCTTCGCGTGGCCCTTTGCCTCAAGCTCCCGCAGGTGCTGGGATACGTGTCTGTAGATCTCCTCGCGCCGGTGGTTGACCTTGTTGGCCTTCAGTTCGAGGATGGTGTTGACCGAGGTGGACACCCGCTCGAGCTGGGCTTCGCGGCGGCTGACGCGCTTCTCCGTGGCGGCGATCTGCTCGAATGCATTCTGTTCGGCTTCGAGGCGCTGCTGGAGGCTGCCGTATCGCTGGGCGAGCATGGCTTCGGCGTCTCTGGGGGAGATGCCGTTGACGACACGGGCGTCGTCGGCGTTGAGAGCAGCCAGGACCTCGGACTAGGCGGTGTTAGCTACTACTGCGGGTTGGCCCCTTTGCCATGGGCTTACATCTGTATATGGCTTCAAGTCGCAGGGAGAATCGAGCTTGGCCTTGTCAGCTCCGGCTTGGTGATTCTGAAGTTCGTTCTGGCGGTTGTTGTAAAGTGCAGTCGCATTCAACCGATCCGCCAGTTCGCGATGCCACTCTGAAAGTCGGATTGGGACACATTGAGCTGGACACGAATTAGCAATAAAGTCAACAAGGCGCTTCAAATATCGCGAGGGAGGTTTGCATTACCATTGTATCCCATTATGACGTACTCCAAGGATTCCTCTCCGTCGTCTGACATATGATAGCCATGCGGTTGCATACTGGGGCCTCCCCGTCGCTCCCTCTCCGAGACTTTGAGCTCTTCGATCCTCTGGTAGTAAGACTAAACATTAAGTGTTAGGTCAGTCTGTAATAATCGCTTGAAATGAAGAATACTGACGTCTGGGATACCATCAGCATCTGGCTTATCCGAATCCCATCTCTCACAACCCTCGGCCCATAAGCGGAAAGTACACGGCGAAATGCGTCCGTCTAAGGGGTCTCCCTCGTCGTCCGAAATGAAGAAATCGTCCGTACAGCTGTAGAATTCGTTTGGATTGGCAGGGCGAGCCAGATCATGACCATCCCCATCATCAGTCCAGGCCTCGACTCCTTTCTTCATCGCTTTAATAAACTTCTGGGTTATCTCGATTATTGGCTCCTCGTGGTCTTCAGACTTGAACGTCGGCGGCGGCTTGATATGCTGGTAAGGGGGTCTCGGAACACTGAAGACGTCTTTTCGATTCGAATCGTCTTGGAGCGGCGTTGGGTCGTAACTCAGTGGCTCCAAGTCTGTAATGATCCTGTAAAAATGTTAGCAGGGTGTGAGATAGATTGGCATTGACAGGATTGTGCGCACGAGTTACAGGAGCCAACATGCTCATCGCACTCCTCTGGCCTGTCAAACGTCTTTCCGCATCGGTCCATCCAAACAAACATGTCTCGACCAGCATGTCTATAGGGCCCTCGCATAGCAGTGTAGGCCTTGAGACTCGAGGTAGTGACTCGCCAGTTGTTTGTGTGGTGCGAAGCAGTGCAGTTTGGGATCTCGGTAGGTTCTCTGTCATGCTTGGCAGATATTAGATCGCTGATGTTCAGGCCCCAAACCCTATTTCTGACTGCGTTGTCGACAAGACTGTGTGGTGGTACGTGGAACTCGACAAACTCGTCTCGGTCGGGGTTTGAAGTGCAGGGCACGCAAAAATCTTCAGACTGCCCTTCTCCAGAATCTTCTAGTTCGGTGTCTTTCTTCTGGACTTGGTCCTGGGATATGCCCGTGTCGATTCTGTCTGCCTCAAGGGCAGCTTGCTGCGCAGCTTCTTCGAACTTGATCTCGTCGTTAGAGGGGCGTCCATCCTAAGAATCCCTCTTTGCCTCTAGATCATCCTCATGTGTAGCTTGCTCGCCTACAAGGGAGCTAGCTTTCGAAGGTGATTCTTCGTGACTGTCGTGGACGCTCAAGTCGACCGACTGGGCGTAGGATTCGAGGGCAGTTGACCCGTCGAAGACTTCATCCACTGTCTTCCGCGTCACACTTCGCATCGATATCGCTTCGACAGGGTCAGCAACTGGAGGCAACTTGGGCATCTCGGGCACCTCGGGCTGATCATCGTGCGGCTCGACTTCGGTTCGATCAATGATCTCAGATTTGGCACGTCGATGGGTTCTCGTCGCAGACTTGGACTCAGCCTTGGGGCTCCAAGAGCTTCTCTTTTCTTCTTCCTGCGGAGGAGGTTTTGGCTTGGAGCCAAAGAGGCGCGATTCTGATGCTATGCGTCAGTCATGCCAGGGTCGATGACGAAAAAGATCAACGTACCAGCAATCTTCGCCCAGGCCTTGGGCTTCAAGCTCGGCGGGAGACGATCTTGGATTTGTTAGCAACAGCCTATGGCAGAGAGACACTGCAGATTGCCAGAGTGATTGGTGCCGAATCTGATCCTGACATACTTCGAAGCTCAGCCTTGGTCCACTTCATGACGAGTGACAGCCCAGGCTTGAACTCGGGGTTCGGTTCCTGCTTTAGCTCGCCACCTTCAAGTGGTTAGAAGGGCTTCGGAAGGAAGTCAGCCACGTAAGAGGGTGAAACTTGCTGGTTGATAAGACCGTGGGTGCGATCTCTTCATCGTTCGTTCTAGAAAGGTCGCCCGACTTGATACTCCGGGTCCCCAGTGCGGCCGGCAATGAAGCTGATTTCTTCATGGTGCCCGATTGTTCTTTGCAATCCATTCGGGTAAAATAATGGCAATGAAGAAGAAGGTTACAATCGCGGAGAAAGGTGTCAACAAATGGTGTGGTGGGATGTGTTGATTGGCGAAGAAGGTGGCCAACAGTAAGGGGGCGCGTTTGCAAGGGGCACGCAGCTGGCAGAACACGCCTGTTTGGTTCAATATTCTCCCCCAAAACTCTGCCCCGTTCTGGTTGGCAGGCGCTTACTTAGATAATGTGGCAACGTGCGAAGTGGTGACATAATAAGGAGCTCTAACAGTACAGGCCAATTGTAGCAAGCTCCCCAGTACTCATCGTCAACCTCCCCAAAATTATAACACATAATGCAAGCCCCAAGATCTTCCTCTGTAGCTGCGCACAGCAGGCTCATCGTACATAACTCCTCCAAGTTGACCCCGTATGCCATCACCTACTTCTTTGCTTTCCCCTTGGCTCCGGTAGCTTTCGCTTTTGCCCGGCCTTTCTTGGGTTTCTCGTCATCGTCATCATCTGCCGCAGCTGCTTTGGACTTCTTTGTGGCCTTCTTTGCTTTGGGTTGTTTGATGTACTTGTCCTTCTTCAGATCAAGTTCTTCTTCGTCTACCTCTGGAGCCTCGACAGCGTCGCCTTCGTCTTCATCCTCGATGGCCTCTTCCAGATCTGGCGCGTCCTTCTTTGGTGCCTTGGGAGCAACCACGTTGGAGGCTTTCATGAACGGGATTGGATGACTCATTGCGTTGTACCTGGGATGGTTAGCTTCACCGCAGCTCGCAATAAGTTTGGGTAGTCTACTTACGTTCGTGTAAACGCAGCCTTTGTCTTCGATTCAATCTTCACAAGCTCTTCGTCCATTGGACCGACGCCAAGTTCCTGAATGGCATCAAAGTCGTCTCGGGTTAAGAAGTAGCTATCCATGATATCAATGACCTCACTGACAGACTCGTTGCCTTCGCGCTGCAGTCGGTTGACAGTCTGGTTCCATAGCAAAGGCATATACTGCTGCCGAATTTCGTTGTGGTCTCCGGATGACCGAAGGCGCATATGGGAATGAATTTCGCGGATGAACCTGCCTAGCTTGCCGGTTTTGCTGTTGTTGCCGAGCCACGACGTAAAGTTGGAGCCCATGAGTTGGCCGGCAATGAAACTGGAGGGTCGAACTGTGCTGAAGACGGCATGGGTTGGCATCAGACTCCATTGCTGTTGAGGCCCGTGGATCATACGGTCAACCAAGTCTCCATCACTGATGCTCTCTGCTGCGTTGTCAAACAGCTCGAGAGCTTTGAGATTATACTCTCGCGGACTGTATCCTTTGCCGTTCAGAGCCATAGGTTTCGTTCGAAGGTAATTTTCCTGGATCATGAGGAAGCTGAACTCGTGATCGTTGAAGTAAAGCTCTATCTTGTCGTTCAACGTAGACTTGCTAGCGGGAGTGAACAGTCCACCAGCCAGCATCTTTTGACAGATATCCCAGGGCTTGAGGATAACATGTTTCTCCCATGCCTTTGACATGGCCTTGGTTTGGTCAAAGCTCATGCTGCTTTGGTCGAGTTTGGCCGTCGAGATCATGTTGATAATCTGACGAATGTCCTTGTTGCTCCCTTCAATTAGGGCATCGACCACAGCGGGAGGTAGCCGCAAACCCTCCCTGTGACAGATGGTCATGATGCGAGATCGAACCTGATCAACCGTTGGACGGTTGAATCGGATGTCGAAAGCTACATGATCGAAAGGCTTCATCTTGGGTAGCTTTCGCTCATTGCAAATGAGGATGAGGGGAACCTCAGTCTTCTTGCAAAACCTTGCCAGAGCACCAACACCTCCACGGTCTCCGCCAGACATGCCATCAACCTCATCCATAATGAGAACGATCTTCTTCTTAGTTGCGTCGACATCCTTGCCATCACCTGCGAAGTATCCGCGAAGCGATGTGTTGTTCATAACGTCGCTGACTCCAGCCTCAACAAGTCTCTTGCTTCTGGAGTCGCTGGCATTGCTCTCCAAGACGTCAAACCCCTCTAGCTTTGCGGCTAGATGCGCTGCTGTCGTCTTTCCAATTCCAGGAGGGCCAGAGATGATGATAGCACGTTCACCACCCATCCCATCAGCCCCACGGCGTTGAAAGTCGTACTTCTTGGCCTTGGCCCAGTTTTTGAGCCAGGCCTGGATCTTTTCGACTTGAGCCTTGTTGCCACAGATGTGGTTGAGTTGGGTCGGTGCGTATTTTGACGTCAGTAGTTGAACGGGCGCTGGAGTTGCTGCCGCTTTCGCAACAGAGGTACCTCGAGATGCAGCTGCTTTCTTGGCGGCCTTCTCGGCCTCGATCTTTCGAGCCTTCTCTTCAGCCTCCATCTCAGCGACTTGTTTCTTCACCTTGTCCTCGTCGGCTTTCTTTTTTTCTTGGGCTTTTTGAGCTCCTTTGCCACCACCACCGTGGGCTGGTAGCTTGCGAATCAGATCAAACAGTCCGTTCTCATCAATGGTCTTGATTCCGTGAGACTTGATCTTTGCGAGTTTGCTTGGGCCAGCGTCGTCTCCGAGCACGACGAAGCTGGTCTTGCTACTGGGTTGTCCAGTGACCTTTCCGCCGTATCTTTTGACTAGAGCCTGGCCCTCGTCCCGACCGATTGCTTGCAAAACACCCGTGAAGACAAACGTGAGTCCGGTCAGACATTCGTCCTCGCCTTCTGGAAGTTCGGCCGACATCTGAGGCTGAGCCGATGCATTGCCGCCTCCAGCGACGGTCTTCTTCCAGTCAAATTTGGCATTCGGATCCTTTGGCGGAGGCGTGGGAGGCCGTACTGTCGCAACGCTGTTAAGAATATCCTGGATTTCGGCATCTTCGGGTTTATCGTCGACCTTCTTGGCTCGCGGTGCCCGAGGTTTGGTGGCGGCCTTCTTCCGGGGTGCTTCCTCCTCAGATTCTTCGGAGTCGTCAACCGGGGACTTTCTCTTGTTCCTAGCCAGCGAAGTTTTGGAGAGCTTCACATCATCCTCCGCAGTGGCCTTGCTAGAGGGTCGTCCGCGACCAGCCACACGCTTAGGCTTGGGAAGAACATCATCCTCCGACTCGTCACTAGCGTAATCGTCGTTCTTACGCTTACTTCGCCCTTTAACGTCTGCAGTAAAAATGTCGTCATCGTCCTCGTCTCCATCATCCATGTATGCATCGGCGTCCTCGTCCACAGGCTGGGTGTATGAAGTGGTTGCCTTCCGTTTCGCGGGTGCCGTTCCATTCTTGGCAGGGGCAGGTGGTTTCGGCGCTGGCTTCGCGGCCGGCTTCGTGGCTGGCTGCGTGGCTCGGGGGCTAGACCGAACTGCGACCTCGGATTTGATTTGGGGCTTCTTTGGAGTGGCAGATGTAGGGAGTTTGCTGTTTTTGGCCGAAGCGAAGTAGTCGTCGGCAGAAATTGCTACGCCTTTCGGCTCGTCGTTCCTGGGATAATCGTCAGAGAGAAAGCCGCAGAAGCATCGTGGATATCACCAACGTGGACTTTTTCTTGGGCGCAGGTTTGGCTGCTGTCTTTTTCTGTCTGCGACAATCGTTAAATTCGATCAGAGCATAGCGACAGAGGAAAGACGTACTCGACAACTTCATCTTCATCCTCGCTGTCTTCGATCACTTTGCGACCTTCTATTACCACTTAGTCAAGGCCCGGGCTATCAACGCAGAGGAACGCACTTGTCCGCTTGCTCTTGGCGGGCGGCTCCTGTGCCTTGGGTTTGGGAGGAGCGGCACCACCCTTGGGTGCAAAAAAGGAGCGAATGTCAGCCATATTAATGTCAATTAGATTCGACGAATCTCAACACTGCACGACGTTGGCCGCCTTATAAAGGCATTGCAGAGGGTTGCCTGGTGGGAGCGTGGTTGCGTGAAGTGCGTGAAGTTGCTTGACCCTGGCGAAGCAGCCTAGAATTCATGGGCTTGGTGACGTGCACGTCCGCTCCTGTCAGACGCGAAGCTGACGCGAGGTCCGTGACTTGCTAAATTGGTCCAGCATTCAGAGCCTGAATTATCAGGCCCCCACATATGACCTCGAACTTCGGGAAGATTTTCTGGAGCTCCGTCGTCCGAGGTACGAGACAGCTCCAAGAGCCAATTCGCCGCCGTGATGAAGCCCGCCAACACATCGGCATTGCTCAATGCCTTTCAAGGCTTGAGGATAAGCGCAACCTCGCCCCTGCGGCAATTTAGAGGCCCTGCTCAGCAACATTCGAAAACGCTTGATGCGACCCGACGACTCCAGAATGTGCGGGCCTTCTCGACGACGTCCTCGATGCTGGGCAATTGGCTCGAGCCCAACCTGAACCGGAAGAAGAAGATGGCCAAGGGACGTCCTCGCGTGGCAACTGGAGGTTCGGTCAAGGGAACGACTGTGATCTGGGGCGAGTTTGGTCTCCGGATGACGGATCATCACCGGAGAATCAGCGCCAAGCATTTAAAGACGGCAGAGGACACCATCAAAACGCGACTCCGTGGTCAAAAGTACCGACTCTACAAGCGAAAGTGCTGTAACGTTGGTGTCTACGTCAGCGGTAACGATGTGAGAATGACCGCCAATGCACTACGGGAGCGTCATACTCATAGCTTCACAGATGCGTATGGGTAAGGGAAAGGGCAACTTCGATCATTGGGCGACCAGAATTGCCGTGAGTCAGATCTTGTTCGAGCTCAGAGGGCGAATCCACGAGCAAGTTGTCAGGGATGCCTTCCGCTTGGCCGGAAACAAGCTACCAGGTAAGTGCTTCAAGTTTGAGAGAACTTGAATCTTCCTAACTGTTTGCAGGCCAGTGGGAGTTTGTGAAGAGGGGTGATGCTCCTATGGTTGGCATCACCAAGCTAGAGAACGGCGTGACTTTGGAGGACTTGAAGAGGCCGAGAAGACAGATTGCACCTGTCGAGCTGTTGCAAGAGGCCTCTGCAACCCCAGAGGTTAAGGACGAAACCACATCTACGCCTCCTCAACTCTAGTAGAGATACAGGAAGAAGAAGGATGAGAGTCAACAACACCATGTACAATAAAGAAATGTGGATAATTTAAACATGTACGAATACTACATCCAAAAGCTGTTGATCTAGCTATGATATCCTGTCGCTTGCAACCAATGATTCCGTTCGGCAACAGGACCTTCTTTATCATGTCATTTATTCTAACTTGGACGGTGTTCCTTAAATTTGCTCTCGGCGCTACGTCAATATTGCGCAAGTCTTCGAGCAGTTGGTACTTGACAAATTCGTTGGTGCTTTGCAGTATTCTCACTTGATGCCTTGGTGTCCCTGTCAGCCAGCCAACCGCTGAAGGTGGTGGAGGTGGGGCACAGGCCAGCGTGGAGGTCAGCCAGAATCACTTAACGCGACGACGCGTCTCCCTCACCCAAAAAAGCTGTGACCTTCACAATTCCTCCAGCAACATCACAACAGCTCTAACCATGGCACTCATTGTCGACAAGCACCGACCGAGGTCGCTCGAGGCCCTGACATATCATCATGAGTTATCGGAGCGGCTTCAGTCCCTCGTACGGACCCCAATCACAGTTCCATCTGTGGAATAATCCAGGCTGATCCAGGCTACAGGCACAAAGCGGCGACTTCCCTCACCTCCTCGTATACGGTCCTTCGGGTGCTGGAAAGAAGACGAGAATAGTGGCGACACTCAAGGAGCTTTACGGACCTGGCGTGGAAAAGATCAAGATCGACGCGCGTGTGTTTCAGACCTCCAGCAATCGAAAACTTGAGTTCAACATCGTCGCCTCCATCTACCACCTCGAGATCACACCATCGGACGTGGGCAACTACGACAGAGTCGTCGTTCAGGACTTGCTCAAGGAGGTTGCACAGACGCAACAGGTGGACCAATCGGCAAAGCAAAAGTTCAAAGTCGTGGTCATCAATGAAGCCGACCACCTCACGCGAGATGCGCAAGCTGCGTTGCGACGAACGATGGAAAAATACTCACCAAACCTGCGTCTGATTCTCTTGGCGAACTCGACTGCCAATATTATTGCGCCGATTCGCTCAAGAACGCTGCTGGTCAGGGTGGCCGCGCCGACCCATGATGAAATCTGTGACGTTTTGGCCGTGTCCGCCAAGAAGGAGGGTTGGCCAACTGTGAAGGGTCTGCACCAAAGAATAGCGGTGGAGAGCGGGCGGAATCTGCGACGGGCATTGTTGATGTACGAGGCCGTGCATGCACAGAAGTAAGAATCTCCATGGATTGACCGAGGATAAAGAGAAGTGCTAATACCACCTGCAGCGAGACAGTTACCGACAGCACACCCATCCCCCCAGCGGATTGGGAGGCCCTGATCGGACAGATTGCCAAGGAAATATTGGAGGAGCACACACCAGCCAGGATTCTACAGGTGCGGGCGAAACTGTACGACCTGTTGACGCACTGCATTCCCCCCACCACAATCCTCAAAACCTTGGCGTTCAAGTTGATTTCTCTCATCGACGATGGTCTAAAGGGCGAGGTGATTCAATGGGCGGCCTTCTACGAGCACCGGATCAAGACCGGGACCAAGGTCATTTTCCACCTGGAGGCGTTTGTGGCAAAATTCATGAGAGTCCTTGAGATGTACTTGATGAGCATGGACATGTAAGAAGTGCTGGGCGTGCGGAACGGCGTTGGGGTAAGGTCTAGGTAACAAAGAGCATGCGATTGAACTCTACAATCGTGGTTACAACCCAGTGTCCAATGAATCCCAGTGAACCCTTGTTTACGGGGACTGTCCTAGCTCGTGCCCTCGCCCTGCGACCAGGGAGGAAATTTCAGTTTGAGAAATGGCCTGATGAAGAGGGAGGAATCTCGGGGTTGGCATGAGGGGTCATTGGCAATCCCTGATACGAGCGCTGTGCTGAACGGTACCACGGGATGGAGGAACCCAGAGATCTGGGGACGGAGGGGTAGAGTTGAGAGTGGGGAATGGGGAAATGGGGAAATGGAGCCATGGGCATTGGGAAGACAACGCGAACTAGGTCGCATGGATGGAAGGCTGGACCTTGTCCATTTGTTGAATTTACAGAGCTTTCGCCACTGCACCGGTGGTTTTGACGTCTACAACTCGAAAGTTGGTTTTAAGCGATGTTACTTGATGAGTTCTGAGGCGTGCGAAGGCCTCGAGGGCAGTGTTTGTACAAGGAGCCTCTCTAGTGGACGGGTGTTGTCTTGAAGCTCGGTGTTCATGGGGAAGCCGGAGGGACGGGAGGGACGTCATTAGTTGCCCATAGCGCACGTACCTATCGCGGGCAACGGAGGGACCAGGCGGGCGTCGATGGCTCGGACCCAACCTCCGACTGATTCCCGTGTGTGAGTGTCACCCGAACCCCTCATCGTGTCCTCTGTCTCCTAGGGAGGAGGCAAGGAGGGCCTGGAGATGGGCTCGAGGGTACGAATGGAGGGGTGTGGGTGGGTGGCGATAGCAGAGGGGAGTTGGCAACGGGAGGGGAGGGGTCTATCCGTAAGCTGTATAAATGCGAGGTGACGCAGCAGGTCGTGAGGAATAGCCGCGGAAGTCAAGAATCGGCTGGATGGAGAGAAGGAATTTGGTTCGAAGGCTGGTTCATGCGACAACAGAGAGAGAGAAAGAGGAAGGATGGTCGCCCCCCTAGCTGGACGAGCCCGCCGTGTCCGTTGCCTGCGTTGCGTCAGCGATGAACATCTCGGTCGAGTCCCGAAGAGCGGCCCTACGGACGGTTCTCACAGGCACCCGCAAGGCACAAGCCACACCCGCGACCTGGTGACATGCGACCTGGGAGCGGAAATCGTGGCGCGAGCACCACCCCCTGGGCGCAGCTCGCGTGGCTTCGGTTCGAGATGGGCTTTCGTCCGGGCCGTTGGGGCAGGCCCCGGCCTGGGAGCAGGGATGCCGATGGAGTCTCGCTGAAGCTGTGAGAAAGAGCCCAGGCCGAACTAGCGGCGAGATGTGTGCTTGGATTGTTCGCTGCAAACTCGGCGTTTGAAGAGCCCCATTTGTTTCTTCCTTTTTCTTTTTTTTTTCGAAACACGAAAGACGAAGGTTTGGGGTGTCAGATAGCAATAGCATCAGCGGCGTTGAGGGGTGCGTGGTGATGTGCCGAGGGGGAAGCTATCTGTAGGTAGACATTAGACTGATGAACGTCAACCACAGGACCAGATCGATGTCCAGATGGATGGCATTCAGGTTCCAAACGGCAATTGAGCGGTGGGCGCGCAAGGCAAGAGGAGCTACAATGTACTCGGAGATACTTGGGCGTCCGCTAGATGGAGGTACCGTCACAGCTTGGACTCTCCCCCCGGTCAGTCCAGAGAAGAACTGTCTGGGGGACTTTGTTGGGAAGGGTGTGGGATGGGAGCCGTCGGAGGAGCACGGCAGGGAGCCAGGTACCTATTTACGCCACCAGCCGCAGCCAGTCGAGATGTGGCATGGGCCAAGGGCCATCATGAGGACCCGGCGCGCCGTGCAAATGGAAGATTTGCCTGGCTTCGGCCAATGAGGAACGCCGTGGGATGACCCCGAAGATTTGAATGCGGGGGGCCGAGAGGACTTCGAGCGGATGAGGGGCAGCCATCAAGTGTAAGTACGGAGCAGACGTTGGGCCGTACAACAGGGAAGAAGAGGCTTGCCTGGGCGTGGAGGCCACGGCAACCTGCATGTCTTCGCCGTGGACCGTCGACTGCCTCGCACCTTGCAACTTGACGCCTTGCGCCGTCTCCCACGCCGCAGCCCCGGTCTCGCAGCTCATCCCACGTCCCGGTGGGGAGTCACTCCCAGTCCGTCCCCAGACCAGGAATCCACAGCCCTCCAAGCAGCCTCAAAGAGACTTCCCGCAATGAAGAATGGAGCACCGCTGTCGGCGGCGCGTGTCGACGGGCAATATCCATGGCCTGCCAGCCCATTTGTCAGTCCCTCCGCATCCGGCCCATCTCGCTGCCCCCTAGTCCAGTCAATACCGCTACCAATCACCCAAGGTAACAATAAGGTAACCAACTCAACTCGTTGTCCTAGATAGGAAACGGTATCAACTTCTTTGCTCTGTCTCCTTCTGAGCTTCCCAGCTCTCACGCCTGTCTCGTTCCCTCCGGTCAACCAGGATTGATCACAGACCCCTAGTCAACCCATATTAACCAGCGTGTACCTGTGGATGATTGCATTGCTCGCGAGGAAGAAAAACCCCACGTTTCTTTTTCCATCGTGGGTGGACAGGCCCATCTGCCATACAAGTTTGACGACTGGTGTCAGGAACGAACCCATATCTAATAAGTGCCGCATGCAAGCCCCAGTACTACTGCATTTATTAATGTGGGTGTGTCTCAAATAGTACAACCGGGGATGAGTTTGGTGGGAATCTATTGAGGGCAAGGAAGCCCATTTTCTCGGAGGGATACCGTACAATCGGCGTGAGGAGGAGCAGTTGGGATCGCGGCGGTGGTGATCGGCACGCGATAACAGTCGCTGACTACGTAGACGGAGAGTTTCATCTGTGGGAAGCGCGGAAAGATAGGGCGCGACAGCCTCAGCCTGCCAAGGATCCGACTAGGTTTGCCGAGCGCCATCCGCGTTGACGGGACGAACCCAGTAAGGGAGGGCGGCTCCGTCAGCATCCCAAATCGCGTCTTCGTGGGTGGACTTGGGCTGGCCGTGACATGGGCCCGGCACGGGGCTCCACACGCCGAAGGAACACAACAAACATGGAACCTGTTGAATAGTCACCACAGGGGGGGGCCAGGAGGCGGGTTGGCGGGCAAGGGCAGGGCAGGGCAACGCCAGCACCCTCATGGGTGAAGGGAAAGCAAATCAGGACCCGGGGAATGGCCAACGAAGAGTCTCGCGGACGAAGACGGCGAATTGTCGCCATGAGCCGGATGGGCATTAGGCCGGGTCATGGGTGTCGAATGTCGAGGGACGGCATCAACCCGAAAAGGCGAATGCCAGAGGGATGGAGCCGTCCGTCCACCCATCGCTGGGCCTCGGGCGTAGGGGTGCCACGGCCTTTCTCCCCAGGAGCCATGATGGGCTGCCGGCAATGGGCTCTGGGTGCAGATGGCCCTGGACAGCGCCTGGAGGCGACTGCTCGGGACCTGGCTTCGGGGGAAAGGATCGAGGCCGTCCAGAGCCGCCTGTGGTGGGAGTACCCCCCCCCCCGGTTCGCCGGGTCCCGGTCGCCGGTGGTGCAGGTACCGCCCGCTACGTACAGCCATCTTTACCGGACGTACCTCACGACCTGGCCATGGCGATGAGCCCGATTTTGCCATAAAGAATCGCGGGTCCCCAGCTCCCCGCAGACTCACTCATCAGACTCGCTTCTTCCTCGTCCCAATCTCCTCTCCCTTTATTATCCCTTCTCCTCCCGACGCCTTCCTCCCGGTCCTCGTCTTGTGTCTTCAACTCATACCTTCAACCTGCGTCTCCTTCCCCCCTCTGTGCCAGCACAATCCCGAACGGCGCAAACCACCACCACCCGCGGCCCCTCCCTCCCGACGAGCATACCCGACAGCTGTGAGCACTGCCCTAACAGAGCAGTTCCAGCGCAAGCTCCACGGTCACGCTACCCCGCATCGACGTCGCAGCCGCATCGCATCCGCAGTCGCATCCCAACGGAAAAAAAAAATAACCCCCTTTGTTCCCCAACGAGACAATGGCCGAAGTCGAGCAGCGCCAGGCCCCTGTGGCCCTTGAGTCTGCTCCTATCCCGGTGGCTGTCGAGTCGGTTCCCATTGCCGCCCCCGTAGCCGCAGCCGCCGAGCCTGCGATCCCTGAGCCTGAGGTTGCTGCTAAGCCTGAGGTTGCTGCCGAGTCAGTGCCTGCTACTGAGCCTTCAGCAGCCGCTGAGGCTGCGGTTCCTGAGGCTGCTGTCTCTGAGGCTGCGATCCCTGAGCCGGTTGTCGCTGCTAAGCAGGAGGTTGCTGCCGAGTCAGCGCCTGCTGCCGAGTCAGTCCCTGCTGCTGAGCCTACGCCTGCTGCTGAGCCAGTCACTTCGTCGGTCTCCGATCAGATCCCACCAGCTTTTATTCACCATGGGAAGAAGCCTTCGGTTGTCGCCGAGGCCCACCTGGTCGACACTTACCGTACGTCCCCCGTGCCGTCATGGGTCTATCGCCAATTGGAGTACATTGCTAACAGATTCCAGACCCCCCAGCAAAGATGTTCGAGAGTATGCAAATCCCCTGTTTTCTTCTCTCCTCTGCAATTGAGATCCCCATCATCGTTCCCAACGTCGTCTTCTACGTTTTGTCTTGGTTCATGCTCTCCTGGACTCCCTGATGCTAACCTCGTTACCCGGCAGAGCACCCCAGCAAGCCCCACTTGGCTAGTGAGTACCCCGAAAATCCACCTAGCCTCAACATCAGTAAGCTGACCCACACCCCCCTGCAGGCCTCGAGGAGTACCAGACCCTCTACAAGGAGTCCATTACACAGCCCGACAAGTTCTGGGCCGATCGCGCTCACGAACTTATTTCCTGGGACCGAGACTTCGAGACTACTCGCAGTGGCTCTCTCGACAACGGCGACGTCTCGTACTTCAACGAAGGTCGCCTGAACGCGTCGTACAACTGTGTTGACCGCCACGCCTTCGCCACCCCCGACCGTGTCGCCATCATCTACGAGGCCGACGATGCCTCCGAGGGTCGCAATGTCACTTACAGCGAGCTCCTCCGCGAGGTCTCCAGGGTCTCCTGGGTTCTCAAGCAGATGGGCGTCCGTAAGGGCGACACCGTTGCCATCTACTTGCCCATGATTCCCGAGGCCGTCGTTGCCCTCATGGCCTGTGCCCGTATCGGAGCCGTCCACTCCGTCATCTTCGCTGGCTTCTCTGCCGACTCCCTGCGCGACCGTGTCGTTGACGCCAACTGCAAGGTCGTCATCACCACCGACGAGGGCAAGCGAGGTGGCAAGCTGATTGGCACCAAGAAGATTGTCGACGACGCCCTCAAGCAATGTCCCGATGTCTCCCACTGCCTTGTCTACAAGCGCACCGGCTCCGAGATTCCCTGGACGTCTGGCCGTGATTACTGGTGGCACGAGGAGGTCGAGAAGTGGCCTGCCTACATTGCCCCCGAGCCCATGGCCTCCGAGGATCCCCTCTTCCTTCTCTACACCTCCGGCTCCACCGGCAAGCCCAAGGGCGTTCTGCACACCACCGCCGGCTACCTGCTAGGTGCTGCCATGACCGGAAAGTACGTCTTCGATATGCATCAAGGCGACCAATACTTCTGCGGTGGTGATGTCGGTTGGATTACCGGTCACACTTATGTCGTCTACGCCCCTCTAATGCTCGGTGTCACCACCGTCGTCTTCGAGGGAACTCCCGCCTACCCTAACTTCTCAAGATATTGGGATATTATCGAGAAGCACAAGGTCACCCACTTCTACGTCGCCCCCACTGCCCTCCGACTATTGAAGCGTGCTGGTGACGAGCATGTGCGCGGTGAGATGAAGCATCTTCGAGTACTTGGATCCGTCGGTGAGCCCATTGCTGCCGAGATCTGGAAGTGGTACTTTGAGGTCATTGGCAAGGAGCAGTGCCACATCGTGGATGTAAGTTAACCCTTGAAAGAAACGCCATCCAGCCTGATCCACCAATACTAATGGTCTCTAGACTTACTGGCAAACGGAGTCCGGCTCCCACGTCATCTGCCCCTTGGCTGGCGTCACTCCTACCAAGCCCGGCAGTGCCTCGCTGCCCTTCTTCGGCGTCGAGCCCGCAATCATCGACCCCGTCTCTGGTGAGGAGATTCATGGAAACGATGTCGAGGGTGTGTTGGCCTTCAAGCAGTCCTGGCCTAGCATGGCTCGCAGCGTTTGGGGTGCGCACAAGCGATACATGGAGACCTACCTCAAGGTCTACCCAGGCTACTATGTAAGCGAACCCGTGTCACAGAAGCTAGAGATGGCGAAGTTGTTAACAAACCTCTAGTTTACCGGCGATGGCGCTGCTCGTGACCACGAGGGCTTCTACTGGATCCGAGGCCGTGTCGATGATGTCGTCAACGTTAGCGGCCATCGTCTCTCGACTGCCGAGATTGAGGCTGCTCTTACTGAGCATCACGCCGTGGCCGAAGCCGCTGTGGTTGGTGTTGCGGATGAGCTCACTGGACAGGCCGTCAACGCTTTCGTTGCGCTGAAGGAGACTGTTGAATCGACCGAGGCTCTCCGCAAGGAGCTCATCGTGCAAGTGCGTAAGAGCATCGGCCCCTTTGCGGCACCCAAGGCGGTGTTCATCGTGCCATATATGCCCATGACTCGCAGTGGCAAGATTATGCGCCGCGTCTTGCGAAAGATTCTGGCTGGCGAGGAGGACCAGCTCGGTGATATCACCACGGTACGTCAACGTAACGCGCAGAGGCGCAGCACTCTCTTCTACTCCGAACCTATACTAACATGACGATAGCTCGCCCATCCTAGCGTCGTGGGGAAGATTATCAACATCGTCCATGAGGCGAGGCGGAAGTAAGGGTCGACTAGGACAGCGATGCAATTTATCTAGTGGAGTTGATATACCAACGGATACAGGGCAAAATGGGAAAGGGAAGCGCAGGTCAAGAATGGATCAGGATACTCTCCCGTGAGGTGTTTTGGGGTTGATGCTGGATGCAGCCACAAAATGATGAGGATTTTGATGGCTTGGAACCAACTTATGAAGGAATCTTTTTTACTGCATTGCGTGTTTTTGGATCAGATTATTTGAGATCAATAAGGGCTCGCAACGAGCAATCATCTTATGTTGACTTGGTTACTCGAGGGGTGATATGAGGTCAAACGTGTTGCCATAGACCCAGGCCCTCCAGCCGGGCTGGAAATTCCTGAGTTGTGCGTGATAGGGGACGCGTCATGCTACGGGTCCAGAGATGGTGGGACGCAGTCTAAGGCGTTAAAAGTTGAACCAGGTCCCATGACATCGGAATTAAGCATCTTTTTTGGCTTTGTGGGCGGCGAGACTCTTTTGCGGACTTAAAGACGACGTCCATAAGACCGACAAGACCAGAACCCGCCGAGGCGAAAGGGTTTCAAGAGGAGAGCAAGTCGTCGTCATCGTTAATGTGGAGAGGCCAAGACGTCTTGGCTGGAGATTTGGTGTGTGAAATGCAGACCGGGACCACATATGCACACCAGGGCCAAGAGCACACAGCCCCCCCGAGTAAGATGGTGTGGGATGGATCTGCCAAGCACGAGCATGTGGGATGAGGGATGGGAAGTTGGTTTGGTTGGAACGTCGCCCAATGGAAGAAAGAGACGGATGCCAAGGGTTGGATCAAGACTGTGAGGGATGGATAACATACGTAGGATAGTAGACTAGGGACGAGGCAAAGCTCTTTGTCGTTGTATTAGTCGAGTGTTTTAAGTATCCATGCGGCTGCCGAGCTCCGCGAGACGCTACTGAAACAATGACAAATGAATGCCATGGAGAAGGTCTATGGGGTATGATTAATGCTCTAGTGGATTGTTGGTGAGATGAATGTTGTTCAATACAGAAACTCGACGTCGAACGGTTCTTGGTGGTCCTTTGTTTCAGTGTACGTACTCCGTATAGCATCAAGAACTTGGAACTATGTACTAGCCCTGCATCTAGACATGCACGAGTGTTGAATCATGAAATGTCGCCGACAGCGAGGGTGCTCGAATCGGTCAAACTGCGGGGCCGACGGCCCACGCCCCGCGCGCTATGATACGAGGATGCCGGGAGGAGTTACGAAGACGATGCACCATGCGCGAGGGTGTAACCAACGGGAGGTCCGGAAGAGTCGGCGCCGTAGTAAGTTGGAGGCCTGCGAGATTACAATCTCTCAGCAAAGCAACAATGATTCTTGGGTGTGAACGGGTGTCCACGTGCAGCATTGGCTACAGCATTGAATACGGACGGGGCCTTGTTGACTTGGGAATCGCGGGGGCCGGGGGGGGGGGGGGGNGGGGGGTCTGGTACGGCAGTAACCCAAGTGCCGTGGAAGCATCCGCGCGCACCGCGAGTAAGAAGTCGAGGGGTAAGTAGTAAATACGTCCATACATACAAACTGCCCGGATTGCATGCTGCCTCTTACTACGTAATACACCAGAAAGAAACCAACGCCTGCCCGGGACAGAACTGAGCTGGCGCAAGGGGGCCAACTGACAGGTCTGGCGTTGGTTGCCCCGGGGAATGGAGACAGCGTGGCTATGCAACATGTACGCTGCTGACAGTCGATGATGATGGCTTGCTTGCTTGCTTGCTGGCTTGCTGGCCAAGGCCTGGGCGGCGTTGGCTCCGGCGCTGCTGCGGGCTTGCAGCCGGGCTGCGGAAATACCGCGCGGCCTCGCACGGGATTCGCTGGGACTTGCAGGTCCTCGCACCCATTGTGTCTTCCGTCCAGACGGTCCACTGGGTTGGGTGTGGCACGCCTCGAGAGAAAGTTCCCCGGTTCGGATGGTGAACGGTACCTGCTGCCCGGCGTGGCGCGCGGTGCAGGTGCATGTCAATGTCAAACCCACTGGAACTTTGGAACTAAGCGGGTCCCCACCACCTCCATCCAACCGTCTCCGCCACACTCTGTCTGTCTGTATTCACTCTCACTCTCACCCTCACCACACTTCGCCTTTGCCGTCTTTGCATCTTCCTCTCTGTCTTTCGCCTGCCGTCTCCCCTCCCCAGGCTCCGATCCGACCCCGACCACATCTCCTCCGCTGTCGCCAAGCCTGTGCCTTCATCGTCAGCTTGAATTCATCCGTCTCCACCATTCGACTATCGATTTATACTTCTACCGCCCTCCCCCGTTCTCATTCGCTTCCAAGTCGAAATCTTCCGGCCCTCGCCTCCTGCTTTCCCGCCGTTCTTACACCCTCTGCATCGTCAATACAACCAAACCCTGTCCATAGCAAGCATCCGACCTGCCTGTATGCAATAATCATCTGTCTGGTGTCGCCGTTCTGCTTCGAGGGGCCGCCTTGGGCCGACAAGATATGGTTTCGCTCCGGTCCGTTGCGACCGCCTTTGCCGGCGTCGCTCTCCTAATACAGCCGTCTCTAGGTGCGTTGAACCCTCGAGCTGACGCGAAATGCCTTGGCCATCACCGCAATTGCCCAGCCCGGGCCTGCTGACTTGACCGCATCCAGCGCACTCAATAAAACGAAACCCCGTTGGTTACGCCTCCCTCGTCGACGACGCCATCATCAAGACCCCCTCGCATCGCGTGCACGCACACTCCCACTTCGGTATCGGTTTCGCCATTCACAACGGCCAAGAGAAGATCCGTCTCAAGCTCGAACCCAACCATGACCTCCTCCACGACAACTTTGCTGTCACGTACCTGGATGCCGATGGCAAGGTTCGCACCGTCGAACCTATAGAAAGAGGCGAACACAAAGTGTTCAAGGGAAACGCATTTATTCATCGTCCGGGTCACGAGGGCTGGTCAAACGCTGGCTGGGCGAGAATAACGATCCACCGCGATGGAAAACACCCCGTGTTCGAGGGCAGCTTCCGTATCGATGGCGACAACCACCACATCCAGACCGGTACGCATTACCAACGTCTTAGACACGAGGACGACCCTCTCCTAAACTTCCGCGGCGATGTGGACGATGCCATGGTCGTCTGGCGCGATTCCGACATCCGCACTTTCCACGACGAACACACGGAGCTGAAGCGAAGCATCTATGGGAAGTCTTCCTGCAGTTCCGACAGCTTAGGCTTCAACAACCAATTCGTCCAACGCAATGCCCGGCGCGCGCGCTCCCTCAGCTCCATGAACCCACGCGCCCTCTTCGGCCGCCAGTCGATCGACGATGGATCCACGGGCAACAACGGCGCCGGCACCGATCTCGAGGCCACCATCGGCTCCATCGAGGGCTGTCCCACGACTCGAAAGGTCGCTCTCGTGGGAATCGCTACCGATTGCACATATACTGCCGATTTCAACTCAACCGAGAGCCTGAGGAGGAACGTCATTAGCCAGGTCAACACTGCGTCCCAGGTTTATGAGAGCACCTTCAACATCTCCCTTGGCATTCAGAACCTCACCATTAGCGACGCCTCGTGTCCCGGCACTCCCCCTTCGTCGGCTCTATGGAATTCAGATTGCTCCGATGATGTCACCCTGGGCGATCGCTTGAGTCTCTTCTCCGAGTGGCGGGGCAACTTTGAGGACACCAATGCTTACTGGACTCTGCTAACCACCTGCAACACCGACTCCGCCGTTGGCCTTGCGTGGCTGGGACAGCTGTGCCGTAACGGCTCTTCCACAAACTCGGGCAGTTCCAGCAGCAGCAATGAGACGGTTGCCTCAGCCAATGTTGTTGTGAGGACATCAGCCGAGTGGCAAGTCTTTGCGCACGAGTCGGGCCACACATTCGGCGCCGTGCACGACTGCAGCTCAAGCACTTGCCCGGTCTCATCCGGGTCCCAAGATTGCTGCCCGTTGAGCACAAGCTCTTGCGATGCCGACGGCCGGTTCATCATGAACCCATCCACGGGTAGCGGCATCACTGACTTCTCGCCCTGCACCATCGGCAACATCTGCTCCGGCTTCAAGCTCAACGTCGAGGCATCATGCTTGACCAACAACAGGGACGTTGACACTATCACGGGCAGCCAGTGCGGCAACGGCATCGTCGAAAGTGGTGAGGAGTGCGACTGTGGTGGAGAGTCGGGATGTGGCGACAACGCATGCTGCGATGCCGACACGTGCACCTTCAAGAGTAACGCCGAGTGCGATCCCACCAACGAAGACTGCTGTACCGATTCGTGCAAGTTTTCGTCCAGAGGCACGGTCTGTCGTGAAAGCACGGGTGAGTGCGATCCCGAGGAGACGTGCTCGGGCAGCAGCGCGAACTGCCCGACAGACTCGCATCTAGATGATGGCGATTCGTGCGGGAACGACCTATCATGCGCATCTGGACAGTGCACATCGCGAGACCTGCAGTGCAGAAACATGTTTGGCAACTCGTCAAGCTCGTCCACAGAGGCCTGTGGCAACTCTGGATGTCTCATGACCTGCCAGGCACCCGAGTACGGCTACGGCACCTGTGTCGAGCTCAACCAAAACTTCCTCGACGGCACGTCCTGCGGCGGTGGCGGCCGCTGCTCCAACGGCAACTGCTCGGGCGGCTCCACGGCCCAGGAGATTCTCGACTGGTTCAAACGCAACAAGAACATTGTCATCCCCGTCGGTGCCGTCATCGGCGGCCTGATCCTCATCGCCATCCTCAGCTGCTGTGTCAGCTGCATCCGGCGGCGCTCGGCCAGGCGGAAAGCGCCGAAGCCGACCGAGATGTCGGCTTGGCCGGCCGTGGGGCGCGGCGGCAACGGCGTCCGCGGACCCAACTCGCCGCCGCCACCCAACTACAACTACTCGCCCTTGGACCGACCTGCCCAGGGCCAGTGGACGCGTGGCCGGAGCATGAGGTATGCGTAGGTGGAGTTCGAGTTGATGACTGCGGTTTCCACGTCACTTGCGGGTGCTTCATTGCATTACACGGCGTTCTTTGCATGTTTCTTCATGGAACAGTTCTTGGCTATCATCATCATATCTCGTTTCCCAGGCGGAACAGTCTTGGGTTAGATACAGTGGGCTTGTTGGGTTTTTTATATATACGACATATAGTGCGGACATATGAGCATATCATGAACTTGGTAGCATCGGCGTGGCAACAGGCGGACGGGAGCCTTTGCCTCTTGTTAGATACGGTGCCGGTCCCGTCCAGTTGAACATAGGTTACCATTTGCAGGCCTTGGACAAGGCAACTACATACATTTAGGATAAGAAGGCCGGGCAGGGTCAGAGAAGCTTCTGCCCACGACGCCAGAATGGCCACGTCATTACTTGATTGCTTTTTTCTCCCTTTTCCAGAAACAAACCCCAGACCCGATAAAACATGTTTATATATGCAAGCACCCGTTCCCATGCATCATCATCATCGTCGTAAGTGTGTCGTATGCGGTTGGTGATGAAACAGCGTCCCACAGAATTGGGATCTGGGTGCTGTGTTGCCCATTTCATTCACCCCAGCCGAGTCGGGCCGTCGTTCACGTGGAAAGCATTCAAGGCTGCTCGATCATCGCCCGCCGCGATCGCTGATCCGTCGGCCCTTGCCCTTGCGGCCGACATTGGGCTTGCCTTCGAGGCCGCACAGCTGGCGCATGAAGCGCAGGCGCTGGCCGGAGATGCTCTATACGGGCGCGGTGTTAGTTAACCCAAGGGCAAAGCACAGCGCATAAAAGCGACGAGGATCACGCTTACGTCGTCGTTGGCTTGGGCGTGGGCCATGAGGGTTTCGGGGTTGTCGAGGACGGACAGGGCCTCGCCCTTGCGTTCGCGCTCGGCAAAGGTCTCGACGGCGCTTCGACGCATTAGTGGCGGAGCAGAATTAGACAGACAAGACAGACGACTGGGTATTTGTTTTCCCCCCTTGTCTTGTTCGCGTTCACTGAAGAAGATTGGCGGGGGAGAACAGAAGAGAGGGAGAGAGAGACAGTCCGGAGAGAGGAAGAGGAGGAAGAGGAAGGGGCACACATACGGCTTCCGGCCGGGCCTCACGTGCGGGTCGTCGCTGCCCTCGCTTTCCTCGCTGCCCTCGGCCTTGCCGTACGGGTCCTTGCCGCGGGCCTGGCGGTCGCGCATCTCGGGGGTGAAGACCTCTGAAGAGCAGTACTGCGAGCTCTGCGCGTGCAGGTGCGCCGCGTGCATGTGCGCCGCGTGCAGGTGCGAGTGCGGATGTGAGGTCATGCTTTCCCCTAGAGAGTAAGGGGAGGGAAGGAAAGACTTTGATAGGTAGGTAGTGGTAGGTGGCAAGTCGTTCCTTCTTTTCCTCCTCTCTTTTCTGGCTAGGTACTCCGGTTGCGGGTCTTGCTTCCCTGTTCCTTCCTAACGGGGGAGGGCGGCTGAACGTCTTTGTCGTCGTCGTTCGCAGCAGTTGCCCAAGGGAAGGAGGGCGGTGGTTTCGGTGTCGTTGTGAAGCTCAAGGTGGGGTTCGTCCGGGGCAAGTAGGTTACACTCTCCGAGCCCGCTTATCAGGCGGGGAGTGGGGGAAGGAGGAGGGGCCGAGAGGCGGGAACAGAAGATGGCAAGAGAGGGAGAGGAGGAGGAGGAGGAGGATGACTTAATTCAATGGGCGAAGTAGGAATTAAACGACGGAGGGGAATCAATGCGGAGAGGAGGAGGGAGGCGAAGGACAAGATATAAAAACGAACCTCTGCGGAGTCGAGGGGAGGGGCAGGCAGTGAATTAATGCCCTGATCGGCTCGATGTCGACAAAGAAAGTGGATCGACGAAAGTGACTTTGAATATGCATAGTGAGCAGCTTGTACCCTAGGTACCTCTCGTCCATTAGTTATACATTTCTGGGTCCCGTCAGATCAACTAACCTACTTCTGGGTGTATTCCTAGACCAGATAGAGGATTATTGCGTCTTCTATATCGTCTAGTAGGTCATCTATATCGTAGGCTTCATTTTTACTACTTATTGTGCTAGCTAGGGGCTGTTGTAGTATTATATGCTTCAAAACCCATCAGAAAGGCCATTTCGTCGACTTCGTTCTTTTCTCGATCGAGCACATACGTGATTTCCATATGAGCTCGATCCAACAGGCCCAAAATCGGTCAAAAAGAGCGAAATTCCTTGGCAACCAGTCCACATTCGATCAAGCGGCAAAAGGTACATCGGGCGACTGTGCATAACTTTTGGACATGCCGCTAGACAAGGTTTACCTGGTCATACAGCCAATTTACTAGCCTGAGGGGGAAAGGAACGTCTTTTTAGCGTCTAATCCCTGTCCTCGAGGGTGGTTTTGTGTCCTCTTGTCTTTTGTCGACATCGAGCCGATCAGGGCATAAACGGCCCCTTCTCGCCCCTCCGTCACATGGCGCGCTGCGAGATGCGATGCGACGCGATGCGATGCGATGCGGTGCAGCCTTCGGGCGACGCGGTGCCATGCGAGACGAGACCGGACTCGACAACTTTGCCCGCTCCCCTTTTGCTTTTCAGCTCAGCTCATCACCCTCCGACGTCATGTCGCTGCGCGAGCAGGAGCCCAGACGCCCGTGTATGGCTCCGTGGCGCACCCCCCCGCCGGCCAAGACGGGCATCGCACAATGCGATCCGTCACTTCAAGGGTACCGGGGAACAAAGCCCGAAGTCGACAAACAAACAAACCCGAGTCCAGTTAAAAGACAGCCCACACTGAGACAAGTCAAACCGTCCAACCGTCCTACCGTCCGAGCTCCCCCAGCCCGACCGCGCTAGCTCGCATAGTCGTGCCTTAGCTTCCCCTAGCCGCCACTCAACCTGCCTGGCGCTGACTGACCCTGCGCAACTGCTGCAACCACGCTGCGACCGCGCTGCACCACTGATGCATCACGACTGCAGCGCCCTGCAAGAAATCCTCGACTGGGAAACCAACATGCAAACTATTCATAGTAGGCCCTCACAATCTCACATTCTCACAACCTCCTTGCCGATTGCGCCTTCCCAGCAAGTCATGCAAGTTGAAGAGTTTTTTTTTTTTAATCTCATTGCTTTCGATATTTCATAACCCCGCCCTGACCGCCTATTTGTATGGTATATACTCGTACACTACTAATAACACCAGGACAAAGAAAAGAAAAACCTGTAGTGGTTATCAGATTCAGATGCAGTTCGCATAGTCTCTTCCCCTTCCGGAGCTATGCTCTGTCCGCCTGCCTGCCTCTTTCCGCCTGCCTCTTGCCTTCTCGGCCCCCCCAATAGTCCGTTCATATGCCGCATCCAGATCCTTCCCCCAAGAACACGCAAGAAATGAAGACGGGGGGAAACCCCTCAAGTCGCAACATTTATACTCCCATATCCTCTATCCGTGCCGTTCATCAAGAGAATTCGTGTCGGCTTGAGAAGTTGTCTATCCCAATGGTAGGTGTTTGGTTGTCTTGTAAGTGCAACGGATAGCCAGCCCGTTGTCATCGTGGTATACAAAAAAAGAAAAAAAAGAAGAGGGAAGAGGATGAGGGTGTGCAAGCATAGCCAGTCATCGGCTCTTGTGCCTCGTCCAACCCGGAATAGACATTATCAGCCCAGGTGCCAGGTATCCCCACTTCCCGGTTGGCTCTTCCATATCGTGGGAGATGGATCATCTGTGATCCAGTATTGCATCTCGGCGTAGGTCCATAGGTGTCCGTTTCAAGCCGTGGTTTCGTTCAGGGCAGCAGCCTTCCTTAGATTCCCCAGCCAGGAAACACGAAGTGTCGGTCTTGATCCGGCTGTTCAATCCGCTACCTGCTAAAGTTGATAATGGCCAGCTATTCCCATGGTTAGCGTCTCCAGCCTTTGTCATCATCCTTTGTCCAGCTCGCCGACTTACCTTGCTATTAGAGCCGTACGCCAACTTCTGTCCATCCGCATCCCAACATAAACAATGCTCGTCCTCTTCTTCTGACTCTGTGTTTGCTTTCGGGCTGAGCCACCCAGGGTCTCTCGGTCTGCTCCAGCTGGCTCGGGGCATGGCTTGACTACCAACTTTCCAAATCAAAACCTGGTTTGCCGTCGCTCCCGCAATGAAGGCTCCATCTGGCGTAAACGCAAGTCGAACAATGGGGGAATCCATTGTCATAAAACACTTAGGTTTGCTTTCCGGCACGCGAGCATTCCAAATAAGAATGGCGCAGTCGTCGCCGCCTGTAGCAATCAAGCGTTCGTCGTCCGCCGCCGCCTGATTTGCGGGGAGAGGTTGCCAACGCATGGCGTTGATAGCTCCCTGGTGTGCCGAGATCGACCTCCTCTGTCCGGACTCGTCCCACAACTATCGCTGGTCAGCATTCTCATCAGCACGATATTGTCACATCAAGTCTTACATCAAGTATGCCCTTGTCGCTCGAGGTGGCCGCCAACTTGGAGCGCCAGTCGAATAGGACTTGAGAAAAGCCGTCCTCTTCCTTGGTCTCAAATTTCCTTGCTTGGGCAATTGTCGTATCGGTACAGTGCATGCAGAGCAAGACATCGCCGCCCGCTAGTAAGAACTCGGTATCGCTCGTCCAGGCAGCATCCAGGGGTGTCGCGGCAATGTCATGACCGGTGAGAAGGTACGAGAGCGAGTTGCGAGCTGGCGAATAGTACACCGTTACCAGAGCACCACCCTTATCGGGGGAGATGGCAAGCAGGGCGGTATTGCTTGGGTTCCAGGACAGCTTGATGACTGGGGGTTCCGACACTTCCATAGTCTGAAGGTGGGTTCCATCAACGGACCACACATTGATGGCGGACTGGTTCTTCGAGTCCGTGGCCACCGCAATCGAGGTACCGTCCGAGGCCCAAGAGAGCGCCGTCACTGTCGCGTCGCGAGGTGTCTCCGGGTCGAGAAGGGTGTGGGCGTGGGGTTGCACGTGATCTTGGCCAAGCTCTGGGGGCGTGGCACGCGAGATGGTCCAAACTCGGGCTAGCGCATCGGTTCCAGCAGCCGCCAGAATGGATGGGTCTTTGGGGTTCCACTCGCACTGCAAGAGGATGGGAGCGTTGTCAGGACCAGCGGACGAGGGAGACGGAGTTGCGTCGGACCCGTGGCCATGCGCGTGGTCGTCATCCATGAGGCGAATAAAGGTGGTGTTTGGAGCCAGCTCCTCGACCTTGTCGACCTGTGTGCCCTGCTCCGGGCCGTCAGTATGCACAATTGGCGGCGGCGCCGTCTCACCCTCGCCCTCAAGCGGCGACGGGTAGGCGTGATTGTCGGGCTGTTGGTTGTCGACGTCCATGGGCGTCGTCGCGGGCGCGGTTGCATCGGCGCCGTTCTCGTAGCCATTGCTGAGGCGCGGCCGCTTGGCCGGCGATCCGTTTCCATTTGGTAATTGCTGGGGGGGTCGTTTTCGCGACATCTCCGTCTCCGTCTCCGTCTCCTCCTCTCCTTCGGCGTCGACGTCCTCCTCTTCCACCTCCTCCATTTTGGCCGGTGGGTGGGCATCCAAAGGCCCAAATATGCCGACCTGCAGCGCCACGGCCGCTGCCGCTGCATCCTGAGGCAGCTGCACACCCCCAAATATGTCAGCGCAGCCCTGGTTTTGGCAAGTCGCATTTCACCACCAAAATAGCTCCACTCAGTGGGAAGAGGGAGCTGGCGTTGAAGCGACATCAAAACAGTGAGCTCAAGGGTCCTTACCTGGTTGAGCGCGTGCTCACGCTCAAGGGCCTGGTACAGCAGACCGCGATTCACGACCGAGACCAGTGCATGGCTCTTTACGTGATGCGCAAAGGCAAAGTCTCGGTGAGGTTGCTTGACGTGCCATTCTTTCTGAAACTTGGCGGCCGTCTCTCGGTAGTCTGTGAGTGAGTAAGGATTAGATGAGGAGCCAGGCGCGAAGGGCTTAGGTGCCACCTACTGCCTTCAAGAAGGTATCTGCAGTTGAGTAAAGAAAGGCTTGATCAGCGCGAGTTCAACAGAAAGACGATGCCCAGTGATGCACGGAGAGAGCTGCGGTGGGCGCCAACAATCGGGGCTCCAGGGGGGGGAGGGACATGACGAACCTCCAGACGAGAAAGTTGACTCTGTCCGAGTCGAGAAATTCCTTTGCGACCATGGAACCGGGAGGGCCGCAACTGGCGGCAGCGTCGCGGGGGGGATGTTCAAAGCTGATGAGGGAAATTCCGTAGAGGCAGTCACAGGGCTCGTCGAGGTCGGCCCAGATCGTGATGGGCGTTGGTCGTAGATCTGGCGTTTGTCAAAGGGAAGGTGAGTGAAGAATCAAGAGAGAGATGAAATTCAAGGTCGGGGGGTGCTAAGTCGGTACGTACCCCATGTCGCTTTCCACCAGGTTGCTTCTTCCCCCGTTCTGTCCGTCTGCCCTGCCTCTGCCTTCTGCCACTCCCAGTCGGCGGGACTGGGGTGGTGTGGGCGCTAGCTGCAAAGGTGATGAAGGGTGCTAAGCTGCTAACCTAGGGACCGTCAAGTACCCCCGTACCGTGCCAAGGACGCCGCCCCATTCGCCTGGTTGGGAGCCGGAGCCAAGTCAGTCTGTACGAATACAGAGTGCTACGTACCTATGCCTAGGTCTACGAGGCTGACTTAGGGGGGAACGCTAATGGGGGCATGGAATTTCTAGCCCCAAGTACGAAGTGCGCACTGCGGCACTACGCAGTGCCATGGCGGTACGGGCTGCGCGTAGGGCCCGGGCTAGGTTCGAGGTGCTCTGGAAGGTGCCCAGGTAGGTACGAAGTAGGTACGGATACATGGACCCAGGCTCCAACAAAGTCGTCAAGAGTCCACCCGGGCTGACGCTAGAGGAGCCCCAGCGTCGAAAGATGCATCATGGATTCATGAACGGACTGCAGTCAGTCTCCGCGGGAGGCGGACGGAGAGTTGTCGATTCTTCTGGGTGTCCTCCGGGTGGGCGGCGAGCTACACGCGCTGGCGACCCGGACGACGGTGACGGCGAGGCATCGACAAAGGCAACATTGAAGGCGTCGTCGCGTGCCACAGCTTGAATGGAAAGACGATAGCATCCATGCACCGTTCCGCCTGTGCCCGCAGTGCCCGCAGCCCGCACCTCAGTGCCCCCGGTGCTCCAGCTGGCCGGCCAGGTACCGGTACCTCGCGGACGGGGGATAGTCAGCCAATCGTTGAGCCAACCGAGTCTCGTGGACTGTGGAGTGGAGGCTCGAACAGGCAGGGGGGTCCTTTTGGGTTCCACGGGGGGTGGACTTGGTGGAGGTTTGGAGGAGCATTCAAGACAAGAAAGTCGCAGTCCAGTCGATTCGAGCCGCTGATTGCGCCCTCACTGCTCACTGCTGCTGCGTGGTGCTGCGCGCACGTCAGCCCGGGCTGGCTTCCCAGACATTCGGCCCCGGTCCCGGCTGGAGCCCCAGTCCCTATTCCAGAGGCGCTTTGCCAGGGCCGTGGCTGCGTGGGCTTCCACCCCATCGGCCGTGGCCTGGACGCACATCTTTAAAACGGTACGGAGTTACCTGTGTGGAACAGACACCCTCCCTGCTAGCCGCACCTGTGCAGGAGGTACTGTACCTTTGTCTTGTGCACCTGCAGGCAGTCGTTCGTTGGTTTCCATTTCCAAGGAGCGACGGTCGAGCGTCAAGGTTTGAAGATCCCCTGCTTCCGGATACAGTGCAGGCCTACGGAGACGTACAGGGACGGGGACGAGGGGACAAGGGATAGGGATGCGAGCCGAGAGAGGGCTCCCTCCCGGACACCGGATGGGTTTGACGATGCGGACAACAAGGGGGCGGATGGATGATGGTGATGAGGGGGTTCACGGCTCGTCTCGAGACTGCTCGCAGGCCGCCTCGACATCTCTGGTCCGACAGGGAACCGGACCAAGCGTCGCCAGGCCCAGGACGACCAGGACGGTGACGACGTTCGTGGATTGTTGTCGGTCCCGCTGTCGCCTGTCGCCTGTCGCCTGTTGTTTTGTGCTTTGTGATGGATGGGTGGTGGCCGAAGTCCAACGGGTTGCTCACTCGTGCATGAGGCAACATGACCAGCAAACCAATCAGCTGGAGACGGAAACCTTAGCTAGCTACTACGTACTACGTAGTACGCAGTAGCAAAGACAGGCCAGGCCCACATCCTCCCACACTTCGGGCTGATGCAGTCGCCTCTCTCCCAAAATCTGAGACGGATGCAGATCGGCTGCTAAATGGGGGAGCCAATCCATGCCCAGAGGTACCGGTACTTCGACATGTGTCAGGTTTCGGCCCCGGCCCATCTCCTGTTCAAGGTCGAGGTCGAGGTCAAGGTCATGGACAAGGCCACAGTGGCTGGGCTAGAAACATGAGGGGATTCCCCGTTTGCTGTCGGCGTCGCAGCGCGAGAACAGCATCGACTTTGGCGTCCTTCCGCGTACCTGGCTGACAGGCGAGCAGGTGGTAGGAGCCTGAAGAGGCCACCGATCAACGTCAGTCAGGGAGCAAGTCCGGATACAGAGACAGCGAGCCACGGCCCATGTCCACCAAACACTGCCCCGGCATGCCTGCGCCTGCGATGCCGCCGGACGGATGCCACCGCATGGATCCATCTCGTCCGTTCTGCGTGACATGACACACTCAACTTCGCTGGTGCAGCCGGCCATCTGGTATTAGCTTCCTGGTCTTCACGGGCACCATTGACCAAACTTTCCCCAAGCGCTGGCAATCTTCAGTCGCCACACAGAACACAATCTCAAGCAAGGTCCACGGCCTGTCCCCCGTTCCCTCGCTGCGCCTGGCCCCGCCGAACCGCACCATCATCTCCCGGCAGCAAAGCAAGAAGCAGCAGCCAATGCTTTGTCCCTAGCGCTGCCAAACCCAGTATCTTTGTACATTCCCCGGGGACACCCTGCCCCCTTGTCAGCCCAACGGCTCAGAACAACGTCTTTGTGCTTGCTGCTTGATCAACAACGGGCTGGCGGCTGGCGGTTGGCGGCTGCCGGATGGCTGTCGCCCAGAAGGTGCTGGTAGCCCTGTTCGAGGACGGCACTCTCAACGCCTTCGTTTGGTCAATGGCCATTACGTGGCAACACTCTAGCTCGGTCAAAGGGGCCGCCGCAAAGCAACCCACGCGGGCTGGGGTGGTGCGGCGGCGCCCTGGGCCCGGCCCCAAGGCTCTTAGCCCTGGGGAGTTGAGATGTGCGTGCCGGGGCCTCCATGCAGGGATCCAAGACAGTACGTACCTCGGTCCTGTCGATGTGATGGAGTGTGCATCAACAACGAGCACCCTCTGAGGTTTGTTGTTGGGCACTGGCCTGGATTGGGGGATCTGAAGACGCGCCACCGGCCGGGACTTCCCCTTCACCCCGGAGAGACCAGGGCACCCACCCATCCCTAGTACCAGTCTTCCGGCGAGCCCCTACAGCACAAGTCGAGATACGATACGCTGTAGGGGGGTGACTAGGCATCGTCACGGCCTTGGGCGCCTCTCACGACCGCCTGGAACGCAAATCCTGTTCGTCGCTTTTGTGCCGATGCACACATCTTGGGCAGTTTGGCGTGCTGATCTCGATAGACAGCGCAGTCCGGTCGCACCACATGCCCAGGGGCACTCCCCATGTCTGGCAAAGCCCTCGTCCTGTGGCAGGTCACCTTTTTGCTGAATCTGGATTCACTCACCATCTTCGGGGAGTCGGGCAATCGGGGTACATGATCTCCCTGCTAGTCTCACGTGATGACAATCCTGTCAATGTTTGGAAGTATCAAATACGCTAATCCAAAAGAAGACTAACGTGCCAGGGACAACCATGGCATTCCCGAGGTTGTCTCTGGATGGATGGCAGGCTGATTTGAACATCTCGGTACGGGGAACTTTGACCTTCCAACGACCCAAGTTCCTGATGCACCTTGGTCCTGGATATCTTCATCCACGGCTTGTGATTTGCCCCTATGATGGGAAAGGCTATGCATCATCTTCCCCCTCGCTGCAGTCCGCGCCTATCCCTTTGTTGCCGCTTTATCGCTCTCATCATCCAAGCCCGACGCAGCGTAGAAACGCGGCGACGAGGGTTATGACGCTGCAAGTGGCTTGCTGCCGTGCCTTGCCCTGCACGACATTGCCCCACTCGCTCATCTTCAGACGTTGGTGGCAATCAATCATTTCAGCCAATCAAGATCCGCCTAGAATCGCCAAATCACTTCGGTTTCGAGGTCTCGAAAACGCGGTACGTACCTGGGAAGACCTGATCTCCCTGGCTCCCGAGGCCACCGAATATTCACCGACTGTCGCAACCCGCGTCTCCCCATTCAATGTCTTCAACAGCCCACTCGACAGGCCCTGCGCCCGTCTTTCTTTTTCATCCACCAAGCGGGCGCCGCTTCCCGGCCCCGGCGAGACCCCAAGTTCCGGACACGACTGAGGAGTTGGTCATCAAACTGAAACGTCGTCACTTCCCAAAACCAAGACTGGCTTTTGATGGCGCTGCTCTCAGCATGGGCTTATTCACACGGCGAATCATGCTCGGCACTTCAAAATCAGCCGGCAGCCGTGTTATCGGGCTGGTAATGAAGGGCCCTACTACGTATTTAGTCGTATATTCCCAGCAAGCTTACGATCTTTATGCTGGCACTCGGGGAGGTGATCGGTCTGCTCCTCATTACCAACCGTTTTGTTCCGAAGTACTGTTCCACGGTACGAGTGCAGATCAAGGAAACCTGCATGGCGATTCATTACTGCAATGGCGCCATTGCCAAAGACCTCCCTTGCGTCGTGGCGTTGCGAGATGCATCACGGACAACGTCCCGTAACTCCACATGTTGGAGGCTGCAGCTAATCTATGTGAGCCACCGATCTTCAAAACCAGTATACCGCGATGGTTTTGCTTGATCGTAGCTGAACCGCCGCCGTCCATCAAACCCATTTAAGGCATCATAGACGTAACACGCCAGCGTACTCGCTAGATGCGGTATCAGCTGTCACAGGCAGTGGCCGTCATACAACAAGAGGTCGCAGATATGGCCGGAGCTTGTCGCTCTAGGATCACAAGCCATCTTGAATCGAAAGCAGGGGTAGTATCGAAACCTAGAACTGGCTCCCTCGATATTTCCGACGGCCCGCTTCCAGGGAGCTTCTCTGTTAGGCCGGGACTTTAAGGGGGTAGTTTATCCCACGCGACGCTGCATCTCAGGGGTTGAAGAGTGCAGGTCCCACTGTAGCTTGCTAACACCAACCCTCGGCTCCAGGGATGAGAATTGGACGTTTCTGCCTGAGGCCAACAGAATCACCCCGGATGCTGTAGCAGCCTAAGCCCCGTGAGGCTGGAGAGGACAGACAACGCGCATCCTGGAGAATCAAAGGGGAAGTAGAGAAGTGCCGAGTGCCCGCGCCAACGCCAACGTCGATACCTGCGAATCTTCCTATGAGGAAGCCCGAGCCGAGTCGTCCACGAGATCTCTTATCAGCTGATCAACTCCGAAACTTACGACGCCGTCGCCCTCAAGGTCGCAGCCTGTGCCTCCACCTTCACCGTTGCTACCCATAGCGGTGGTGTCCGACCTCTACCGAAACGCACTTTGGCCATCTTGCCAGCCTCAACCCCCAGAACCTTCGCCGCCATGGCACCACGGATAAACATCCCGCCCGTCACTCGAATCCTGCTCATCGGGCTGTTCGCGCAATCCCTCCTCAGCACGGCCATCCGCTATCGCCAATGGACCGAGAACGCCAAGATTGTCATTCCGTACCTGACGCTGGTGCCGCAGCTCTCTATCATATATCCCTGGACCTTCCTGACCACCACCCTCGTCGAGAGCAACGTTTTCAACCTTTCCATCGGCCTCGCAACGCTGTACTATGGCGGCCGTTACCTTGAGAGAGCTTGGTCGTCTGCCGAGCTGGCCAAGTTCATCGCCTTGGTCGCCCTCGTTCCCAACTTCCTCACCCTCTGCGTCATGGTCCTCTGCTTCACCCTGACGCGCAACGAGAGCTGGACGTATGTGCCTCCTCTTTTCCCTTCCATGCGAATTTCTACTAACCAGTGGCTCTGCCAACCAGTCTGACTGTTATCGCCGGAACAATCCCCATTCAGATATCTTTTCTGGTCGCCTTCAGCCAGCTCGTCCCGGCTCATACTGTAACTCTCTTCCGCGGCATCTTGTCTCTGAGAGTCCCGCGGTTCCCGCTGGTATACATCGGGATCGTCTTACTCCTATCTCTCACCCCTCTACTTCCCCGAGCTTCCTTCTGGCTCGCTGTGTTCGGGTTCCTCACCAGCTGGACATACCTGCGATTCTACAAGACCGTGTTTCCCGATCTCGAGTCCTCCCAGCCCGCCTCCCTCCGTGGCGATTCGAGTGAGACATTCGCATTTGCCGAGTTCTTCCCCAGTCCCGTCAAGCCCATCGTCGCCGCACTCTCCGACCAGATCTTTGCTGTGCTGGTGGCTATGCGGGTTTGCACCCCGTTCCCACAAGCCTCAGACATGTCCCGAAACGACAACATGCTCCACCGAGGCGCCCCGGGAGGCGCTAGAGCAGAGGCCGAGAGGAGAAGAGCGATTGCCCTTCGGGCTCTGGATCAGCGACTTCATGCGGCGACGGGCAACCATGCGTCACGATCGCAGCCCCCAAGTCAACAACCAACTGGTCCTACTGTGCAAACTCAGCCGCAGCCTGCAACGCAAACAGCCATGACGTCGCAGCCCGGCCCCATGCTGGGCGAGACCAAGTTCGAGCCCGACCATGATGACTCTGGAAAGAGCTGAGCCAGTGCATTGCACGGCATGTAACCTGGATGATATGATGTCGGTGTGTCTGGTGTACGAATTTACTAATATCATGGGACAAAGGTCGACCGGGGAGTCGGCCAACTGTTGACGAAACGGAGGGAAAAGAGGGCAGCGTTTCTGCGCGAGTGATGATTTTACTAGACAGGCAGCTCATGATCCCAATCAGATCACTGGGTGTTTTCACGGTGTCCAGGGCATATACCCCCTTTTACGTTGTTGTCATGGGACCAGGGTCGGGCCTTTGCAGTCTGATGGTGTGTAGGGTAAGATAGATACCAACTTGAGCAACTCCACGAGTCACACCAAACTGTTGTCAAGTGAGTGAGGTCCATAAAGCATACACACGGAAGCCAGACAAAAAGGGACAACGAGAGACAAAAAGAAAGCCTCGCGTTGCTCGCAATCGTGATCATGTATAGGAATAGCCCGATGCGGGGGTCGAACCCGCAACCTTGAGATTGCGTACTCGTAAGAGTCTCACGCTCTACCGATTGAGCTAACCGGGCGCGACTCTTATTGGTTGATGCTGGGAGGTTTCGAAATTCAGTTTGTGAGGCCCACGGTGGATGTTCAGGAGTCCAGATTAGGTTTGGGGGGTGGTTTGTATTCTATACTCAGACGTAGAGTGGAATCTCGTTGGTGTTGTAGCTTGGGATTACCTTATCCGCTGCTTTGCTAGCAGAGCCTTCCGTGGTACGTGATGATGACCTCTGTCTTGACACCCAATGTTGGTGGAAGTCGACGGGCTCCTGCCCCGCCGAGTGTGAACTCAACTTACAAGGGGAACAGAAATGTGCAAAGATAATAAAACAAGTATAGAGCCAAAGGATGGACAGGATAAAACGACTGCGCCAATGTAAAGACGAATTCAACATCACCCAACTGTGCAAGGTAGAGTCGAGACAGGTGTCGAGATTGATAAGCCGGAATTCAAGTTGCGGTCAAAGGTGCAGGGTAGCTCGGATGCTACCTAAGACGTCATTCGCGAGATGGGATCGGGCGCCGGAGAACCAGGGGCCGCCTGTGCTGCAGCCAATGGGACACCTGTAATTTCCACGGCATTCACAGCCCTCCATGTTCGTATCATCGCGTCGGCGAGCGGAACGTGTGAGTTGGCAACGTGGCAAAGCCGACAAGTGTGGTGGTTTCCAATTCGATATCTCGTCGTAGACTCTAACCTGGTTCTCGATGAGTTGAAGAGAAAGAGAGAGAGAGAGAGAGAGAGAGAGAGCCCAGCCCGAAGCTCTCAAACAAATCAAAACGACGGGGAAAGGCCCCCAACACTAAACACCACCACCATGGACTGGCCGTACCACTTCATCACCCTCTCCGACGGGGAAAAGGACGCCCGCCGCGCCGCAATCGATCACCACGCCGCCGTCGCCTTCTGGTCGGCCTTTGCCCCCGCGGCGGCCGTCCTGGCGGTCCGCGCCGTGGCCCGCGTGCGCCGGTCCCGCCGCGGCAGCTATCGCGAGGTGCCCAGCTCGCCGGCGCTCAAGGCCCGCGGCCGCCCGTGGTTCGCCGACGTCGTCCGGCGCTGGGCCCGCGTCCGCTGGTGGCTCGGCGACGACGTCTTCCTCCTCGGCGCGCACTGGGGCCGGCGCGACGAGTGGGTTGGCGGCGCGGCCTGGATGGCCTGGCTGCTGGTGTGCTGTGTCCGCGGCACGGGAGATGGTTAGTTGGAACATCTGGACTTCTCTTGCGGGGGAGCGCCGTGCTCCAAGGCATCAGGTCCAAACAAACAAACAGACAACTGCTAACTCGTCGTTCCAGACTACCTCCACCTCACCAAGCGCTTCGGCGCCGTCGCCACCTCGCAGTTGCCGGTGCAGTACCTCCTCTCGCTCAAGTACCTCGGCCCCTTTGGCTACTTCTTCCGCTCGTCGCACGAGGAGCTCAACCGCTACCACCGCGTGCTCGGGCGGCTGATCTACCTGCTGCTGATGCTGCACGCCGTATTCTACAACGTCTTCTTCGTCGAGGCCGGCATCTGGCGCAAGCGCTTCTTCGCCTACGTCGTCTTCGCCGGCGTCGTGGCTTTCGCCCTGCTGAGCGCCCTCAGCGGCACGTCGGCGGCCTTCCTGCGCCGGCAGTCGTACCGCGTCTTCTTCGTCGTCCACCTCGCCGCCGCCTTCCTCGTGCCGCCGCTCATCTTCGTCCACGCCGAGTCCGCCAGGGTCTACGTCTGCTTGGCCGTCGGCTTCCTTGTGCTGGACCTCGCGGCCCGGAAGCTGACGACCGTCACCGCGCCGGCCGTCGTCGAGGCCATCCCCGGCACCGACCTCCTCAAGATATCTGCGTCGATGCCGGCCAAGAACATCCTCAAGTTCAAGTCCCACCCCGGAGCCCACCTCTACCTCAACCTGCCTCCCTCGTCCCGGCCCAGCACCGACCCGTTCTCGACGGGCAATCTGGTCTTCGAGTTCCTCTACAACCCCTTCACCGTCGTCTCCGCCAACCAGGAATCCGGCGACCTGACCTTTGTCGCCCGCACCAGGAGCGGACCCATGACGACCCGCCTCGCCGAGTTCGCAGCCGCCGGCGTGCCCTCAACCCCCGAGGGCAGAATCCCCCTCTGCATCGAAGGCCCCTACGGCGCGGTGGGAAAGACGTTTTCCGACTTGCTGGACCCTAGCATCAGCCGCATCCTCCTCGTGGCCGGCGGCGTCGGCGCCACCTTCGCCGTGCCCGTCTATCACGCCATCCTCGCCGACAACCCGGCCGCCCGCGTCCAGTTCGTCTGGGCCATCCGCTCCCCCGGCGACGCCACCTGGGCGCCCTCCGACGCCGCGGGCAAGAGACTCATCAGCGACGACCAGGTCCACCTCTTCCTCACCGGCGACATGGGCGCCTCCAACACGGCGGGCGGCGGAGACATCCAGATGGACTCTGTGCGCCGAGACGCTCGAAACCCAAACCGGCCCAATTTCCAAAAGATCGTCGACGATACCTTCAAGACGGCGCCCAGCGAAAAGGTCGCCGTGCTGGTCTGCGGGCCGGCCCAGATGGCGCGGGAGCTGCGACGGTGCATCACGCCCTGGGTCATGAAGGACCGGGATGTGTGGTGGCATAATGAGAGCTTTGGGTGGTGAGCGAAACCACCAAGTTAACCTGGCATTTAGACGATATACGACGGCTTTAGACTAGTAGGTACATGCTGGGATATATTTACTTTGCTGTTAAACGACATATCACGGCGTGTATAAATCATCAGTCAAGACCTCTGTTAGAATCGCGAGACAACTGCAGCCTTTCTGACATCTCGCTAGTAATACTATGGCGCTTACTTCCTATACTCATTGTATCACAGTTCGTCTTAGCTCTCGTCTTGCCCGTTTCTGAAAATGCTACATCATAGCTTTGGATACAGTTCAACGACCACGTTCTTGATATTCCGCTCGGAGGACCGTGACACTCGGAACAAAATACCAAGGCACGATAGCGGTGATAGTTGAACAGCATGATATTGCTAGGATATATGATAATTGGTTCCATTCCAAAAACCGGCTCACCCTTTACTCACCCCCTCTTCCAGCAACACCTCTGCACCCGCCTGCCTCGACCCTCATGGGTTTCAAGTTGCCAAAAATGCCAAACGACCCTAATCCCTTAGTTGGAGGGTCTTGGTTGAACTTGAGAGGCTTATATGCCTTGAACTCGGAAAAGAAAACATCAAAAACTCATTTGGAAACCGACGTTTCCTGTCTCATAATCGGCATCAAGGTAGCAGAAACAACCACGTCCAAAGGACTCCTCCGACATTCCTGCCTGGAACCAACAGTTACTGTCGCCATCGAGCCAGCTGTGCCATAATGTTCTGGACTTGGACAGCAGAATCACCGTTGGCGACTCCACCGTTCGGTGGTGGTTGGGCTCCGTACACCGCACCATACGCTCCTTGAACAGCTGCCTGCTGCTGAGCTGCCGCATTGCCGCCCAGACTTCCTAAAATCGCCTGGATATCAATCTGCGAAGCGCCTGCAACGCCGGCGTTCGACATGTGTTGCGCACTAGCGCCTTGCCCGCTGGTTTGGATCGATGCGAGCAACCGCTGAAGTGTGGCGTTGTCAACCTGGCCCACGAGGCCGGCGACATCTGCTGCGTTGGCGGTAGTATGTTGCGCGTACTGATTCGCTGGCTGGCCACCGGGGAACCCGCCCAACTGCTGAGGCTGTCCGGCATATGGGTTTGCGTAGCCGACGGCACCGTATGGCTGGCTGTATGCTGCTGTAGCGCCCGAGGCCTTGGCTCTCAAGATGACTTCTGCTGCTGTGGGAGGGTCCAGGTCGACATATTGGTCGAACCGAACGTTGCTCAAACCAGCGGAGCGATCAAATGCCTGTACCGGAATTCTGCCAAGGTTCTGAGCCCGGAGATCGAGGTCTACCACGGCATGAACGCCCTCTGCAGCCTGACGCTGGATGACTGCGTCTTTGGGGATTCTTGGGTGGAGGAACATAACCTCCGACTTCAGTCCCTTTGTCTTGAACGTTTGCTCGACCCAGTTGACAAAGTCTCGATTGACATCTGGTTGAAGGATGATTTGCACGTCGGGCACGTCGGCCCCGTACCGACGGGGGAGGTCAATCTCGGCCTCATGTCGGGGTCGTCCATAGGGGCTGGGGCTTCTCCTTCTGTATGACTCTTTGTCGTTGTGCCCATAGCCACTGGGAGATCGCGATCGTCCTCGCCCACGGCCGCCGTCGTGGAACCCTCGGTCTCGGCCATAGCCTTCCTCCCTCTGGTAATCATTCCGGCGAGGTGAATGCGTGCGTCCTGGCCGGTAGTCGTCCCGGTTGTGGTGATTGAATCGGTCATTCCGACGTCCACCATCGCGTCCACCATCGCGCCCACTGCCATCGCGCCCACCACCATCACGTCCACTAGCTTCACGTCCACCATCGCGGCCGTTACTCTCTCGTCCTCCGCCATCACGGCCGCGCCCCCGTTCCGTGCTTCGATTTCTCTCTTTCTTGGATTTGTCCTGGACACGAGATATCTCAAGATCTGTTGGTTTGTTAGGATTGCGGGAAACAGTATACGAACACGGGTGAATCAACTCACGGATTCTGCGCCCCTTGATTTCGATTCCTTGCAGATTTTCCAGGGCGGCGTGTCCTTCATCGACAGTGTGATATTGCACAAAACCGTAAGCCGATTTGAGAGATATCTGAGCAAGCCTTCCGAACCGGTGGAACAAATCAAATACATCACGTTTCGATACCTTGTCGCTCGAAAGATTGCCTGTAGAGAATATGTGAGCGCCGTTTTTGGACGCGCCAGACGCGGAGCGTGTACCAATAAAGAGACGAGAACCCTCGGGAAACCGGTCCCACTTGGCCTCGGACATGTACTGTCGCTCATCGGCCATGAACTGGTCCCATTGTCGCTGATAATCGGCATCTTGAGGTCTATCAGTAGCATACGCGGGAGAGTGGGGTGGGTAGGGAGGGGCAGTCATGGATGTGATGGCAACAGATGCATTGAGACCAGCGGCGGCGACAGGTGGAAGGTTGCCCAGTGCGTCTGGAGATAGCCCTGGTGCTCCGGCTGCGACATAGGTAGAGGGCTGGCCCGGGGTTGGCGGTACGGCGACACTGGCTGGGATACTTGAACTGGAGGCGGATGGGTGGTGCTGCGAGGCATACGATTGGGGTGCTGCTTGCGGCAACGGGGGCCTCGGGGGGAGGGAGGCAGACGATGGGAGAACAGAGGATGCGCCGGCGGGCAATTCAGTCTTTGCGGACAAGGCAGATGGGTCATCGCTGGGGGTGGGTTCAGCGGGGGCTGTCAGGTCTGCCACGAGTCTCTGGATATCAGCCGACGGGTTGGGGGACCCGGAGGAGTTGGAGGCTGCACTGGTCGTGGAGGGAGACGTCACCGACTGAAAGCCTGCTGGATCCGGGTTGGGAGGATGCTCGGCCGACGTCGTCGACTCGTCGGGACGTGCTTCAGTAAGGGCCGATGCACCGGACTGAGCTTGCTGGGCTGAGGTGGACGGCGATTCAGGAGCGGCATGTGAGGTCTCTGATGGGTGGCTTGTCAAGTGGTCGGATGAAAGAGAAACTTGGTTGGATTCTCGGGGCATTGATGATACATCTTCTGGCTGAATGTTCCCGCCGTCTTCAACCTCCTCCAGGCCAATGGGTGAATCAAACGTCTTTGCGTAATCGTCATTGGCGTCGGGCAGTTCCTGACCCTCCTGAGGCGGCTGCTGGGGCTGTGCGGACGAGTCTTGGTCAACCTCGCCGTAAGGGTCGTTGAGGCTGTCGTCATCTACTACATCGTCATCACCGGCGTCCACGAGGGGGTCGAGGTCGAGATCGTCGCTAGCGGAGGCATTGGCGGCGACGGCGTTCGCGGCGGCGGCAGCAGCAACCATGGCGTCGATAGTATCGACCCTGTCTTGCAGCGCGGGAACCACCTGGGGTGCGACCGAGTGGACGGGCGAGGGACTGATTGGAGAGAGGTTGGCAGTGGCCTGCAGCTCTGCCTCGGGCTCTGGCTTCATATGAAGTTGGGGAATTTTTGGAGGGTTGATTGGCAGCAGGACGCACGACGCAGAATGCGGGATGTGGGATGTAAAATGTGGGCTATGGGACCGTGGACGTGGGGAGCTTGAGAGGTCCCAAGGAGCCGCAATCGCACAAGCGACGACGAGTCAAGGGTTGCGTTGGAGTCTAATGGAGACGGAGAATTGGAGCTCGTCTTGTCAGTGGGCGGTGGAAGAGGTTGCGACGATCAACCTGGCGTAGGAAACGACGGGAGGATTTGCTTGAGAAGATGTGGGCTTGCAGAGGGTGACAACGAAAGCTGGAAGGATGCAAACGAGCAAGCAAAGCAAGCGAGCGAGCGAGCGAGCGAGGAAGTGGCCGTTTTGCGACGTCGGAGACGGGCGTGTCGCACGAGGGAGGGAGGGAGGAGTGGGCTGGTGGGGGGAGGGACCAGCGTGAGAGAGCGCACACGAGAGAGAGAGATAGACTGGAGAGAGTGAGGGAGGGAGAGAGGGAGGAGAGATGAGTAAGGTAGCGAGGTAGGTAGATAGATGTAGCGAGGCTGCGCGAGAGAGAGGTGGTAGTCAGAGCTGAGCCGTCGCCAAGGGGGTTCGTCAAGTGGCGACGGAGAGTATTGATTGTTGTATTGATGGCGGTAGAGGGAGAGTTGGAAGAGAGAAGGCTGGTTGGGAATCTTTGGATGAGGCTGACGGCGTAATTGGGCGCCCACGCAAAAACCTGGCTGCATAGGTGCTAGACGACTTACGGCAAGGCGGTAAGGCGGTAAGGCACTGCGGTGCAGCAGTTTTGCGCCCCGCCAGGCAAGTGGCAAGCCCCCGCCAGGCAGTGAGAAGCCCCAAATTGAGCCACCTGCGACCGCTGACGACCGATCAGTTAGTTGTCGTTGCCTTTGTCTTTGCTGACAGGCAGCTTTGGTCTCTTGCAACCTCTGAACCAGTCGAGATAAAGGGCAAAACACAGCCCGACGCCTGATGCTACCATGCTCCAACGGCAAGCGATCAGGCCATTGATGCCCTGGACGCACTCTTTGGGCCGATGGTCTAACACGCTCTCCCCCGCGCGGTTCAAGCGATATCAAGCGTTTGAGGCTGAGTTGGACCGAGACGCCCTCGCCGAAGCACGCTCCTGGTACCAGTCGTTCAGTCCGGCGCAGCTTCCTAGAGGCAACATCACATATGCGCGGTCCAGCGGTCCAGGCGGACAGCATGTCAACAAGTAAGACGTTGTTCGGTCTCTGTGCGGAACACCAGGCGCTCACAATTCAAGGACCGAGACCAAGGCCATCACCGCATACCCCGTCAAGGATCTGCTTTCCGTGCTCCCAAAGTCTTTGCATTCTAGCATCCGGGAATCCAAGTACTACACGGCAAACAGCGACTCCTTGACGTTCCAGGCGCAGACGTCTAGGTCAAGGGACGCCAATGCTGAAGACAACCGGAAGAAGCTCGTCGACGAGGTGACGCGTATCTACTATGAAGCGACCCCTGCTGAAACGAGCGAAGAGAAGAAACAGAAGCACAAAGACATGTTTGGTCTCCCCCGAAGACGCCCCCCCAAGGAAGTATGAGCAGCGGATCGTCACTAACGCTAGTCATCTTAGACGGGATAGGTTCCATGACACGCGTGTGAAGGAGAAAAAGCTCAACAGTGCCAAGAAGCAGGCGCGCAGGGGACCTTCGGACTAAGCGCGATAGGCCCCCGAGGAATAAAACGAGATATGCCTAAACAGGAACAATCCGACCCTGAGAGCGCAGCGAGAGGCATCTAGGCGACCAATGTTAATGATTGGACCCCGATGTTGGGTGGCGCATCGAGATGGGAGCCCATGGCCATTGCCTTGGGCAAAACCACCAAAGCCAAGCGTCAGGATCAACCAAAAGATGGCTAGTCGCGAGGAGGACTCGGTGCTGTCGGTGGCAACTGTGAGGTTTTGTGTAACGTGACCAGGGCGGACCGAGCCGAAGTGACTGGAAGCAGTGATCTGCGACAGCGAACTTGATTGCTTCAGGTATATGGGATGGTGTGAAGTATCCAAGACACACGAAGCGGTAAATGCCAATTGCCTATTGCCTTGCGCTCCCCGGCTTCCCCCTGTCGACAGCCATGACGGATGGCGCATGGGGTGGGATGAGATGGCACGACAGTGGCCCGTCCCAATGGAAATGTATTCACTGCGACCGGTGAAATTCACAAACGGGAAAAAAAAGAAGACATAACTACATTGTCAGCAGAACCAACTCAGCCCCGGCGGCCTCTGCAGACGATTGCGCATTCTTACCTGAGTCTAGACCATCTGGCTCCCTTCCATACGTCTATTTGCCAGCCTGACTTTTTTGTCCCCCACCCCACCATCTCGTCCATCAGCGTCCCCCCTCCACTCTCGCTCGTCAGGTCCATCCTTTCAGCATCCGCACCGCAAGGCAAATCAGCCGCAACCTTGCTTGCTGACAGTCACCACTCGCAGCCGAATCGAATCCCCGTCCTCATTCTCTCTCCTCCAGAATCTTCGCCACCAGAACGACTCCCGGTCTATATCCGCTTCGCTTCCTGCTATCCGTCTCGCTCCATCTCTCCTCCTCCTCTCGCCATTCCTCGCTCGCTGCTCCCCCCACCGCCAACGAACGTTCAGCCCACGCCTTTGCGGGGCATCTCGCATCACCCTCCACCTCCCTCCGTCCTCTCCCCGTCGCCGTCCTCCACCTCCACCTCCGTCTCTGCCTCCGTTTCCCTCTATCGCCCAATCGACACAACTCCCCAAGATGGACGCCGCCGCTCGCCTGCAACAGTCGCCACCTCAGGTCCAGCCTTGTAGATACAAGGTCGGCAAGACCCTGGGAGCCGGCTCCTACTCCGTCGTCAAGGAATGCGTCCACATCGACACCGGACGATACTATGCCGCCAAGGTCATTAACAAGCGACTCATGGCCGGCCGAGAACACATGGTACGCCGCCTCTGCTCTACTCTCCCGTCTTTTCTCCTGTCTACCTCTTCCTGAGTGGCAACTCCCTTGGCTCTCCTTAGGTTAACGAGGCATGGCGCAAAACAGGTTCGAAATGAAATCGCCGTCCTCAAGAAGGTCTCTATGGGCCACCAGAACATCCTCACCCTCGTCGACTACTTTGAAACCATGAACAATCTCTATCTCGTCACTGACCTTGCCCTTGGCGGCGAGCTCTTCGATCGCATTTGCCGCAAGGGCTCCTACTACGAATCAGATGCTGCCGACCTCATCCGCGCCACCCTCTCCGCCGTCGCTTACCTCCACGACCACGGAATCGTCCACCGCGATCTAAAGCCCGAAAACCTCCTATTCCGCACTCCCGAGGACAATGCCGACCTCCTTATCGCTGACTTCGGTCTCTCGCGCATCATGGATGAGGAGCAGTTCCACGTCCTCACCACCACCTGCGGCACCCCCGGCTATATGGCCCCCGAGATCTTCAAGAAGACGGGCCACGGCAAGCCCGTTGACCTCTGGGCCCTCGGCGTCATCACTTACTTCCTCCTCTGCGGCTACACACCATTCGACCGCGACTCCGACTTTGAAGAGATGCAGGCCATCCTCAACGCCGACTACAGCTTCACCCCAATCGAGTACTGGCGGGGTGTCTCCAATCACGCCAAGGACTTCATCCGCAGATGCCTGACCATTGATGCCACCAAGCGCATCACCGCTCACGAGGCCCTCCAACATCCCTTCGTCGCCGGGTTCCTCAGCCCCGACGGCGAGAGCCAGAACCTTCTGCCCAACATCAAGAAGAACTTCAATGCCCGCCGGACGCTGCATGCCGCCATCGACACTGTCCGCGCTATCAACAAGCTGCGCGAGGCTCAGAATGGCATGATGAACGGCGCTCGTTCCAAGGAGCCTTCCAGAGGAAGTGCTGCAGCAGCCCGCGCCCCGCAGCAGGATCAGCCCGGGGTACGAAAGGACGACAGTGCTATATCCATGGACAACGGCCAGAGCAAGGACAGTGGCTACGGGACACAGAGCGAGATCGACGTGGTGATGGGCAACACGGGGAATGTCGGCGTTCCCGCAGCCCTGCAGCCGGGCAACAGTGGAAACCGTGTCGTTGAGACGAGCAAAGGTCTGTGGACCGGCCAGGCGTTGAGACGATAGTCAGAGAATGATCCAGGGATTGCTAGAGGCAACACAGCGACGAGGTCAGGAGCCATTGGTACTGCACGACGAGTACTAGACGAGTGATGCGGAAACACGACATAGGAGGTTGAGGTTTGTGCTTCGATGTTGCCAAAGGACTGGCATGCCAGGATATTTTGACTAAAGCAGAGGGAAATGGTGCTTGGAAGCACCAATCAATCTATGGGAGGTAGGCAGGATTTCTGGGTGTTATTTTCTCCTTTCTACTTGCCATTTTATTTCCCTCCACAAACCACCACGGATTTCGTGGATAGCCTGTGGTAGGTTGGACGGACCGCAGGATCGCCGTCCAATGCCTGATAGGGTGTATATCCGGTACAGGTTGTCATTTTTCTCTCAAGGACAGCGCTACCAGGCCTACTTTGCTTTTGCTTTTGCTCTTGTTTTCTTTTACATTGCCTCCCTCCCTTTCCCACTTGTTTCCCCGTCCCCGTGTTCCGTCCCAAAGTTCCCAATTCTTTTTGTAGATACCAGCGACACCCGCCAAATGGGCGAGGCAAACAGGGCGTTTTATACGCGGAGTCTCATATTTATTACTTTTACGCTCTTTTGTGAATGACTTAGTTTCGGTATGAACCGTGTGATGTTATTGGTCGTAGTGAAACGGCATACTGCCAAGTAAGTCGAGGATGCCCATGTCTGGGGCCCGCGCTGCGAGCCGCGTCTTGTCCACGAGGGGAAAAAAAAAAAGAAAAAAAAAGTCGAACAAGGGTCATCCGAACGATAGGAGAGACGTCAAAAGGGTAAAATCATACTCTGCAGCACGAGGGAATGACGACTCCGGCATGCACCTTGGGACTATGGTCCAGTCGGGAGATGCGACTGAGGCTGATTTGCTGACGGACGCATTTGAAAAGTTTAGTAGAATATATGCCCTTTCACAATACAGTGTCACGTAATGCGTCCAGTGTTGACAGCCCATAAAGTCTGTTTTTCATCGTCTCCTCTAGCTCCTGATGTCTAGCGAGTGGTATCTTTGGTATCCCCATCTCCCTTGCATTCCGCCTCCATGCGCCAAGCAAGTGCTTCTCCAATCCCAACCAGGAGGCAGTGAGCCGGTCCCGATGGGTCCTCATCAAGAGAACCTGTGTGTCCTTTTGTATCCTCGACACGAGGCTCAGTAGCGATTGTGTCTGTGCAGAATCTTCCTTTTCCCATGCACGAATTAACCTCCTCTGTGGTGTATACATTACTCTATCAGATTCCGTCGTTCCTCCAGGATTATATGCATTATGGGGATATCCTTGAATCCCCAATTCCCATTATTACAATTGCCGCCTCTGACGGCCCGGCGTCAGAATCCAGTTTCCGTTGTGAAGCACCGAGGTACGCCTTGTCGCTGTGCGGATGAATGCCAAAGATGTAAAAAGAAAATATAGTGACGCCGAAAATTAATTAGAGGTTCAGGTGAAGGAGTCGTGAATCTCGTAAAACGCCTTGTCGACAGAGGGCGGTTGTCATATTCAAATGTTGTGAATATGGGTGGATCGAGTCGTGTTTACCGCACCACAACCACTTCGCTGAGTTCGACGTCTCGAGGTGGAGGTGCGTTGCCGTTCCAGAGCTGACCGTTATTCGCCAAGTCCACCAAGAGTCCTGGGAGGGCTTCGTCAGAGAGAGTAGGGCTCATGGTGCCGCTGGTTGAGCTGCAGCTGGAGCTGCTGGCAACGGTCCATCCATCGCTAGAGTCGGCCCTGCGACGATCCAAAAGACCGAGACCAAAGTACTCGCCGTACTCCTCATCCGAGACCTTGTGCTGGTCGCCATACTCGACATATTCGTAGTCCCATCGAGTCATCTTGTTCTCCTGTCGCTGAGGCATCCATCGAGCCTTGGCCATGTAGAAAAAGGCAGCTGCAATCAGGCCACCGCAAACCAGATCGATAGCGTAGTGGTGGCTGAGGTACATTGTAGCCCACCAGACCCAACCAGCGTACACAATGAAGAAGGTTCGGAACTGGGGAAAGCAGTGGGACATGAAGAGAGCCTCGAGCACAGCGTTGGCGGCATGGAGCGAGGGGAATGCACCGAACGGCAGCGGCGCGGCGGTGAAGTTGGTGGTGTAGAAGTCCACACCGAAGATGGCGTCAATGCGGGCAAGACCAGCGGGAGATCCTGGCATGCCATAGGCAGCCGGCACAAGACCGTTTTCGTTCTCATACCAAGGCGGAGTACAGGGGAAGACGATCTGAATGGTGACACCGAGGATGCTCATCCAGCCGAAAGTTCGCGCAAAGACCGGGGTTGATCCAGGGGCACCAAAGATGAAGATAATTAGGGAGCAGACGGCAGGGGCACCGAAATGCATGATGCCGTAAGGAAGCCATGCGAGGATGTCGAGAATAGGATGCTGGTGAGCAGAGAGGATCGCGGATAGGTTGGCGCCATAGAGGACGTTCTCGAGAGCCGGGAGCACGCGGACCCAAATGTGAGGTCGGTACTCTGATGGGATAAATCTGGCAAACGTTAGGGGGAACGGAACAGACGGAATTACGCGAAACGGAGTGTAAGCTTACCGGCTACAAAAGAAATACAGCAACCAACACCAGACGACGGCGGAAGGTGCGAAGAACTGTCGAGTAGCAGGCATAAGGGAAACCCAGACGCTGGCCATAACAGCGAGGGTCTTCAGGCCGGGGGCAGGGGGTGCAATCCAGAGCGAAAAGAGAGCCAGCAACGCGATGAAGGCATACTGAAGATCAGAGGTGCACCACTTGTGCGACTGGAGGTCGCGAACACCGTCCCAGGCATTGAAAGAGCTTTTCAGCGTGGTGATGTCGTCGACACCAGGGTGCGCCCTTGACTTTGACTTGCTGCGGCGGCGGCCAATTCGGTATCGGTGAGGGATAGTGTTGAGAAAAGGCAAGTTGAGGTGTTCGGGCCAAAGTAGTTGCAACTTGGACTTGCCCGATAGGGAACCAGTGAAGTCGTTCATTGTCGCCGTCGGGGTTGGCGGGCGTGATGGAAACAAGGTGGTGGCGTAGGAGATCGGTTGGTAGAAAATTTTCGTCGTTGACCCAATATCAATGTCCAAAAGCTACCGCATAATCCAAGTAACCTCGTGACTGGCAGTTATACTATGGGCGTCGGGAGAATCGGATGGTCGTTCTGGAAGCAGTCGCCGTCGGAGCAGCTGGCCGAGGATGATTGATGCGAGGCGAGGCGAGGCAAGGCGACACGCGACAGGACGCCACACAGAGCAGACGTCAAGCTAATGGGTGCAGAAGCGGAAGTGGAGAGAAGGGAGAGTGATGCTTGAGTGACAGAGGAGAGAGGAGAGAGGAGGCGAGGAAATAGAAGTAGGAGGAAGAGAGGAGTAGAGGTAGTAGTAAAGGGAAGGGTAAGAGAGATGAGGAGTGGAGGGATTCAAAGATGATGACGAAGTGCAGGATGTGTTGCAGAAGGGGCGGCTTGGGTGCAGAGCCCTGCTGAATTTGCTCGCTAGGTACCTTGCTGGGGGGGCTCGCTCTTACACGGACACTCGCGCCCTCGGACTCGCACGCGGGCAGCAGCACTTCCCACTACTCCGGGGCTGCAGCAGCACGACGACCTGTTGGAGCTCACAGCGTCCAGGGGGCCAGCGCTAAGCAAGACCACTGAGCGGTTTCTTGCCTACAGGGCCCCGGAGCTGTTGCTGGGCTGCTGGTGGGCTGCTGGGCATGGTTTCCAGGGAGCGGCGGCGCTGTGGCTGATGCTGATGCTGATGGACTTGGACGACCCCCGGAAGCTGCGGGAAGGGGAGCGAGAGTACAAGGGGCCCAAGTACCCCCTTCCCACTCTCCCGCTCTCCCACTGGCCCCCAGGGCAGGGCCTTCATCTGCGAAATTACGTGGGGCGCGGGGCTAAGCCTGATCAGGGCCTCCGTCACAGCTCTAGCCTGGGTTTCTGACGGCGGCGGATGCCACTGACGGCCACTGACGGGACGCCGGGAGCCACTCACGAGTGCGGACTCCGATGAGTCGCGTGTGCCCGCTCGCGTGCAGCTACGCAGCGTCGCTGACACATCGCATCGCTGTGTGTGCAGTGTGCAGTGTGCACCTCCATCCAGGCTCCGGAGCTGGCGGAGGCACGGAGTTTGGGCCAGCCCGACGCCGGTGTATTACGGTAATTTCCTGCAGCGCGCGCCAAGGATCCACCGCGGGCCACTGGATGGTTATTGGTCCGTTCCATGCTGCGCGAGTGCAGGCTACTGGTTTGAATGACACCGTCCGAAAAGCCTGCGCAGTTGTTGCCCTGGCTGGACACTGAACGCTGGACAAAGCAGCACGACAAGTCCGCATCGGACCGGGCGGGCGGACATCGTTAGACGTATCGCACTATCCCTATACGAAATACGTCTCTGCTAAGATGTACAGCCCGAGCAAGTGCAAGTTATTAATTCATTTCTGGAGAAATGAATGGCACGACCACAATTCCCCGCGGATGACTGAGCGGGAGGCAGCCCACGATCGATCCCTGCCCGATTGCCTTATACTTTTGACCAACATCCAGTCACCTAAGCGAACGATTTTTCTTGGCTGGTTCTGTTGGCATATTGGCCCGCTGAAGCTGGGCAAGCCGGGCAAACAAGCAGAACGGCAAGCATGTAGACACGTCAAGGTGCTGCTGCTGCTGCTGCTGATGATGATGCTGCTGCTCAAGGCCAGGGAGGACACAATCCCAAGGCGCAGCGCAGGCTGATGGCACTGGAGCTTGTTGATCTTGCTTGCTCGCTTGCGCTTGCTGGTGCCTGTTCTTCGTACTTCGTACCATCGTAGGCAAGGCGAAAGAGAGAGGGCCACTGTGTAAGATTAGAGGGGCGCCTGCAACGTGGGTGGTCCCCATCTCCCATCTCCGCGAGCGGGATCCCAGCTGCTCAGCTCTCTCACCTCAGCACCCAATCCCAAACTCCCACGAGATGAACGGCACGGAGAAGCGACGAGGCAGGATCATGTCCGCGTGCGTTTGGCGCTCCTCTTTGATTGTGGCTTGTCTGCGTCAAACGTCACCAACAAAACGGTTCCCCGGTTTGCACAGCCGCCGCTCGCATCGACGAAACGCCCGCGTTGAGCTGGGGGGAGCCCCGTAGCAGCGTCCATCACTGTGGCACAGCAGGGACCGACGAGGCACAGTCGCGCTGGCAACGGCGACTCGACCCGCGCGACGAGGGTGCGCGTATTCAGGCGCAAGCCACTGGGCAAAGACCTGGGGAAGTAAGGGGAAGTCTAAACAACTAGGTTTGCTGTCTCTGGCTCCGCAACATGAAATTGGCGACGATCATCTTGGGGGCTTGAACAGCAGACAAACGATAGCGACAGCCCATAACAACAGCAGGTGGCGCCCGGATTGAAGAAGTGAGTTGAGTGTATAGGATACGCGGAAGACCGAGGAGGAGCATCAGGAGACGCAGTGGTCAAACGAGAGCAATATTAGACAATGCAGGGCAATCAAGACGGCATGCCGAGAGAGGGCCAAAGTAATATTGCGAAGCATGTTGGACGCGATCAATACCATTGTGTACGGCTAAAGCCCCCGAGGACATAAACCTACCGAGGACATGCACAACCTGTCAAACAGTCGACGCCGGTGGCCCTATGGATGGAGTCCGGACAAACAAGGCGAAACCGATACCGAGGACTCACGCAGAGACGACAGGACGACCGTCTCCCATTGTGCGGCCGCCGTCTCGGGCTGACGGGTTCTCGCGAATATCCCAGCAACGAACCTGCAAGCAAGAGCCAAGAACCAGTAACAACTCTCCGGGGAATACGTATTCCCGAGGATGATGCTGACGATGACGATGCCGGCGCCGTGTAGGGCCTAGGGCCTAATAGCCGAGCAGTGGGAAGAGTCCGACAAAGAGATGGAAGAAGAAAAAAAACGCCAGCGGCCCCACTCGCAAAGTTTCACAGCGAACGCCGAGAGGCAACTGCATCTCTCCGAAGCGCAGATGCTTGCGGTACATTCGGCCGAGGTATCTTTTTGCCCTGGGTGGAAGCGACCAGGTGGAATGCTTTTTCTCTGTCGCTTTCGCTCACGCGCGCTTCGCCGCCTCCCATCTCAAGACTCGACCCCTCCACACCACACGCATCAAGCATCAAGCTCCACTCCAACATCCTTGACCGCACGAGATGGCGCTCCATGGGGTGGCATGGGGCGCTCCAGGTGGCATCAAATCATGTCTCAGATGTACCTCCAACGCAAATCCCCCGCTACGAAGTACCTCTCGAGGCGTCCGAGTTGCTCTCTTCCTCTCCCTCCGAGTCCACGACCGGGGTTAGCTTCAGCATCGCCAATTCACCATCCCGTCGCATCCACATGTTCATAACCCAGTTCACAAACCTAGTTCACGAGCCCAACTCTCGCAAACCCAGCTCATCAACCCAGCAGCGAAGCACGGGGCATCAACCCGCAGTACGGGTAGCAACGAGCAACCGGCAGCCGGCAATGAGCTAAGCAAGCAGCCTTCACTCGCCATCACTATCCGTAGGGAACTGGATAATCTTGTGCTTACGAGATCGTGCGCTGCACACTCTCTGCTCAGCCTTGCGCGCCTCAGCCCAGGTCCTTCGCGCGTCCTCGCAGACATACTCAACTCCTGGCAAAGTACCGTCCTTTGACACAGCGTGGCTGACGATTTGCGTAACGGCCGAGGCGCATCCCGCATCCCGCAACTAGCCCCCCATCCTATCACCGACTTCCCAGTCCGCATCGCTCCTGGGATCCTTCCAACACATGCGTTATAGTGCATCTCGCACCCGTTGCTCCAGTGTACAAAGGACAAAGTGCGTGGTTCAGCTGCGTTTGCCCAACCAGCCTCTTAGGGGACGCGACAAACGACAGGGATCATGGCGGCCCACGAAACGTTGTGCTGGCAATCCCGGTCCATCCGGCTGCGGCTGCGGGCCCCTCGCTGCTCGCTCGCTACGATGCTCGCCTTGAATCCTCAATGTTCAATGTGACCTTGCCTGCTTGTCATAGACAGTCACAGCACCATCGATGAGCGAGCCAGTCTATTGTGACTGAGACAATCCATAAACTAGCCGAGTGACTAGCTTGATCCCTGGGTCGAGTCGAGACCTCAAGCTCTCAAGCCCCAAGCCCCAAGCCCCAACATTCGTTATCGGTCAGTGACGTCGTCGTTGCCGCCTCAGCGCGGCGCGGCGCGGACTGGTGTTAGTCCCGAGGTCGACGGCGTTGGCTGTCAAAGTCTCACAAAAAAGCTGCTAAAACGGAGCTCGACTCTTCTGGTGCGTCGCTGCTTTGTCCGCCATTGCAATGCGTAGGTACAATGCACGCGATGGGAGGGTCATCATGCGGAACCCTGCAGGGCTTGAGCAACGGCTTTGGGGGTTCAGCACCGTGGACGCCACTATGCACGAACAGAGCAACATAAGAATAAGAAGCAGGGATTGATAAGATTTGGGAGGGTTGCTTTCAAACTCTCACACCAGCTCCAGGGATGATGCGAAACCTCTCGCGCCGGTCGAGCGACTCGTCTCACTCGAGCCTGTCGACAAGACCTGACAGACTGGCAGGCATCTGTCTCCGTCTCCGTTCTTGCATGTCTCGGTCGTCTTGTCGCTCGACTGACATCATTTGTCGGCCAACCAAGCTGGCATTCCTCTGGAGATATGCGGAGACATGCTTACGAGAGACATCCCCGGTGCTTTTTAACCAACACTCCGCCATCCATTTGCGTGCCTCGGCCGTCCGTGGGCGCGCGCGGGACCTCACCTCACCGCAACCCATATGTTCAAGGCTTACCTAGGACAGTGGTCTACTCGGGACGGAGGTGGTCTAGGTCACACCAAGGCGCACGGCGGCACCAATATCGGCCATTAGACACCAAAACATGGGCAGCGGCGACAGCGCTAGACTCTTGGCCCCATTTCGCCTTTTGCAACACACGGCGATCCGATGAGATGAGGTGGAATCGATGGATTGGCCCGCGCCAATCTCCCTCGTCTCAGCGTCCGTCCGGCGCCCGAGTCTGGCTCGCGTGACCGAGCCCCGGGCCCGACCTGTGAAATCTCGGAGCTAGACATTGATTCTACCCGTCCCTGGTCCCTCATTAACGGCAATCAAGAGCATCAGGCGGAAGGGGACCGGAGATCGGGCGGGACGGACTGTCTTGAGGTCCGAGGATGTTACATGCATAGTAGTACGATGAGCGGCGGCAGTCAGCACGACGTCGACATGTCGTTGCAGCATCCAACTCGGCACTTGATGGTGGTGAGCGGCGCTTGTGGCCTGGTCCCATCAACTATCATTGGCCGCGGTCCAATGCGACTGTGCTGCAGTAGCTCGTCAGTTGCCTCATCCCTCCGATCTGGCGCGGGCGGATATCTTTTGGTATGAAGAGGACGGCTTATACTAGTAGGCGCACTGACGCTGTATCCGTACACCGACTACGTACGAGCCATGAACACTGTCGTTGAGTAGCACGCCTCGATCTTTGGTGCTGGTGGGTGGCTACTGTGGTGGCAAGCATCACCATGCATTGTGCTGTGCTCCGTCAGGGTCACACCGTCATTCGCATTCATGGCGGCAGTGGGTTGTGTGTTCCAGGGCCCAGACCGCAACCGCTGAGGTCACGACAACCCCTTCGCGATGGTTCCTTGGCACTCGTCAACATTCACTGCATGCTTCCCTGCAGGAGACCACATCCAGCATGCAGTCTCGTGCCCTCGTGAGCCACACCAGCGCCGCAGCGTGGCATCTGGGCTAGAGTATCCTGACACCGTCGCTCCACAAGTCCATATCATATTCAAATACCCTTATTGTCACCTAACCTTCTGGAGCTCTGGCTACAGCCGAGCCTGCCGCCGCCTTGACCTGCCAGGCTCTCGTCAGTCATATCAGCTGCATCTGCGCTACGAAGCACTCGACACTGGTGGCTGATCTCTGACAGGGTCGAGTCGGTCGGCGGACTGACTCTGGCAGTGGAGGACCTATCACAGGCCAACACCACGTTTGTCGATTGCTTCCATGGACTGTCACAAGCAGGCTACAGACGTTCAAGCCTTGTTAGGCTTCAACAGCTAGTTGATTAATTACCGTGGAACCCACAGTGGTATCCACCCGCCAGTCCCGTCTTCTTTGTCTCGGCCGACTTGACCAGACTCCGTCTCTCCGTCCAACGTCTTTTTGCTTGTCAGCGGAGCCCATAAGACCCATACCGCAATACAGGTCCTGAAGAAAAAGAAGAAAAATTCTTCGTCTTGGCTCGTCTTGGCCGTTGGTCCGTGGCCGGTAGTTTTCGGCCGGGACTTGTCGGTGTGGATGTGGTTAAGGCCGGCTGGTGGGACGATGCAATGAGGATCGACTGTGCCCTGGTCCGGTGTCATCTGATGCATCTCTCTGCCTCGTTGTGTGTCTTTCCGCCGGCCGTTCCGGCGCGTACCGTACCAGATTCGACTCTCTGGTGGATGGATAAAATGTCCACAGTCGAGCGAGGCGAGTGTACTGCTGCAAGCCTCGGCATGAGTGGGCTCTGCAGCAAAAGTCGCTCGCTAAACTGGCTGATTTTTTTCCTTCTTGCTACGCACTATTGTTCAGGGGTCTTCGTTGCCTGTGTGACGTGAGGTTATTCGGCATGAACCGCGGAACATTCGGTTCTTTAATTGCTGCGGATACGTCCAACGGAGCGGGCTTTCTTCTTTGTGCTTCTCTGCACGCTCTGGTGCGTTGGCCAGACCGTGGAGACTTCGGACGTCCAGGATCTTGTTGCTGGACCGGCCCCCGACTTGCCGAATCGCCGAGTCGGGCTTTACAACGATACTTGGACGGACATTTTCCAGGTTCTCGGTTTGAATGTGCGAATCGCAATCTTGCGGCCTCAATGCTGGAGGTTTGATGCTGGACCTTTGCGCTTCCGCGGCTCATTTCCAACAACCATGCATGAACCCATCGTGTCCCAAACCCGGCCCATCAACCACGCGGCAATCATTGTTTGGCGCTGTGTCCACGGAGCGGACCATGCAAGCTTCATTCTTTGTGTTCGGGACGGTCACATAACCGGCCTCTGTTCAACAAGCCCTTGCAAACGTAATGCGCCGTGGCCCTACGCCCCACAGTAGACAGGCGCATCGCTGCTCGTGTGGATGGGATCGGCGGCGACAGCTCCTGTGTGGAATGTGTAGGCGAGTGGCCGAAGTTCCTGGGCTAATCTCCTGCTGAGCGGTTGCTTCGTTCGTAAAGTCAGCTTCGTAGCTGGCTAAAGGAGTAGTTGTTAGGTTACACAGTAAGACTGTAGCGGCGTAACAATGTATGTAGGTGGCGTTGATTTCACCCCTACTTGGGTTGTTCCTGGGCTAGGAATAGGGTTGGCAAGGTGAGAATGTTACGGCAGTAGTGCATGAAACGGTAGATATTGGATACTCATCAACAAAGCAAACCCCGTGACAAGCCTGCTTCATTATGTTTACAATAACAGCAATGGACGACTCCGGAGCCTCAGCATTCACCTCAAAGTCACAAGCATGTAGTTTCGATGTCCCATCCCAAGCTCCAAGTACCCATGTCTCGGTAGTTGACATGTTAGCTGCAGAATCATAGTGTTAATGGCGAATGTTGAGGCTGACCTGGCGAGTTGAAGCCTACGCAAGGTCCCAAAAGGTTTTGCACAGCGTGTGGGCTAAGCTGAGGAAACTCTACCCAGCGACTCTGGAGTTGGCCCGGAGGCGGCTAGGTTTTTCGGGGGTTGTTATTGCGCTTTGTTCCTGCTTTAAACTCTGTTGTAAATAAAGCTGAATCTAAATGGGTGCGTGTTCTCATGGTAGACGACGACTTTACAGTCTGGCTTACGCATGGTGTAGGTTAAGCTGTGTAGGTTAAGCTGTGCTCCCCCCTAAACTAAAGACTCGTGTCGGATAGACAACCTTGACGATAACGTTAGATCCGTAGCTGTGCGCTGATCCGAGGACCCCAACAGTATCGGACCGAAGAGCAAGACACATTTACTATTCACTTCATACATCACAGACGATATATTGCCGACGAAAGTTCCATGAGCAGCTGTGAACTCAGACATTTGCCTACACGATATCTACCAGCTCATCGCAGCTACCATAACAACGACGTCAAACTCATGCACGAGCTCCTGGCTGGGGAGCCAAGCAGGCAAGTTCCCGGGCGTCTCGTCATCCTGAAAATCACCACCAACGCCGTGCTGTCGTAATCGACAGACCCCTGTGCCTCTCATCGTGGTATCAAAGCACCAGAATCGCAGCAAGTCAAGCAAGAAAAAAAAGAGAATATGCAAGTCGCCCTTCAGCTCTCAAAACAAACAATCTCCACCTGTGCCTTCGGAAGACCTTCTTCCAACAGACTTTTGTTATTAAAAACCAAATCGCACGTGGGTGACCCTGTACCGTATCCCGGAGGGACGAAAATGGGGCAATCATTGTCTAGCTCTGTAGAGACTGTACGGGTAGGTCAGGTACGCGGGCTTCTAGCTCGAGGACATGACCTGAGGAGGCGGCACGGGCGTCACCTTGCGGCTGGGCGTCTTCGCGCTCTCCTTCTCCTTGCGCTTCTTGGCGCGCTTCTCCTCCTTGGCGACGCTGGGCGAACCGGCGGGGATGGATTGAGAGGAGTGAGGAATTGCGGGCAAGGGGATGGGCGTCTGCCTGGAGGGGGGCGGGAGGACAGGCAGCTCAAGCTTGGATTCCTTTGGCTCCTTGGTCTTCTTGGTCTTCTTGGAGGTGCTGGGTGCCGGGAGAGGAGCCGACTTGGGGACTGGAGTGGACACAGACGAGATCTGGGGGAAGGCTGGGGGCAGAACCGGAGTCTGCTTCTTCGTGGAAGCAGATGGGGGCTCTGAGCCGAGGTCGGGGCTTCCGGATGGAGCAGTCTTCTGCTTCTTCGGGCTGTTCACAGCAGAGCTGTTCTCCAGCATGAGCTGTGCAGCGGCGGCGGCGGCATCCTGCTCCGAGGAAGTGTGCTTCCGTTTGCCCTTGCGAGAAACGTCGGGGGTTGAGATGCTCGGTGTCAGGGAGCTTGAGGGCTCGGCAACGCTTTCGCGGACCTTCTTTTGTTTCTTCTCCTTGGCAACTGCTGGTGTGGTCTCGGCAGGGGTGTCCTTTTTGCTCTTCTTCTTAGGGGTCTTGGAAACCGTGGCGAGAGCGGGAGCCTCCGTCATCTCAGTGTCGGCCTCGACGCTAGTCTCAACCGCGGCGAGCTTGTCGGAGGCGTTGTTAACACCGATGGGCTGGTAACGGGACTTGAGGCCCTTGGGCTGGGCGCGAGGGGTTCGCTTTTCAGCTGGCCCGATGGCCGAGCTCGGGAGGCTGGCAAGCTGAGTGGTTTTCTTGATTTGCATGACTTGGCTCACTGGTCGAGAAGCTACGTATGCCAGGTTAGCACGGCTTGCAAGTATTTGTGCTTGATGAGAACTTACCTGATCGGTATTGTGAGCCGTCGGCAGACGGGATAAGGATCTGGATATCGCCCTTGGGGGCAATGCTCTCGAAGGAAACACCGTAGTCCTCGCCATCATGAGAGAATACTGGATCGCCACGCTGAGAGTTGTCCAAGGGAATCTCCAGGTTCTGAACCACCGAGATGGGCACGTTCGATGGGACAGTAAAGTACCAGACCTGCTTGCCCTCGAGGTTGGCCCGGTTGCAGATCTCAGCGACATCCTTGCCGTTGGCACCATCTTCGCTCTTGCGAAGAACAAAATCGGGGGCAATGAAGTTGGGGACGGCAAGCTGTGTGTTGTTCTGGCGGTGTTCGATGTGCATGGACTCGTCGACCATCTCCTCGTCTTCGTCCTCGTCTTCACTGGACGAAGAGCTGTCTGACTCGGGTTCTACTGGCTTTTTGGCAAGCTGGGCAGGTGGGGCTTTCGTCTTGCTGGATGTGGATTTGGCGGCAGCCTTTCCATTCACCACATGCTTGGTCGTAGGCTCGGGCTCATCCTCGCTCTCATCCTCGCTAGATTCGCCGCTACTAGAATCAGAGCTGGAGTCGTTGGCAGCGGTAGGCTTGGTGGGCTCCGAATCGCTTTCGCTGTCGCTGTCACTTTCACTCTCGGAGCTGGAAGAAGTGCTGGAGCTGCTAGCAGAGGCCTTGGTGGCAGTGACGCCGTTCGTCTTTGCCTTGGCCTCGCCTTTCTCCGAAGCCGACTCGTCCTCGCTGCTGGAGTCATCTGAAGGCTCCGGCTTGGCCTTGACAGCTTTCTTTGTAGCGTTGGTTCGTTTGGACGACGCGTTCCGCTCGATGTCGCTGTCGGCGATCTCGACGTCCTTGTTGCGACGCGAGGGCGTAACGGGAGTCTTCACACCGGCGGAGCCAAGGTTGCGCAGAAAGTCGGACGCGCCCTCGCCCTCGCTGCTGCTGTCGGCATCACTCGATTCAGCCTCGTCGTCGTCATCGCCGTGGCTCTTGAAGAGGTTGTTGGGATCGAAGGAGTCGGGGTCCTGCTTGATGGCGGGCGCGCGCTTGGTTGGGCGGCGGTTGAACTGGGCGTCTGCGGACAGGCCCTTTTTTGTGTTCTCGATGTGCTTGCTGAGTGAGTGGACCTTGAAGGGTTCCTTGGGCGCCATCTTGGGCGGATTTTGGCTCGCGGTGCGCGCTGGAGAGGGCTCAATTGGGGCGAGGATGAAGGGTGAGTGAGGTGAGGTGCTTCAAAGTTGGCGATGAAATTTTGGCCGTGGTTGCGGAAAGTCGAATCGCGCTAGTGACACCCCCACCGAGACGCGCAGGCGGAATCTTTTTTTCCAAGGCGGTAAATGGAAGGGAAAATTTTGGTGGTTGGCGCCTTATCGATAAGCCTTCACTTTGATGGCTCATTCACTCAGGCATCATTCACCAGCCGAGACACAATGAACTGTACAAACCAATCCAGCGGCTAGCAGCCGAGAGAGCGCCCAGGTTGTTTTACTGTTATCGCAAGTCTCATGCAAATATGCGCGGCCCTTTAATGTCATGCACGAGGACCCAGAATTCGGCACATATCTGAGAGAAACACCAAGAATCCTGCTGCAATGTCATCGAACAAGAAACGGAGACTGGAAGGTCTCGAAACCCCAAAGAGTAAGAAGCTGCAGCCTCCAACTTGTACCCAAATTTAGCGACTGACACAATTCTCCCACAGCCATGAGCGCCATTAGTGCCCTGGCAGCTCGTCGCCGGGAAGCCGCCAATGCTTCCACTCCAACAACCGATGCTACTCCAGAAGTTGAAGATCAACCTGTGATAACCACCACCAACTTTTACAGCCCGTTACAAAAATCTGGAAGCAAGGGCGGTCCAAATGTTTCGCCCAGCAAAAGCACGCCGAGGCCGCATCTGCAGAAGCGAGGTTCTGAGCCACACCAAACTCGACTCAAGGGTGCTGATTTCGCGAGGTAGACGCTCTTATAACCTCCATATCAACCGCGCTCACAAGGACTGCAGTGACGGCCCGGGGACTACAGCCTCAGAGTCTGCAGCAGACTCCCAAAAAATCCTTCAATACTCATCCTTTCGACCAAGTAAGAGGAATCACCGTGTCAAGACTGGAGGCGTGGTTGAGTTGCGATTAGAGCAGAGCGAGGTATGGTTTGGCTTTTCGTTACTTGAGAGCACCAAACTGACCTAATTAGCGATTTCTAGTTCTTGGTAGTTTTGGGATTCGGGTTTTACGCGGTGAAGTGACCATTGCCGGTGCTTTCTTGCGGCCATCGGAGACCATCCAATGGGTGCATGCTCCTCACTGCCATGCGGTTCCAGTTTTGCGAAGTGCGGATAATACCGGCCTGGAGCTTCACCCCGACAGCACTGCGAGAGGACTGCGTCAGTTGGGTCGATTGTCGCCCTTATTTAGAAAGATGTGGAACGAATCAGCCGATATGACCGTGGGGAAGCGAAATGCCAAAGAAGCAACTTTCCAAATTGTGAGCTGCATCTACTGAACTCTCAAGAAGACAGTTGGCTAACATCAACATAGCTCTATACTGCCGAAGATGTCCCTAAGAGATGCATCATCCAGGAACTGGTTTCCCCCCCTGAGTGGAACAAGAAAATTTCTGCTCTAGTTTCAGCTACTCGCAAGAAGCCCTCTCTCTCGACCCTGGTCTGCGGACCGAAATCCGCTGGGAAGTCCACCTTTTCTAGGATACTCACAAACCGTCTCATCACAGACAGAAATTTGGGCCAGAACTCCAAAGGTATTGCGATCCTCGATCTGGATCCAGGGCAGCCTGAGTATGCGCCAGCCGGGACAGTATCCCTGGTTCACGTCACCCAACCGAACTTGTCCAGCCCATTCACGCACCCGGGTGTTAATGACTCTGCCAGCAAAGTCATTCGCTTCCATGCGCTTGCCTCTGTTACTCCTGCCACGGACCCGAGTCTTTACCTTGCGTGTGCTACGGATCTCTACGACACATACCGCAAGACCCTAAAAGACATCCCGCTCATCGTTAATACTCCAGGATGGATCCTAGGAACAGGTCTTGACTTGCTCTCCGAGGTCATAAGTCAGGTGAAACCCGATGAGGTGCTTTACATGTCGGAAGAGGGACCATTCGACACCGTCGACACGCTTAGCAGTGCCACTAAATCGACTTTTGCTGAGCTGCCATCTCAGCAGTCCGAATTTACGTCACGAACCGCAGCCCACTTGAGGGCGATGCAAACGATGTCATATTTTCATTTGGACGAACCAAGCACTCTCTCATCGAACTCTCCGGAGGCAGTCTTCAGAGTGAGGTGGAACCACGCTCCTCTCAGCGTTCGACCACCGTTTCTTGTTAAGTATTCGTCGCCCCGGCCTGGTATCCAGGGAATTTTATCGTATGACTACCAAGCACCACCCGAACTACTGGCGGACGCGATAAACGGAGCAGTGCTCGCTCTGGTGGAAATCGAAGACGCAAAGGCGTTTGGGGAGCTGGAGCGCGACTGGCCATCTGCTCAAGCAACGGGAATACTGGAAGTCGATACAAGCGCCAAGCTGGGATCACCGCCGGTGCTGTCCACGACTCCTGAGGGTCTCCCGTTCATTCCTAATTACAATGATATCGCCCTGGACCCTAGGCATTCCCGCGCTATTGGACTGGTCCTGCTCCGCGGGATAGACAGGGAGGCAAAAACTCTCCAGTTACTAACGCCGATTTCTTCCGACGTGATAAGGGACGTCAAATCGAGAGGCCGAGATATTGTCCTTGTACATGGCAAGTTCGACACCCCAAGCTGGGCATACACTGAGGACCTTTACGAACAAGCTGGAAATGACGAGGGCAATGATGAGTGGCTAGACGTTACAGAAGAAGACACGGACGACGATGATTCGGACGCTGAGCCAGAAGATGTCGAGAAGGTCAGCGACCTCACGGCAATCCCCTGGGTGGAAGTTCTAAAAGGCAACCAGAGGCGACCCGTCGGGTCAAGGGTATGGAGGGTACGGAGAGACTTGGGACGTGGCGCTGGAGATTAGAAAAGCGTATTTGGGGCGCTGTATGGATGGGCTGTGGAGGATGAAGGGATATGTGCGACTGAGCTCAGTATCTGTTTTGCCCTGCCGTGTCTCGGGGCGGCAATGTGAGACCTTCCATGCGATCATTCCTGAACCGCTGAAGCTGAAGATGACATATGAGCTGGAGCGGATTGGCTAAACACGAATTGCTTCTGAACCACGGATACAACATTCTCCACCTGTATTACACGAAGTGGAGGCAACGCCACTTCCACACGGCGGCCGCCGCTTGACGCGGGTTATTGGCTCTCGAGGTTTGAATGAGACGAGATGGAAGACAAACTAGAGTGTGAAGTGGCCATAAACGGAGGGCATGGCGTACTGAGTGAGGCCTGGCACGTACTCGGATGAGGGAGATTCCGACAGTGACGAGCTAGGGAGGGTTTCTGTCTCACGTGGAAGGACCCGAGAAACTGCACACATGGCCTGATTGTAACGGCACTGGGATGACAAGACGGACGGAGCACCGGCGACACGCTGGGCGTGTTGAGACCGGCCGGGCTAAGACACTGAGGCGGCAGGCTACAAGCAACCCTGTCCAGCTAGGTGAATGGTGATGTATGGTATAAGTGATAGCCTCTGGTAATATCTCACCTGCATAAGAAGTCCTAGCTCGGAAAGACAAGCTCGGAAAGACAAGCTCGGTTGGCGGATGACGGGAGACGGAAGTGTCAACGGGACGATGGCGCTGAGGCGCGGGAGCTAGAGGCGTGGGAATCAGGCCACGACGAGGGCCGTGCCGGGCGATCGAGACCCGGGAGCTAAATTGGGTGCGTATTTCGTAGCACTGGCAGACAAGAGACTTGCGCCGGTGATACGCAGGGCCGTAAGAGAGTACACACATGGCTGGCCGTGTGCTGTTGTGTACGCAGTCCATTTGAAGATTCCCGGGTTTCTGATATCCCCCAGAGACGCACACGTGCTTCGCTGCGCTGCAGGGGCTTGCTACTGCAGGACGCCCCCGCTTATGGCCTGACCCGAAGAATCTCGGGGCAATCGGGATCTGGACGCGCTTCCAACATTCGCCGTCTGTGTTGGTCTTGGTGCGATGAGATCGATCGAAAATGGGCTGTTTTCTGCTCCTTCCAAGGAGCGGGTAGTATTTTGACTAAAAGGACCGTTCTTTCCTACTTCTCCGCTGCTGAGGGGCTGAAGAGTTTGCCTTCTCTGTGTTGTGCCGTCTAATTGAATATTGTGCCTGGATGCCTGGTACCTGGCCTTTTTTCTCTTCCATGTCAGAAGCTTCTCTCCATTCATTCTTGTGGGTTCACATCTATTTCCAACTCCCAGGGCAAAATTCCCAACGCGGCTCCCCAATCAACGATGCCTCACCTGCTCCAGGGCACAAGGACCACCCACAATGGTGTATGATCGTCGGTGCGTGGCGGGTGGCCAAGGCCATTGTGCAATGCAAGCCGGTCTGTAAGCGGTATGAATCTGGCTACTGTGCAGTTGCAGCTCTGTGACGGTCTCCCAGTACCCGCCAACTCGGTACCGTGTGCGCCTTCTTCGTGCTGATTTGGGTCGGGGCTTGGAATCTCCGACTTCAGAAATGGATGCGCCTTTTGTCCTTGGCTGTGTGCCGTACCCTGCTCGACCAATCGACTTCCACGTTCTGCCTCTTGCATCAGCCGCGGTGGTGGCGTTTCGCAAACACAACACCCCTGGGGCTCCCAGTCTGCAACTTCCACGCAAGGGGGATTTGTGATCAACAGAGCTGAGAGAACAGAGGGAGGAAACTGAGAAACACGAACTCGGCAACATGATTTGGAGAGAGTCCAGCTGGACTGGCATCCCCCAGCGGAGAAACTGGCAGGAGACACTTGCCACTGTGTCTGAAACCCGTTCGCCCACTACGATCAGCTCCAACATCAAGACCCACGACAAGTGCTTGTTACACCGACTGGCGTCGTCGGCCTTCAGTTTGCCTGCACCATGTCGTGCGAGGTCGCCACAATCCACCTTCTCTTTTGCTTTTGTTGCGCTCAACCCGGACGAGTACCCGCACCACACCGCAGCGTAGCGCAATCTCTTGCCTGCCAGCTGACTCCTGAGCTTGAGCTGGCCTCTTGAACATCGACCATCCCGGCCGGGGTGGCCAGCAGCACCACATCGGTGAGGAAGGGATGTGGACACTCGACTGCGAGCCCGAGTCGACGGTCGGGGTTGGTTGCAACGGCCGTGTCACATTCTACGATGGATACCGGTACTGGGGACGAAATAAGGTACAGGAGCTGGAACAGCACGGCGTAGGGTCCTGGGCCCTGGAAACCGATCCACCAGCCCCAACGCCCCAGGACCCTTCGATCTCTCCCGTCACGATGCCGCCCGGTCAAGGAGCAATGGCCCAGCCTCTAAAGTTAGCTCGGCGCCGTGCCCAACCGCAATGGGACTTGGCGACAGGAACTTGCATGCCCGCCTATGCGGGGTGCTATCCCCCGACGCCATCGCTGCAAGTGGCAGGGGAGTGGACTGAGAGAGGGAACTAGCTGGGTAGCAACCGCTACAACGCCCCCGATCACTGCTACAAGCCTCGTGGAGAGCCATCGACGACATGTAGAACAATCGAGATTCCGATGCGCATCTTGGCCTTTGCCGTTGGAGGGTCCTCTGACGTCTTCCCCCTTGAGCTACACCACTCAGCACAGACAACAAGCAAAACACGGCTAGAGGCTACCACGATTGGCACGCACAGCCCTGGTCGGGGCGAACTACGGTGGGGGAAAAGGGTTAACAAGACCTGGCGGGAGGGGTTTGAAAAACCGGGGACCGGGGTCGGCGACACAGACAGACAAGACGACGACAAATTGGGGATGATAGATGATGGATTTGCGTCGTGCGACACCGCGAGGAGATATCCAGAGGCGACGCGTAACCCGACTTGAGACTGGTTGGAAGCGAGGGAAGGAATTTCCACCTTCCCCAAGGCCTAGGAGAACACATACGCTCTTCCTCAATGGATGTTGTTGATCAGGCCAAGACGGACAGGGACACGAGGTAAGTTCAACGCACCAACAACCAGCAGCCGCGGTACATGCCGCCTTCCAACAGGCGACGTCAGAGTGGCGTAACAAGTGTGCGTCTGGGCTTTCTTCTTGCCAGCCAGAAACTAGCATCTTGTTACACCTACCGAGGCTGGCGATGGGTCTGTAGGGTCCGGGCAGTGTGATCAATAATCGCTGTGGTGCTCGTCGGGCCGGACCAGACCAGACCAGACCAGACCCAACCAGAACGAGCCAGGAGGTCCAAACATCCCAGGCTAGGAACAACCCGTCAAACCGAAACCAAAGAGGGCAAAGAAAAGGCTGGTGCATTGTCTAGAATTCGGGCCGGGAGCCACAGCCTGGGCCAAGGCTGGAGCCACACACACGGACAAAAGATCCAGCCATGACTCTCTAGTTGACGGGAGAGGGCTAGGGAGTGGGACAATGGAAGGCAGGAAAACTTCTAGAGGAAGAGGAAGAGGGAGAGGGAGAGGAAGAAAAACACCAGCTGAATAAGATGGCGTGTGCATCGCCGTTGCAAGAAGGAAGACAAGTCACCGCCTTCTCTCATCGCCTTTCCTTGCCCCCACCTCCAACCCTCCTCATCAGTCCTCTCATCTATTCGGGCATCCACTCAGGACGCCGAACGCGAAAACTAGCAACAGAAACCGATGCATGTGTTTTCCCGTGTGCCACCTGCCTGGCGGATCTGCAGCCGGGGAGGTGCGTAGTGCGAAGCGCGTCTTATTAAGAATGGTCATTGAACCAAGTGCTTCGGTTTGATCCATTCCGGTCTTCCTTCGTCTGTCGCCCCGCGCCTTGTCAGTTCCTACGACCTGCCAGCTGACGGTTGCTCAAGTCGATCAATTGAATTCACCCCTTTCATACTCCTCTTCTCTTTGCTCTCTTGCCGACAAACCCACGACCTCTCCTCCTTGGTCCTGCCTGGCTAGTAGACATCTTGGCCGACAATAAACCCCGCCCTCGTCCACATGGACTCCTCCTCCTCCGTCGGTAGCGGCCACGCCCGTGCTGCTTGCACCGAGTGCTCACGCCGGAAGCAAAAGGTAACAAACGATGACACGGTCGGAGCATCTTTCTACTGCTGCTGCTTCCTCCCATCTGTGCCCTCGTCGTCGTCCTCACCCTTCCTGTCGTCCTTGCACCGTGTCACCTCCGTTATATCCGGCAGCCTTCCGACATCCATCGAACCCCATCTTGAAGCTATTCACAAGTCTAACCTGGGTGCTCTAGTGCAACCGCCAGTGGCCGTGCAACCACTGCCAGAAGCGCAAAGTCGCCGACAAGTGCCGGTTCAGGGACGCCAACCAACCCGCCGCCGAAAATGCCGCCAAGGAAACTTTAGGGAAGCGCCGCCTCAACCACAACGCCAGCACCGAATCTCCAGAGTCGGAAATGGATTCGGGCGATAGCGATGGCATCGACGCCTTGGGCTACATGCCAACGCACATTCTTTTTGGCCTCACTGTGAACGATGAAGTATTTCGATCCTCCGAGGTTGTGGCACTAGAACCGTAAACTAACCCAGCCTCACCCTCATCCAGGCCGTCAGGGCATCGTCCCATGAGTACATCAAAGATCCCCAGACCTTCGGTCCGCTGGAGCGTGCTTTGCAGGTCATTCCACCAAGACCCTATACCGGCAAGTCTCCTCGTATAGCAACTGTCGGTTTTCTCCTCTAACAGGATTCCTAGATGTCCTCGTGCAGAACTTTCTCAACAACGTCAACTACCACTACTATATCGTCTATCCGCCGTCTTTCTTGGAGCAATATCAACATTGGTGGACAGCCCGTGCCGAGAACCGACCTCTGGGCATTCAGTGGACCTGTCTTCTCCTCATGGTCTGCGCATGTGCCTCGCAATACACAGACGTTGATCTACAGAGAAAGCTTGAGATTGACTTGGGTGACACTATCCAGCGCATTACCGAGAGCTATCACGAGGCTGCTCGTGATTTAAGCGTCAGCATACCCATCGGCACCAGCCACCTCTACAATGTCCAGCAGCTACTGCACTCATGCTACTGGTTTAAATCCGAGGCTCGCTTCGTAGAGTGCTGGCATGTCCTGAATTCTGCTATTCGAGAAGCTCAGGAGCTTTGTGCGTACTACCGTTGCTTTTTCCCGGTCAAAAACGACAACCAGAGGCCCATAACTGACAATGTTTGCAGCAATGCACCAAGAGTCGAAAGGCGACGCAGTACCCGAGTTCGAGCTTGAGATTAGGAGGAGAATTTGGTGTGTGCTGGACACGTGGGACTGGTAAGTGGTGATCTGAATGATCCATTGAGTGTAGAAGTTAATTTTCTTCAAGGCAGATTTCGGCCCTCCTTGGGCGGCCCATGATTATCGACCGGGCTGACTGCGACGTTGGACTGCCCGACCTGACCCTGGAAGGGATGCCACATTCGCCCTTGACACATATGAAACTACAGTCAGGCCTTATCCGGACACTGTTTGGCCGGTTTGGTCTCACTAAAAATGTCACGAGTCCCACTCAAGTTGAAGAGTATCAGGAGATCATCAAAGGTTGGATCGCTGACTTCCCTCCCCCCTTTGACGTGCACAACCCGGACAAGTCCTTGGATGCGACTCGTCCGTGGATTGTGCTGCACCGACACTACATCCGCACAATGGCTTTCTCCATGCTGCTTGACCCCGTCCGGGCGTACCTCGCTCGGGAGTACAAGGCCGATGCCACGGAGGATGAACTCAAGATCCGCAGCAACGGAATCGATTACTGCTTGGAGCTAATGATTTCACTGCGTGGGTTCTTCAACTGGGTCTACCCTCGCGACTCCAAGTTCCGCTTCGTCTTGTTCTGTATTTTCGACACGTCAACAGTGATGTGCTCAGCTGTGGTTCACGACAAAAACAAAACGCTACATCGTAGATACGATGTTTACAAGGCGATTGACGATGCCCACGACATGCTAGAGCGTCTTCGGATGGTGACCAAGTCGGCCAGGATATCGTATGGTATCCTGTCGCGAATTGTGCATCGCCTGCCTCGCAACGCCATTGAATCACCCGAGTTCAGAGAAAATCTCACTGCGAAGCGCGTCCGCGTCAGTTCGGTACCTGTCTCGCCCCAGGCCATCTCCCACGACCCCAACATGCACTCATTGGCATCACCCCCAACGCCCGTTTCGCCCAACGGGGTCTTCATGCCTAGCAGTGCCTCTCTCCCGAGCATGCCGTTCGCGAACACCCCTCTATACAGCAGCATATCCACCAGCAGCGTTTCTCAGGCGCCAAGCACTGCCCACACGGCGGTTTCCCACATCCCGGCCAATCCAATTATCTCCAGCGAGCCCTTCTATTTCGATGGTTATACCTTTGCCCCTCCGCTTGTCGACTATCAAATCCAAGCCACGCCGTTCGCCTCGCAGGGGTTAGATCCTCCCGTGGCATTGGAACAGCCACCTTTGGAACCAATTTTTACCAATTTCTCGGAAGAGGACCTTGGAGAACTGGCTACGCTGTGGCATTACGAGTCGCTCGATATGAACTTCCTCCATGCTTCGCCCTCCATGTGACGCGACTCGAGACAATATGTAGAACTGCTTCGCTAGCAGGCAACAGAGTCTCGGAGTTAATGACCTTGATCCCGATTTCCGATGCATTGGATCTCTTCTCTGGCATTGCCATTCTCTTTGTGAGTGGGAATCTTGCTTGCCTGGGCCTGCATAGTGTCGTGTGTAGCTAGTGCTGTATATTCCCGGTAGCAAGTACTGATCACGGCTCGTCCGCTGGACATTATGGAATGCGAAGGTCTTCGTGCGAGCATGTCGCTAGAATATTGGGTGCATGTCTGTACGTGCCAATCTAAAACAAACGGCGTGGTACGTCGACTCGGGCCTCAAATGGACTGTGTGAGACATGGATGATGGTTGGATTGGAAGAAGGGTTGGCATGAATGAGGGAATAGTAAATCGCATGGCTTTTTGGGGCCTGGTAAGAGCGACGACGATGAGAGATGTGAGATGGAAGCATTTGTGTAGTTGAACATTTGGGATGAGACGACACATTGGCGTCGCAGACAGCCTTGGCTCACGATGGACGCATAGCACGAGAATGATGGAGATGTGGCAACGGGGGGTGGAAGCTAAAGAGTGTACAGATGGATGAATATTCGTAAGTAGCTAGCTAATTTAAACAAAGATGAGATTAATACCCGAGCGAATTGATGGGAAAGCGGACCTCCTCCTTCTATGCAGAACGTGAACAAATTAGATACCCCAAAATAACCCAAATGAACGCATGTGAAGCAGGTATGCCGCGATGTAGAGTATAGATGAGGCGAACTAATGAAGAATCCAAGAGGAGAAGCGAAGCGAAGGAAACGTGGCGTAATTGATGATGCCTGCACCGATGGCACTGCGTCGCGTAACGCGTGGCGAACTGCGGACGTGTGCTCAGTTATGCTGAAAGGTCTCGTCTGTCCAGCGAGTCGGAGCTGGAGAAGACGGGATTCGAATGGTAGTGGCCGCTCGCTGATTGATGGCAGAACGGAACGGAAACGGAGACGCAAACACCGAGGCTGGGTCTCGGGCCAGCCAGCTTGATTGGCCGGTTCGCCGGAGCAGCTGCCCGCTCGCATAAGATTTCAGCCCCTCACGCTCGTCAAACTCGCGCGTCTTCTTCCTCCTTCCATCTCCCCCAGCTGCTGCCATTCATCTGTGTCGCAACGACGATTTTTTCATCGCGTTCCATCTTCTTTTTAGATCTCCCATTTCACCTCGTCGTTCTGCTTCCCGTGATGGGATGATAGCTGGTCTCAAGGCCCAAGGCGCCCTTGATCCATGCAATCATTGGACACCATGTCCTTTTGGACCAGAGTCCAGGGTGCGTGACATCGACCGATGCCTTTGAGCACGACAGGATACCATCCAAATCATGCCGGACCATGGTCTCGGACTTGAGCACCTGCGATGAAGGACATGTTTAGCTCAGGAGCTGGACATATTCCAAGCACCGTCGCTCGTGTCTTTCATCCCGGGTCGTGGTTCAGCCCATGCAGGATTTGACAGAACATGTTCTCCATCAAATCCTGGCCTGCCAAGTGGCATCCAAAGCAAAAGCAGAATCAACATGGCCTTGAACAGAAGGGACCATTGTCGCTTGAAAAAGTTAAGGAAACTCGCGAGCCCTTTACTCCGCTGTTCAACACAGCTGTCTCTCGAATGACGCGAGAAAGCAGAAGACCAACAGAGTCGGCCATTCTCGACGCTTGCCTGGGGACGACCTTCCTCTGATCTCTTGCAAGCCAAATGCATTCCTTCTCATCCTGTCTTTTCACTCAACGTTGGTTTGAGTGCACCCTTTTCTCTCACAACAAAGGCAGTTCACAGATCGATGCACAAAAACAAAACGACCACAAAACAGCACCGAGAATCGACCAAAAGAAACATACGCTCAAGCCTCTCGATACTGAAGAAAAAAAGCAGCGCCACAACCCCCTGACTCCTGAGACCGATTCTCATGAGCATGGGTCTCAACCCATGCCCTGGAAATTGACGTCACTTAGTGAGATCGCCCCGCCGACATCGGCCAACCCACTTGGATTGCGGTTCGATCCCACCACCATGTCGCGTTCAACTTTCTTGACTTTGAATCGGTTTTTGGTCGACACATGTTGTCTAATTGGTGCCGACAAATAAATAATCCATACTGATGAAGTCTGGTTTATTTTTGAAGGTGGGTGCCGACCCCAAGGAGCAGTGGCGAGGTGGGCTTGGCTGGGGTCCTCAGCGGGGTGACGAATGCGTCCATGTCCCTCTCGAGATCTCGGAGTAGCACCTCACCCGCGGTCGTTAGGTCGGCGCCCTGGTGCGCAAATTCCGAGCTGCCTGTCACAGAGATACGGCCGATGATGTTATCATGGCTATAGCATTCTCCGCGCGCACGAGAGGCCGCTCGGGGCTCCGCAGGCTGGGCTGCCTCACCATTGTGACTACTAGCACCCTCTGTTAGCGAACTATGACGAGAAACGAATCGACAAACTCCAGCCATCGATCGAGCGAGCGACTTGACCGCAAACCTACCTCGGCGCAGAACCCTGCTGGGGACGATTGGAAGCCATACCGCCGATACGATGACGAACGACGTTGAAAGTACTCGAATTGTCAAACAACGAAGCTGTGCCTTGCTCTCGGGCGACAGAGGAGACTGAGCTGGGAAGAGTGGTGCGGATGCAACAGCTGCAACAGAGAACGAGACAGGGCGACTACGAACGAAACCCGATATACAAACAAGAGAAGGGTAGAGAGATCAGGTTGTGATGTGATGGTGTTCTGCTGGTGGCACTGCGGATTGATCAGTTGTTCTGGTGAGAACGACGACGGGACTGAGCAACGAGCGGCGAGCAACAGGATGACGGCCGCGGAGCTGAGGAAGGAGAAGGATGAAGAGGGGGATAACAACGACTGATGGGTAGAGGAAAAGAAGTAAGTTCTGGATAGGTGAGGTTCAGATTGTGCGTGCAAGGCGGGTGTTTCGAGGGGTAGATTCTCGCTTTTTTTTCCACGTCAGAACTGGGTAGGATGGAACAGATGAGATGGGCGGGATGGGACGGGCGGAATGGGATTTGGCGCTACGCGGGTTTGCGACAGCTGCCACCCGGGATGGGTAGGCTGGAGGTGTTTGCCCCACCATCTCCCTCATTTGTCTCACACCATGGGGTGGAAGCCTTAGAAGGATCCTCTGATTCCCCGCCCGTACTCAGTCCTCCAGTTCTCCAGTTCTCCAGTCCTCCAGTCCTCCAGTCCTCCGGTCCCCCGCATGAAAATCGGCACAGGTACCTACTCGGGCGCTACCCGTCGTGTCCAGGGCATCATTCTGAGGGAATTCTGGTGGCCGTGGCACTGGAACCTTGCCCATGCACAGCGATCTGTATTGGTCTCCGTCTACATCTTCGAGCTGGACTACCTGCGGGAGTCGTCATTTACCTTCAGCCTTCCCGTCGCTCCCGCCACGTCTAACGGGCTAACTTGTCATCTGAGCTTGGATTTTATTCTGTCTTTTTGGCAAGGCGCTGTACTACCATTTTGATTGCTGACGGTATACGTGCATAGCAGTCAAGCAGAAACGCGTGGCTGCAGTGTAAACGCGCGATCGAGTACAAATGCGAGGCCAAGCAAAAGTACGCGATGGAGTAAAAATGCTGGGCTAAGCAAAAGTGCGCGCGATAGAACAAAAATACCGGGCCAAGCAAACATGTACAATCGAAGAGAGACGCGCTGCCGGGATCATGATGGGTCGTGGAGCGATTGGAGGGGTGACGCATGGTACATGCGTCGTATCTCATTTGACCCTCAATCCGGTGCTTGAATTAATGTGAATGGTTCTTGAGGTCTTCTGGAGGGGGCTTGGAAGGACGGCATTCGCATATACCGTGCTTCGGATCTCCGTGTACGCCTATGCAAACCCGTGCCTCCGCGTCTTCATTCGAAGAATTTAGACAGTTGACCTTTCTACCTCGACGCAATTCAGGCCTCCTCATAGGCTGGCGATTGCCAATCCCTCCGTTGTTGCCGGCCAAGGCACCGCCAAGCCGCACCTTTGTTGCCGAAGAGTGGCCGCGACGACAACTCTGACAATGCGCCTTCATTGGCAACGCGCTTGGTGAGCTGGCGCATCGTCGGCTCTGACTCGGACCGGACGACGGTGCGGCGAGCGTCGATGACGTGCCTCCGTATGCCAGCATCTCGTTGAATCCAAGGGTGTGGAGCAGTCGCCGAGAGGGCGTGGACGTCCGGACACTGACTGGTATCCCCCCAAAAAAGCCTTGCTCGATGCCGCCGCTTCGTGTAACGATGCTCGATGCCGCCGCTTCATGCAGCGAAGGCGACCGGATGAGGGATGCATGATTCCCCGGGTCGGTGGCGGACTGATGAGCTGGGCGACGGCGACGGCGAGAACCCCCACCGACTGAGCCAGGTAGGCAGGCAGGCAGGCGGAGTGCCCGTAGTAAGAAGTGGCGCTAGGAATGGTTGCCGTTTTCTTCTGGATTTTTTTGCTGCTGCGAGGCGGCTCTGCAAGGAAAATGGATGCGAACCACTAAGCCACGTACGGCCTCTCAACGGGCCACTCAACCAACCGTCGCGAGGCAATGAGACAAGTCATGCAACTAAATTGAGTGAGCCTCACCGATTCCGTCTCGAAGAAAAGGCCCCCTATGGCTGTGGATATCATGCACGCTCGCGCGTCTACAGCCACTGGAGGGGAGATTTGTAGGTTGGTGTGAAGCGTGATTGAGTATCCCAAGCTGTTGTTTCCTGATACATTATGGTTATCTGGACTGGTAGATGACGATTGCCTAATCGGTAGGGGACAGTCATATGGACGCAGCAGGTCAACCGATGCGCTCAAATCCCCCCGCACTCTTACTGCAAACCACCCTTGGTCCACAAGTTGTGGTCCCTCTTAAGGTAGTGGAGAAATGTGGTTCCTAGTAATAGTAAGATAGTGGAGAATACCACAAGTTGTGGTTCCTACTCGATCGGCAGGGGTGCGGGAAAGCTTCCATTGTTGTCGGGGCTGTCAGTAGCCGCGCGCCGGCTCAGAGTCAGGACGTGCTCGCCAGGGAGCGCGGATCTAAAATCGTCCCGTCTACCAAAGACGCCTACCCAATTGGTGGCTCGCGTTTCTCGCTCGTCACTCCCCTGCGTGGCCACCGGGTGCGTGGGGGGAGACTGCCAGTCACTGACGCCGGCCCTGAAGTGGCATCGGCGAGAATGAAAGCGCGCCGGAGCGCGACGTGTAAGCGTGGAACAGCCCAAAGCCATCGGAAAGTCAGCCTACCGATGGCTCCGTCCGTCGCGGGACACCCCGCCCGTTGAGGTGGGATGCGTGGTTGCGTGTGACCCTCGAGTGTACGAATACAGTACGATAGGGCTGCTGCGCTAATCTCTGGACCATCGGGATTCGGACCTCTGCTTCATCGCGTCAGCCTGTCAACGGATCTGACTGCGGTGAACAAGACGAGAGCCGGCTCGCGCCCCTCCCTCACTGCACGGCAGCTAGTTTCTCGATGCTGGCAGCCGGTTTCTAGATGCCGAGGATCTCCCGCTGCCATCGCAACCCGTTGTTGGAGGTTGGCCGGTTCATTGACCTAGCCGGCGCCACTTGTCCTCCTGGAATCCGCAATCCGTTGAGGTCACTGAGGCGCTCGAGCCACCGCCGGGACAGGGATGCCCGGAACCAGGACACACGACTGGGAAGGCTTAGAACGAGGCGTCTCCAACTCGCCTCCGGGCAACTCACAGTCCCCGCCATCCAGCCGATGCTACCGAGGGTTGAATCTCTTTGGCTTTCCGGGAGCCCAGCATCCTTTTCCTGCCCCCCCCCCGCCCCCCCCCTGGTTCACATCCGTCAAGATGGCCCATCTGCCTGCACACCTGTGTCTGATCTAGCGTGGTTCGCATTCTCGGCTGAGAACCAACCTCGAACTAGCAAGGATCTGATTCTCATCTGAGAATGAGAGAACGAATAGCAAGGATCCGATTCTCATCTGAGAATGAGAGAGCAAATAGCAGGGCTTTATCACTTCTCGTGCTTTCAAGGTATAAATCATGTCTCCTCCTCCTTCACTTGGTCGAACCCCGCAGATTTCTTTCGCCCTTCAACTCGACGCACTTGGACTATTCGCACGTCAATTTACACCCGCAAACCTCCATCATGTCTGCATCGTCTTCAATGGACGCCGTTCAAGGCTCATCTCCAAGGCAAGCAGTTCTCCCCCAATCTCCGCACCCTCAATCCCTTGTGCACGCAAGTGTCAAGCTTGTCCAACATGTCCTCTCATGTTTGAGGCCATCTCACGATTCCAACTTCAATTCCCTGCAAGCTTCTTCAGATGCTAACCGGCTCGGCTGGTTTCGTCTGGTCTTTTCATGTTTCTCCATTTGTTCTCTATCAGTTTACTTAGCTACTCAGGTCTGTCGTGCCATGGAATCCCGATATTTCGGCAGCATTAAATAGTCTGTACTTGCCTAACATATTTTATCTTTGAATCAACTGCCAGTAAACCTTGGAACTGGCGCTATTGCTAGTCCTGATCTCGCCAAGGTGGCGGTTGTCTTCTTCTAGCATTCTCGAAGCAACATCGTCATCTTCGGTCCTAGCGCAAATGCGGGCTGCCCCGGCCCCAGCCTAACTAAAGCCACGCGGTGGGACTCCCGCCCGTCGGTGCAACGGCCACAGAAGCATCGCTACCGAGGCTCACTTCCTGCGCGCATGCCAGGTCGCGTTTCGCGCGCCCCTGGCACCGCAGCAGGCAACGCGCGTCGGCTCTGAAAAGCCCTTGTTGGAACTTTGAGGCTGCGTTGACATTGACCCCCGGGTGAGCCAGCCGGGCTGGTGCGGTGGAGAGCTTTGTGTGATGAGGTGACAGGCATGCGAGCAAGTACCTCTTCAAGAGTGCGGGCACTTCAATGAAAGCCCAAGTACATCCATGGCGCTCCCCTCCCGTATCGCGCTTGTCCAAGGCGGGTTCGGCTGTTACTGCTACCTACACTGAGATACGAGGTGTCTTGTACTGTTCTATACCCGTAACGTGCCGTAGCATACATAGTATCAGGCAAAAGTAAGGGCACTGGGGCAGGTTCCGACCGGGGGACTTGACAGGGGGTTACCAAAGTTACGATTGCTTATGTCATAAGTGATACCTGAGCACTGGGCACAGTCGCTCAGGGCCCTAAGATGGCACAAAATAGCGAATAACCTGCTATAATATAGTGGATCTTTAGAAGGTTGTGACTTCTGGACCCCCTGGTTCAAGCCCCTAGTCAGAACCTGCCCCAGTGCCCTTACTTTTGCCTGATACCAAGTAGCTGTAGGTACTCCAAAATCGGTTCTGATGCAGGGCCCCTTGTCAGCTACCCTTGGAATCGGCTCTGAAGCGGGCCCCCTTGTCAATCGTTTCAAGCACCCACCCCTCCATGCTCCCCGCATCCCTTATCCTAATGGCGGTCAGTTAGTTTGGTTCCCGTTGACACCTTCTGTCCACCAATTATATCCCTTGCTCTCCCAGCTTTACCAATTAGACGGCGTTATGAACTCCACCAACTTTCGCGGACTTTTGGACAAATGTCCAAAACTTCCCCCAATTTTTGGCAATTGTCTGAAACTTTCCTCTAGTTTTGGTCAAATGTCCAAAACTTGACGTGAGTTATGGGCAAAACGCGAAAACTTTCTTTCCTTGCTTCTTCGCTTTTACCCATGTCCCTCCTTCGCCTCGCGCAACTGTTTCTAGGTAACGTTACCAGCTTCTTGCATTCCCACTTGGACTTATTCCGTCTGGTCATCCATGTACTCACCTTGGCGGTGGTTCTACGCGAATCCATCAACTTCCCGCTACCCGCCAACACTCAAGGGAAATGGACTACCTGCTACGGAAAAGACCGCTATCTTGAACCCCCACGAAGCATGATGACCCTCTCATTTCTTGTAGCTACTGGGGTTGTATTCCGACGGAGCGCCCTATCGTTACTGACCGTTACGGTGGCGCTTGTTTACTCAACTAAATTCCAAAGCACCCTCAGCCGAAGCCACCTTCACGACCCGGCAAAGAACTTACCGACCTTCGTGATAAGCTAGCGGTGCTTACATCGCCGGCCTTGTCATCATCGCATGCGGTCCCACTCCGGCAAGCGCCACGGTCTTGTCCCTCACCCAACCTGTTGTGCGGTTGCACTGACTCCAGGCCCAGCGCCTTCACACATCTCAAAGCCTCTAAAATGCAAGGATCATGATAAGTTGCGGCCTGTGGGATCGCCAATCGCACATTGACAGGATCCTGAGTATCATCTAGGAAACGGCTCAGAGGAGCGGATGCTTGACAGACTTGGCTGCCCCTTTACCGATCTTGGAGTTAGCATTGTACCCTACGAGAATTTGCGTCGTTGTATTTAAGGCTTTTGTTGGAATATGGGAGATGCGTTACCTGCGGTAGACAGAGGATGCTTCAGCGGCTTTGGTTGATGAGTTCATGGTATGGTGATGTAACATGACGGTGCAGGACAGTTGAGTACAAAGGTAACGAAGAGGTACAGAACATGTATGTAGTATGATTGCTATATTTGGCCTGCTCCGTGAATAGGGTATGAAAGAAGGGAAACAAAAAGTAAAGGGGCCCTGGCCATGCCTTAAATACCATGGTGTGAAATGGTCTCAATCAACGCGACGCGAGGTGGGTGACGTGGTTTCGACCAAACTGCCACCACCACCCAACCCAGCTGAGGTCTCGATTTGTACGGAATGGTTCGACCCAATCATGAAAGCGATCCTCACCACACCTCATAGAAGCTAAATTTGCTTGAGATGTGCATAAACAACAGTTTGCTGGCCTGGCTGCTGCGGCGGTGCGGTGAGCTTGCTGAGACTGGGCCGTTTGCTTGTGTGGCGAGCTTGCTGAAGCTGTGGGGGTCAGCTCGCTATAACCGCGTCTCAAAATATCCGACAAACGCAGTTCTTGCGTGGGGCGGTTAGACTACTAAGTACTTCCGCCCAGCGGGCCTCGTAGGTGCCTCGTGGGCGTTGCCTTGAAACCCCGTTCTTCAAGTGCATTGCTCCCCATTTCCAGCATCGCCTTTAGAATTCTTACCTACTGTCCCAGTTGGGTGTTTCAAGCCTAAGCAGGCACTCTTGCTTATGAGACACCACCAGAAGTACCTATTTGGACGTTGCGCCAAACCAATGGTTGCTCTGGGGTTTAAAAACCAGTGGCTTTTAATCCTCGATCCCGTATCTCCAACCAGAGAAAATGAGAATAAACTACCACAAGCCAAGGTCTGTTGCCGGACCGAAGGTTTCAGTAACTGTATCCATTTTTTGTCGGCCGACTTCAGCACAGCAAACCCAATAGCATATAAGTATACATTCAGCTTTGTAGGAGAGAGGAGACATATATGAAAGAAAGAAACCTCAACCAGTCAACCAAGAATCGATCTCCCACACACCCGCTGCTTTCTTGAAGAAGAATGGGATTGATGAAAAGGATAGACACAGGAGCACGGATGAATTAAGTCCTCGGGCGAGTCCCACGCCTTCAGTCCAAAGCAGCCAGCCAGAGTCAACTTCGCGAATATCATGGTAAATCCAAAAGTGCAAGTAGGATAAATAGAGAGAAAGAAGGTAGTTGATGAGAAAGTAATAATTCGGGCTGGAGATGTGGAGCATGGAGCGACGGCGCATCCTCTGCGGAGCGCGGACATAAGACGGCGACCGTCCGCGGATGATCCGGGCGAAACGTGACTCTCTAAGCTTCATCAGCGCTACAACACTACGCCACGCCATTGAGTCAACCTGAAATTCTCACTAACAAAAAATCATGTCAGACACCAATGCCTATGATGCGTCGTTGCCCTCCAAAGACTTGAGGGCTACCGATTCTCCCAGAGACCGACCGTATCCGCCGCCTGCTAGGCGTCGAGACAAGCCCCAGCTCAGCTGCAATGCCTGTCGAAGGCGCAAGTCAGCAACCCCAGTCTTTATTTTGAAGCAATGATTTTTATACTAATCATGCTAACAGGATAAAATGCGATCGTTTGCATCCTTGTAGTAACTGCTCGAGTAGAGGGCTGAGTTCTTCGTGCGCATACTCTTCCAGCCGCCCCGCGTTGTCAGGCCGGCCTCCTGGGGGCCCCCACGTGCAGGAGCGAATTAATCAGCTGGAGAATTTGGTGTTGAGTCTTATGCAACAGACTGCTTCAAGCCCTCGGATATCATTTTCGGATCTACCTTCAACGAGACCAGACAGGGACCCTGTTTTTGGAACGTCTTCCCCTCCTGGAACAGAGCCAGATCAGCTCTTGGCAACCAGGATTGAGCCCCAGCACGAAGTATCGCCGTCTCCATCCGACTACGGCAGCATCCGAATTCATGATTCAGGTGTCAGCTACGTCAGCAGCGCGCATTGGGAAGCCGTGCTGGACAGCATTGCAGAATTGAGAAACCATTTGGATGACCAAGTTGAGGCGGACGAGCACAGCTCTGCACCCATTCAGCTTCCTTCCAGCTGTCCCGGTCCCCAACTACTTTATAGCTGTCCAAATCACGTAACATTGGCTTCGATTCTTGAGTCTATGCCACCTCGGTCTGTGGTAGATAGGCTGGTCTCACGTTATTTCAACGACTTGGACATGGCAACAGGTAAAATACCCAGCCGAATGAGATGCTTCGAAGTGCTCTAGTAGTTACGCCTTTCTGACAGAAGTAGGCATGGTACACAGTGGAAAATTTCTCCGAGAGGTATGGCCCCTTATCGATTCGTTCTCTTGATGAATAGGTGCTGATGGATAAAACAGTATGAGGAATTTTGGGAGTCCCCGCAGACTGCACCCGTTATGTGGGTTGGTCTTCTGTTTGGTATAATGTGCCTGTCGACACAGTTCCAGCAATACTTTCTTGCCCCTTCCAACGCTGCCCCTGGAGGTAGGCGCTCGTCATTGGCATCGCAATCCCCCGAGAAGCACACCTCAATAGAAACTTTTCGAGAGAAGATTGTCCAGTGTCTTAACCTGGGACACTACACGAAGGGCGGGCCTTTCGTTTTGGAGACAATGATTCTCTATTTTGTGGTTGAGCTTTTCCCGCTCAAAGAAATCGAAATTGGCATCTGGGTCTTGGTAGGGAACATAGTCCAGATTGCTATGCACATGGGACACCATCGAGACGCTGCTCACTTCCCAGACATTACCCCCTTTGCCGGAGAAATGCGAAGGCGCGTCTGGGCAATGGTAGTCCAGCTGGACTTTAGCGTCTCAACGCAATTAGGATTGCCAAGGCTGATCAAAGAAAGCAAGACCACCGCAGAGCCGCGGAACCTGGTCGATTCGGACTTTGATGAACATACAGCCGAGCTGCCTGCTTCTCGACCGGAGAGCGAGGTGACACCAACCCTTTACACCGTGTCGAAACTAAGGATACTCTCCGTCGGAGTCAAGGTTGCCGACATTGCCACTGAGGCTCGGCCGTACTCTTACGACAAAGTATTGGAATTGGACAAAGAGATCGAGCGCGCCCAAGAAGCCCTCCCATCTAGCATGAAATGGGATGGCATGGCGTCTTGCCTCGCTGTGCCACCAATGGTTACTATACAGAGGATATGGCTGGAAATATGCGTCCAGCGATTGAAGCTCGTTTTGCATAAGAAGTTCCTCGTGCCGGCTGATTCGAACGAGCAGTACGCCTACTCGAGATCGGCATGCCTGACGGCTGCTATGAGGATTCTTGAGTTTCAGCGCCTTATCGATGAGGAGACTCAGATAGATGGTCGGCTGTATCAAGTACGCTGGAGGGTGACTACTGCACTGACGCACGAGTTTCTCTTAGCCACAAGCGTCCTGTGTTTCTATCTCCAAATATACCCAAAGTCACAGGAACACAGCATTGATAGGCCAGGGGATGACGAAGTCGCTTCGGTGGAGAAGGTTAAACAGCTCCTGAGGACGTCTCAGGCCATCTGGATAAAGTTGAGCGCAAAGTCGACAGAGGCTCGGAAAACGGTTGCTGCTTTGCGATATGTTTTGGGATCCGAGACTGCACCGGAGTTTTCTGAATCTGCAGACATGATGTCGAACACGGCTGCAGGTGCATCGTTCCCATACTTTCCAGGTATGGCCCTCCTCTGAATTTGTTTCTAGGACTGTTCGCTTCGTTGGCGTGGTCACTTAGATCAACTTCCTACTAACAGCAATAGGATTTTCTGATATGATACCGGGTTACGAGTTTCTTAACATGGGACAGGAGATGGTCAACGAAGGGCTACCGTGGTAGAAGTGGGAAATAAGTTTTAGATAATGAACTTGAGCTGGTAGTATTGGCTGAAAGGCATGGTTTGAACTGCACAAACCGACTGATGCCACATATGATGTAGTGAAGTCAAAATGAATCCATTCATGTGTGTCTAGATAAGAGCCGGGTTCCAGCCTCAGTAATTGGGAAGATCTCCGTAACGCCCTGTAATGGAGGAGACAAGTCAGATTTCCACAAGCGCATTGCTACTCAGGCTCTGGCTATCCTAAGTGAGCGACCGGGTGCCGTTTGAGATTGATCGGGTTGATTCTGCTGTTGAATTACCATTGATAAGCAGCATCACTGGAGACACCAAGCTCGAAAAATAACTGCATACTTTGGGAGGCTGCTGCCTAAGTTATACAAACACGATGCCGAAAACTTCTTCTGTCTTCTTCTTTCTTAGCGTCTTCTTTCCTGCCTGCCTGGACGTCTCAGGACTAAGTCATTCATTGAAGGTGATTTGTCACATCTGACTCTTGAAGTGCTTGTTTGTGAGCATCATCACTCTAATTGCAGATTGGATCTGCTTATCCGTTTGCTGGAAACAAACCCCGACATTTTGTGCCACTCAGCTCATTGTCCCCTCTCTGCCAACATTTAATTTGTTTGTTGGGAAACATAGTTGGCCATCTAATTTTCTTTCAAGTTGGTCGTCGAGAAACGTGTTGTTGATACAAACACGGTGTTTCTGTTTGCTCGTTTCATGCATGTTGCTAGGCTCCGAGCTAGTGAATGAGTTGGCGAAACTACGCAATGTTTGTTTGCTTCCTTTCAATCATTCACAGGCTCCGACATATTTAAATCACGATCCCCCCTCTCATCTGACTCCTTCTTTCTCAAACCATCCTTCCTTCATCGTCACGACGGTATCCCAGCTGCACACTTTCCCTTTCCATAACGAGGACACACACTATCACGACAACACACACTATCCTGGTACGTGCTCGCGATGCTAAATCGCCCACTTGCTGACCTTTCTTTAGCCTTTGTCATGGATCTCCTTGAGTTCATCAGCGCTGGCGACACGCGCTCTCGGGACACAACTCCACCGCTCCCAACTGGCTGCCCTCGCCTGCCTGAAGATGCCGTCTTTGGGAACAAGGAGTGTGCTAAATGCGGCCAGAGTGATTCGACCCTCTCGTGTGACCTTTGCAAGGTGACCGATGTCGGTCAGCTGCAGGTCTTTTACTGCTCCGAGGCTTGCCAGAAGGCTCACTGGCCGGACCACGAGGCTATCTGTCAAGCCCGCAAGACTCTCGGCCGCTCTGTCTCCATGTTCAGTGATATCTGGACTGCCTTTGAGACGGCCACATTTGCATGCTCTACCGCTTTTGTCGACGAGAAACTCGGCGTCATCACAATTCGAACCAAAGATGATATGCCGAATCGTCGAAACTGGACTGGAGAATCTCTGATCCGACGGTTTCCCGATGACTTGTTCCCCGACGCGGCCAGCGACGCTACCAAGCAGGCATTCCTTTTCGACAACACTTGTGCTGAGCCGCTGATTCTTGGAAAACCTCTTCACGAACTTTTCCTCGGTCGTAAGTTCACATACTCTGTGACAATAGTAACACGAAACAATGACTGACAAAAGACTTAGCTGCTTGCCAGAAAGTCCAGGTTGGAGAGGTTGACGTCAAGAACCCAGCCATCGTGGTTCATCTTCGGGGCACTCCATACTATACCCATCATTCGGTTTTCGAGGTTACACTGGTCACCGGTGAGGTGTATGCTGTTGACCTCACCGGTGCCCAGTATGGTTTCCAAGAGAAACTGTACGAGTGGAAGACATACGACACGCATAGAGCGGAACCAGGCTCGGAAATCTCGACACTCGACGATGCGGAAGAATCGGAGCGGGTTGTTCATATGTTGGCAGGCTTGAGTATTCATGGACGTGCTATGGCGGTCAAGAACCTTCGCGAAACGGTCATGCGAGACCTTCGACGCAGCATTGATGGATACGTGAGAAGCAAGAAGGCTACTATCAAGGACATGATGCTTCTTCCCGACTCGGAATTCAGAGTTGCGCGCCAGCAGTTGGTCACTCACGCCAAAACCAGTCTGCAGAACGCAGTCGAGCGTCTCGCTCACATGACGATCATTGCCCGGGATTGATTGCTTTGACCAGCGCTTCCACGCTTGCGTGAAGAGGGCAGATGAGTGCGTAGGGAATCACGAAGACGTTTTACTTGCAGGTGGAGGAAAAACGTACCGAGAGGAATCAGGATGGCTTTAAAGCCGGTCCGGACTGAGCAGGTGCAACAGGGGCTTTCTAGGGTAAATGGATCTGAGACAGTTGAGTTTTTATGTCGAGGCCGTCGACATCAATTTGAGAACACCTCATGGAAGTAGCAAGCATAGCCTAGCATTATTGAATGATGATGCATGACAAGCGTGAACATTTTGCGTGATGCGCCACCACATAGACGGCACGTGAGGCTCTGAACTTGTAACAGCTACTTGAACTTGAGTAGCAGAGCTGTAGATGTAGGTTCGCATGGAGAGTGCCGCATTTAAATTTACCCGGATGACGGTTTGGAGCCCGCTGTTTTCTAAAGATGGGGTTCTGTCAAATACTTTCTTCGTCATAGGTATATGGTAGCTGCAATACTGACAACCGGGGATCGGTAGTCGGCAGGAGTACGAATTGTTCGCAAACTTGTAAGTCTAGGATTCAAGTGTACGGCGAGGACTAATTGTTGGAGAGACATGAGTAGATGACTTTAGTCTTGTCCCTGGGTAACTTGGATGTTGTAGCTTCACAAGCGTCTTAGTGTTTTGGACCTCGGTGTCTGTTAAAAACACACAACAATGCGTGGCCTCATTGATCTTGGTCGTGAAGCTAGATACCTACTGTTATATGCGGCTACATGTAATCCAAGCCTAGAAAACCCTCTTGGTAAATATGCATGAAGAATCAAAATCTGATGATCAACCTGGAAATCTTGCCCATGCCCCTCTTCGCAAACCTCTCCAGCCTCGGAGTTAATTTCAAGTCTGATACAAGACACAAACGTCGTACAATCGCCGAGCGCCGTCCACCCTTTCTTCATGAATCGCCATGTGCCGTCCGCATGTGACGGTCGAAGTTGTCTTTCCGGCTGTAGACGTGCCCTGCGGCCGCCTTCCGGCAGCCGTCCATAATGCACCGCCACCCTTCTCCCTTGCGGTGTGTACGGACATGTCGTGACAGGTCCTTTTGTGTAGCAAAGGCCTTTTCGCATCCTGAAAAGAGGCACGAGAAGTATTTGATGTGGTACTTTTGGTGTTTCCTGCAGGACAGAGATTTGGTTAGCCTTTGTTCTTGATAGCCTGCGAAGGGTCCTCAAGGTCTTACGCTAGGTCGGAAGGACGACGGAACGCCTTGCCGCAGTGGCAGACCTTCCGCTCGCTGCTTTCCACGGCGTTCATCCAGCCGTAGCAGTCCTCGCGGGGACTTGACGAGACGGAGCACGTGCCGGGCGGAGAGGCTGGTACGGCGTCGGACGCGGAGCTCGCGGCGTGCCCTTGCTGCGGCCACGAATAGTGCTGGTGGCTTTCCATGGGTTCGTAGCGATTGACGGCGTGGGATCGCTGATCAAAGGGTCTATCGTGAGGGTTGTGAAAGCGAGGCTCGGGCTGCATGGGCTCGAAGTCTGGAGGAGCAGCAGCAGCGGCGGCGGCCTGACGTGGCCACGACTGAGCGTGGGAGGAAGAGGCAAAAGCCTGGTTGACGGGATGTGCAGCTGGGTGTTGGCGGTGATCGTGGTCCATTGAGGTGTGGTACATGGCCATGGTGTTGGGACTTGTCAAAAGTGTCAAGACTCGGGATGATCTTTTGTGTGCTTGTTGCTTGTTCTGGTGCGAGATCGACGGCAATTGATCCTTTCAGTGTCTACAAAGAGTCAAGGCCCAAGGCCGCCAGGGGGGAGGGGAGAAGGGGACTTGAGGGGGGTAAATAGATGCACCCAAATCTGCCAGACGACGCGAGGCTGCCCGGCCGTCATTCGATGTCATGCAGCTCCGAGTTGTCGTGGATGACATATCAGAAGGCGGCAGGCAAACTTGGCATCAATCGGGGGGTGTATTGGGCTAACTAGACTAACTAAGTAGCCTAACTAATAACTAAACCTAGCTGGCCCTGGAGAGAGAGAGAGAGAGAAGAGAGAGAGTGAGTGAGTTGCAGCTCAAGTAAACAGCAAACAGCAAACACCACCCAGCGAAAGACCATGAGGCTTACGGCCCATAAAGGAGGCCCGTCGGTCGCTGGCAAAGCCTCGTTCAGGCCCAGCCAGGGCGCGGGAAAAAGAAAAGCTGATGCCCAACCGACGTGTCGGATTTCCCGCGCAGGAATTCTGGCTGATCCGCAGCCAATGGGAAACCACCAGCCCGACGTGTTGGTGTCCAATGGATTAAGTTGGGGCTCGGGTTGACTTTGCTCGCATATCCTCGCTGCACACACCGAAGCCACGCATGAAACCCGCCCAACCCGCCAGCCCGCGCTCGGCATCTCTAGGGAACCAGCAAAGTCCCGGCCTTGTTCTGAGTGAGTAGGTGTGTGCGTGCGTGCGTGCGTGCGTGCGTGTGGGTGGGTGACGGAGCCAATCTGATTGATTCTTCTCAGCTGCCGTGAAAGCGCCCGTTTCCGGAGCCTGGGCTTTTTTCTTCGACGTCTCAGGCAAGTCGGGCCGCGAACGAAAGCTTCAGGCTTTTTTTGCAATGACGACCATGTCGCGGCCCAGCGCCATGCTTCGGTTCCATTCTTCATAAAGCCACAACGGAGCCCTTCCAGCTACCAACCAACCTACCTATGCAGCGAACCTCGTCATGTGCCCGCTGCGCAAGTAAAACATGTGATGAAGAGTCGGGCGTCATGGCTGGTGAGCTGGTGCTCCTAAGTCCTGCCCGACGGCGTGGTGACCAATCACCTCTTGCTCATGCGGCTTGCTTCATCTGTTCACACTTTACAGCACATCGGCTCGTTCTCTCTTTCCGCACCTGTTCGTCAATGACATGCCCTGGTGCAGCCTGCCAAACATCGGCCTACTTACCTACCCCCTTACCCATGCAAGTGAGCCTCGTTATCGTGCCACGGCGTGTGACCTCACAGGTACGCGGAAGTAGAGGGAGAGAACAAAGCGGTACCCACACTACTTGGAGTTTCCCACCGATGGGGGCGTGGTGTTGGGCAAGGCATACTGGTCCAATTGAGATGTTGGGGCGTCCTACCTACGCCAATTGGTTTGACTGACATGGATGCCTCGATTCTGCGTGCAGCCTGGCTACGGCGAAAACTACGGGCCAAGGTTGGGTCAGGGGCTTCGAAAATGGATACACAGAGCATCACCGGCCATATCAGCCATTACCAGCAAAGGTAAAATTCACATTGATGATGTTGCTGGTTTCCTTTCAAGGCCCTACTGTTGTTGGCCGATAGACAGCAGTCTCATTTTGTGGAGTCGAGGAAAGAGGCCCGGTTTCCTAGGAACCCTCTCCGCAATAATAATTGCATAGTCCCTTTTCGAGAATAGGCCTTGCAAAGATCGGCGCGATCCCGAGGACAATGCACGTTGAGGTGGCAGGGGCGATTGATCGTCTCACCGAAGGCTGAAGGGCTACTAAGAGATGCGATTTGGCAGAAATCACCTTCCATGACGCCTGAGATGCACATTTGGACCGTGCTTCGACGACAGGTGACCCAGTGCTGAGATTGTGCTACGTCGTACTGCCTCATCCCGCCGCAGCTACGGAAGTACAGAGTAAGTTAGAACGGTGTCCTGCTGTAAGCCCAATGCCCCCCCAAGGACGCGTAAGGAATGAGTGAGCGCACGTGGGCTCAGTAATTTCCGATGCATTTTACCTCAACCACTGATTCGATTGCAGCATATCTCGATCGCCAAGCTGCTCACGCTCTGCCGGCTTTTCCGCAAGGTGCCTTGGCGGCTTGATCCAGATGCGAAGCCTGCGGTGGCACTGGCCGTTGCGGGCTCCAAGTTTGGGGCTGTGTTGGCTGTTTTGATGTGGGCCGGAGTTCGGACTCGAGGACATTCACCGCGGACTGGGTTGGATAGTAGTGGAAAACACCACGATAAGTGAGGAAAGACACTCAAAACGGTGATGACAATGATTCACGGTGTCTCAAACCATGGAAGATATATGGCTGTTGATGAAGATGCAAAAATATCCGGGGTATTTGCTTGCACTAATTACGGCGGAGCTGACAGTGTAAAGCATAGCTCCGCGCCCGTATCCGCACGGCCCGCGGCTCCCTGATGACGTTGCTTCTAGAGCCAAGACTCTTGGAAGCTTTGGCTCAACCCCACCAAAATGCGCCCATCTCTCCCTCTCCGAGTGCCAGCTTGGAAACAATTCCACCTCTTCAATCATCGTCAAGATGGCCGCCTTCCTACGAAGCAAGCAGGCGGGCATGCAGACTGACCTGTCTGCAAGCATCAGACCCGAACTGTTTATGCCCGACGACCAGGCTCGCTATGGAATCAACTCTCAAATCAGGTAGGCCCCTCCTTGAAGCTTCTCCCCCACCGCGTCGCCATCGCTGTTGCCGCGGCTGCCGATATCATCGTCGCGCTCATCAGCTACTGCGTCCCTGTCGCTAACCTCGGCTTCTCCTTCAGCTGCTTCGCCTACGATCCGGTCCAGTCGCTTCTCGCCGTAGGGACAAGCGAGAGCAAGTTTGGCCCCGGAAAGATTTCCGTCTTCGGTCAGCGCCGTGTCCAAAAGATCCTCGAACCGGCCCGACGAACCTCGTTCCAGTTTCTCCAGTTCAGCGGGAACCGACTCATCAGCGTCGATACAAAGAACGAGCTTGGGGTGTGGGATCTCGACACCGGCGAGCGCGTTTATGCCCTGGTCGTAGCTGGCAATGTCGTCTCCCTCGTCGCCGATCCGATGCTGGACTGGGCCTTCATCGGCCTGCAGAGCGGTGACGTTGTGGCCTACGACCTGGATCGCGGCAGCCTTGCCCGAGCTTTCCGGTTGCCGAATTTCTGGAAGGAGAGGGACCCAAGCGCAAAGCTATCTACCCTTGTCTCCATGTCGCTTCACCCTAGGGACATTGGAAAGCTGCTGGTGGCGTACACAAACGGAGCTGTCGTCTACTCCGTCAAGCAAAACCGTGCTGTTCAGTTCTACGAGTACGTCGTGCCGGCTGGCGCCCCAGGCGGCAATGGCGTCGCTGTCGAAACGGTTCGAAAACCCAGGCTCACGCATGCGCTGTGGCATCCCTCTGGCACCTTCATTGCCACGGCTCACGACGACGGCAGCTTGGTCTTCTGGGACCCCAAGGAAGAGAAGGTTATCATGGCTAGAACACTATCAGAAATGAAGGTGAATCAGCCAGGTCCCGAGTCTCCTGCTGCCGCCATTGCAGACCCCATCACTAAGATTGCCTGGTGCTGCAAAGAGAATTGCGACGACAGCGGGCTGTTGATTTCTGGTGGACAAGGTCTCGACGCATCACCCAAGGGCTTAACTTTCATCGACCTTGGCATCACGCCTATCTATGCGACATCTTCGTGGCAGGTTTTGGCCGATTATTTCCGTGGAAAGCGCCAAATTACTTTGCCTCTCCCGACTGGCGCCCAGTCCGTCGACTTTCTTTTGATCCCGCGGGCATCACCTCACTTTTCCGGAGCTCAGGATCCCATCGGCATCATTTCCCTACTCTCTTCCGGGGAGCTGATTACCATGAGCTTTCCTTCTGGATACCCAATCAGTCCCACAAATCAGCTCCATCCTTCTCTCTTTTTCGTCCACCCTTTCATCACAAAAGTGAACGTCACCAGCTTAGAGCGGCCCAGGTGGCTATCCATGATAGAGAAACGAAACCAAGGAGAGCCCATCTTGAAGGGTGGTGCTGAGGGACCGAGGCCACGCAAAAGGTTCGAGGAGCGCACCATCATCCAGGCTGCGCATGCGGATAGCACCATTCGAATCTGGGATTCGGGCCACGCGGACGACATAGAGAATGGAAGCCAACTACAAGTCGATGTTGCTCGAGCACTGGATCGATCCGACGACATCGAAATAACCACTATGAGCATGGCGAGCAACACGGGCGAGTTTGTCGTCGGAACGCGCACAGGCGAAGCCGTCATTTTCCGATGGGGCACCAATCGTTTCTTCGGAAAGGATCATTCGCAGCAACTGGATCCAAACCCCAAGGGGTTGACAGACATCAGTACTCGGGCTGAGCCAACTCTCAAGGAGGGTCTCCAGCCTCTCGTTCTATATGAGATGATGCAGGGTCCCATTACAGCCATTCAAATATCCAACGTTGGCTTCGTGGCGGTTGGGTCCGAACTGGGCTTTTTTACCCTGATTGATCTCCGTGGGCCCGCGATCATTTATCAAGCTCCAATGACAGATTTTGCCAAGCAAGACAAACGCTCATCCTTCCTGAGGGGACATCACACAGCCGAGCCCAAGAAAGAATGGCCTGTGGTTATTGAGTTTGGAGTCATGACTTTGGACGAGGACAAGTATTCTAGCATCTGCTGCTTTGTGGGCACAAATTTAGGCAAGGTGATCACTTTCAAGCTTCTTCCAGGCGAGAACGGGTCATATTCTGCACACGTAGCCGGTTTCGTTACATTTGATTCCAAGATCATTTCCCTCAACCCCATCAAGGCGGAGACTGGAAAACCCGCGATTGCCACTGGGCAGGTCGTAGCCGGTCTGAGAGAGGGTCAGCAGATCAATGGCGTTCTCGTCGCAGGTTTGTTGTTCCAACTGCCCCGTGAAGCACAAGTGCTAATATAGCGATAGTCACACAGACTGAAATTCGACTCTTCCGGCCAGCACATTCAAAGGGAGCGTCTCGAGAATTCGACAATGTCCTTTGCGATGCCGCCAGCGTGGCTGAGCTCGAACTGCACGGCTCTGCAATTGTTGCGGTCTTTGGTGATCGAACCGCGAGAGCCTTCTCCATCCCTGGACTTAAGGAGATTGGTAAGGCTGACCTGCCAATGATTGACGTTACCCGTAGCACGGCAACCGTAATCACAGAGACTGGCGACATTTTTGCATGGTCTGGCCCCAGCGAGCTGGCTGTCATCCACGTTTGGGGCACTGGAAAGACTCCTCAGCAATCGCCTGATACGCTCATCAACACCAAGCTGGAATGCCCACCCCGACCAACCATCTCAAACATGCAATGGATATCGGGCACACAGTACATGTCACCTCCTGACTTGGACCTGCTGGTCGGTGGGCCGGACCGGCCGCCCAGCAAGCGGATGCTAGAGGCGGCTGCGGCGGAGCAACGTGCTGCTAGAAGCGGCGGTCAAGCTCCCGCTGGGTCTAGTCAAGAAGGGTGGGGCGACTACCTTTCAAGGCAACTGAACGAGCGAACCGAGAAGCTAAATCTCATGGGTGACAACATGGATAACTTACAAGAGCAGAGCGCCGGGTGGGCGGATGATGTCAACAAATTCATTGGCAAGCAGAAACGAAACGTGGTGCTAGGTGGGCTCAAAGGCAAATTCTTTTAGTGGTTCATTATGAGGAAGTTCATCTTGGGCAAAGTATGTTCGCTTAGGGTGATGTGAACTAAACTTAACGGCCAAATGTTGCCAGGGCGTCCCTTTCATGAGTTAGCTCGAGTTGGGTTGGGCGGAGGGTACTCATCTGAACTTGATTCACAAATGTGGCGAGTAGCAATGAGCTGGTTATCATCCGGTCCTTTATGGACTACTTGGTTCTATTTGCAAGAATACTGGTTATCTAAAGCAGAATCTGAGTTAGTAGCAACGCCGTCTTTGAAGCACACTCACCCCGTACATATTCTGTGTCTCCTCGGGTTGTCGTTCTTAGCAAAGAGACCTAGTTGCTCTTGTGTAAATCAACGGAGGTGATAAAAGGGGAGAAGATACGGTCGAAAGCGTGTGGTTGTCCCCTCCGCCGTGGAAAGGCCACACAACCGCTCTGGCGAGCTCGGGGGTTGACGGGGACGACTTGAAGCCATGGATCCGCTCGCGCTCGTGCCGCTCACGCACACGCCTCGAAGCTTCGCGATAATCCTCTCTTATCTCGTGGAAGCCAATTGGAGACGCCAAATCCTCTTCCTGTATTTCTCGGCCTGTTTTGCGATCAAGCCCCGTGAGGTTGTAGGCTGGCGAAGCGGGGGACTCGTAGGGCTTCGCCTCCGGCTCCTCGACGCGGCCCAGACAGACGTGCTCGTGGGGGCAATGGGGCGGCTTGTTATCCTGGCTGATCAGGATCTCCGACAGGATCCCCGTGAACCGCGCCGCGGCGTGGGACAGGGAAGAGGTTCCCCTGGCCAGCTCGTCGTTGAGGTGGCCCTTTTCCAGGTCCAGGTTGCGCTGTTGGACAGCCTGCAGAGCGTCGGCCAGGTCTTGGATTCTCCTAAAGCTCGCGACTTGGTTGTCGATTGCGCGGAGTTCTCTCCTCGAGGCGACGACGGAGAAGGAGATGAGCATTATTGTCAGGACTGCGACAACGGTGGTGCTGGAGATGGCCCAGGTTTTGTACACGCTGTCTACCGCGCTTGCCTCGAAGGGGTTTCGCGGCAATAAGTTTGTATTGGCGATGGCGGGCATTGTGGCTTTGGTGGTTGTGGAGGGTTGCAAAGTGAAGTAGGAGGGTGATTAAAAATAAATAAGAAGATGCAGGTTTTTTTTGATTCAGCTAATACTGGTGGCATCCTTTGGAAAGAAAGAAGGCCCGATTGGTTCTGCGAGATGTTGCTTGCTAAATACGTGAGATGAGGTGCGGGAGGGATCTCTGTTTGATGAACACGCGCGGAACAGAGGCGTTGTTGCTCTTGTGTTGGGGAATCGACATTGCCTTTTGCGAACATACGGAGAACATGGGTGTAAACATGGTATTCTCCTACTCTCGATTTGGCCAAGTGTGTTCTTTTTCTGGGCAAGTGCAATGTTCATCTATTAGGGCACTGGAAATCAAGTGTTCAGGAACGTGGGCAAGTCGACGTCTACGCCGATCGGGCTGGTTTGCTAATGCGGCCGGCACTTGAAATAATGACCAATGATACTTGCGGGGAAGAGGTACTTCTTCCGCAACTTGAACAGTGACAAACGATACGAGTCGTGGCTCGGTATATGGTGAATCCCCGATGTCGACGTTGTGGGAGCAGCACGCCATAGTGTTCAGCAGCGTATGCATATCAGATTTGTAAGCCCTGCAAGGCGTTGATGGCTTGATTCTAGATGCTCGTTGGTTCTGATTTAGCTCCGTGTTGATGCAATCGACGCATGCATGTACGATAGTCCATTAGTAATGTCGCCGACCCCCGCTTTCCGAGGAAACGCAATGATTCTAAGCTATGGTTCCATCTGATATGCCGAGTTCCTTATAAACCACACTCGCCTGCTTATTTCGTGTTCAATATCTGACATTAAACCAAAGACATTTGCTCTAGATCAATCACCTATAACCACCATGGCCCCTTCTCCATTCTTCGCCGTCGTTGCAGGTGCCGGCCCGGGGACAGGTGAGACGCCCCCAGAATCCACAAAACCCCAGCCTTCCATACTGACAACCAACAGGGAGAGCCGTCGCCCTCAGGTTCGCACAGGCCTACCCGGTCGTCGTACTGGCCAGAACCCCCGAGAGCTACAGCGACATCGTCACCGAGATCAAGAAGGCGGGCGGCCACGCGCTGGGCATCTCCACCGACATCGTCGACCCGGCCTCGGTCAACTCCGCCTTTGAGACGATCAAGAAGGAGTTCCCCAGCAGCAAGCTCGCCGCGGCCGTGTACAACGTCAGCGGCGGCTTTGCCAAGAAGCCCTTTCTCGAGTTGAAGCCCGAGGAGCTCGACTCCGGCCTCGACGTTGCCGTGTAAGTTCTGAAAGCCCCCCTCACCTCAGTTTGAAAGACTATCCAGCTAAAAGAACATATTCTGTAGCCGAGGCTTCGCGCGGTTCGCTCAAAAGTCGCTGCCGCTGCTGCTGGACGCGGTGCCCGACTCGCCCAACCCGCCCTCGCTGCTCATCACGGGCGCGACGGCGTCGGTCAAGGGATCGGCGCACTTTGGATCCTTCGCCGCGGGCAAGTTTGCGCTCAGGGCGCTGGGCCAGTCCCTGGCGCGCGAGTTTGGGCCCCAGGGGGTTCACGTGGCCCACGTCATCGTCGACGGCGTCATCGACATCCCCAGGACCAAGAATTGGCCGACGCCCAGCGGTGCGGAGGACTCGAAGCTTAAGCCAGAGGCGGTGAGTGAGGTTCCGCTCTGTGTGAGAGTGAAAGAAAAAAACTGACCGGGTTGGCGTTTTAGATTGCAGAGACGTATTGGCATTTGCATACCCAGCATCGCTCGGCGTTTACGCAGGAGATTGATATTCGACCATATGTGGAGAAGTTTTGAGGAGGACTGAGCGCTATGGAGTATTCTCACAGGATGGCATTGTCATGAGCCACGCATGAGATTGCGAAGTCTTGGCATATGTTTGCCACTGCTAGTCCTGGGCTATACAGGTTACTGCTATGGGGTCTCGGGTTAGAGTAGGTGATAGGGTGTAGGCACTTGAACTGAGTTTGATTTAGTCGTCATCTGCAATACTTTGGGCTACGTACGCGTTTAGGAAAAACACCAGTCACTTGACTGTTCTTCTAGCCTTTTTTTGATCTGTACATTTCGCAGTGCCGTTCTTCCTTGATGGGCACACGCCTGCTTTCATTCCTGTAGACTGGAATAGTGTCCTGACCGGTTCCTCAGGAGATCAGGCCCTGGCTTTGAAACGTCGATTGTATGTTGACAGCGGTGTAGGTCCTACAGTCTGAGCGTATCATACTATGTAGAAGTTAGGTACCGCCGCCCCGCTCACAGGGTTTCTCGCCTGGATACGGGAGATGATCCAAATGTATTTGCTGGGCCATATAGAGTGGGCTCAGGATTCAAGGGCAAGCAACCTTGATATATGGATATGATGAAAGGCCAATTACAAACGGCCATTTTGACACCGTGTGATAAAGGCCCCTTCCATCAACGGGGACTCGGGACTGTGAAGCGCCCCGGCTTGCCGGCTTGAGTGAATGAGTGTTTGTTTTCCTCCAGTATATAAGGGCTGTCCTCATTGCCACTCTGTAAGTTCTTTCCTACACTTCTTCATATAATTCACATACAGTTTCCTGCGAAGAAATATCCAACATCATGAAGCTCCACGTCTCGACTCTTCTTTTCTTCCTCCCGGCCGCATTTGGCGCGTGGGTACGTCATCTCCCACGTTTCTGCACCGCGTTTTCTCTTTCTGACCGTAACAGAACTGCGTATTGCCCGTTGGAAGCGGTGATTTTGGACTTTGCGCTGAGGACGGAAATCAAGCCGGCGCGTCTGCCTGCACCTCGGTAAGTTTCTTTTTGTCTCCAGGCTTGCGTGAAAGGTACTAATGCGGAACTAATTCGTTTCAATCAGACCAACCCATGCAACATCCAGGGAAACGGATGCACTCCTCTCGGGTCTGGATTGGCCAATTGTTCGTGAATTGGTCTCATATTCGCACTCACTGAGAAAAGCAACGTCGAGATCCATGTGCGCGCTCATACATTGTCGATTTATGCGCTGTTACTAGATAAAACTTCAATCCCATAGTTAATTCACTTGTGGGCTTGTTGCTCGACTTGCTCTGTTTTCCAGGTCTTGTTTAGATTTGTGGCGTCATTGATAGTCGCATGTGAATAAAAGATGCAAGTCGTTGGCGTAGATGTAGCGTCTGTCGGATGATACCAGTGACATTCAAGGGACTCAATTAGGTGTTAGATGCTGTAATTTTCTTTTTCTTATTCCAGAACTACTGACCAGACTGGTGCTGCGTCGTGGGCACGGTCTACTGACCAGACATGACAGCAAACGGCATTTTACAAACCTGATGCAGTGATCAACAAAGGTCAATTGAAACACGACCATCTTCACCTCCTCCAAGTGTCATCTACTCTAGCTGTACTTGAACCTTCTCAGCTGTCTCCTCAATCTCCTTGATGTCCTTGACTTTGCTTCGTATCAAGCCCACCCCATCACCAACCCCTTGCTCATGCTGACAAGCAAGTACCGCAAGCGCTGACGATTTCCACAAGGGCACGGCACTGCTCTTTCGGTTCTGGGCGATGGTGACGAGAGCGAATACCAGCGCCGCCAGCTCGATGGCGGCAGGTCCGATCAGCCAAACCCACCGGATTGACACAAAAGTGACCTTGTCTACCCTCTGTCCTTTTGCCGTCTTGCGGTTGGGTCCTGCGCGTAGATAGTCCGTCATGCTGGTAGCCATCTTATTGAACCTCTCCTCCAGGTCCACATCTCCGATAAGAGCAGCGCTGATGCCGGGGTTCTTGTTCTCGTAGTTCCCATCTACCCATTCCGCGGAGATCATGTCGGACTGGAAGAAGAATTGCAAGGACTTGATGTCCACCCAGCCAAGGGTCAGTTTCGGAAGACCTTCTGCCTTGGAAGCGTTCGTCCAAATGTAGCCGTCGAAAGAACCTTGCCCGCCGTAGATATTCCAGCGCTTATGCGGTAGCTTGATCTCCTTGATGCCATCAAACTGGAAGTCACTTCCGTTTGCATGGCTTTTGGAGTACTCGTAGGCCGTGAGTGAGAGGGCACATTCCGTTATGTTGATATTACTCGGCGTAAAGTTCTGGTCAGATGTTGCCCGGTAGACGGCAAAGGTGACGAGGTCCGGGAAACCCTCTGGGAGCGTTATGTCTGTCTCGCCCATGGTAGAGGAGGCATTGAGTCGGAATGTGGTTTGCAAGTCTGTGTCGGCATGGTGGGTGGATAGGCGAATTCCTCCTGGTGTTGTCATGTTACATCCCTTGTGACTACCACCCACTGCAGGACAGTCCTCGGTCCGCAAAGTGGCGAGGGTAACGTTTCTGCAAGTCGATACAAAGCCGAGAGATATATACGAGCTATCCCATTTGCACGCGCCGGGGCAGCTGAATATCTGGGGAATGTCGATGTCGTATATGCCCTGAAGAATAGCCGACTGCATTCTAGGATCATGTGGCGCGGAGCCTAGTAAGAAGATGTTGGTAAGAATCCCTCCGAAACCGATTTTCTAGGATACTCACTCATCCTGTGATTGAACATGTAGCCCGATAGGTTTCGGTTATACTCATGTGCATAGCCAAAGGTAGCGTTGCTATCTGTTTTGTTGACGTTGCGCTCGGGATAATCAATGACCTGCTGAGCCAATGGTGCAATGGTCAATCTACAGATGGTGATCAAAGCGCCAAGAGCAGCAAGGTTCCACGTAATGCTGAAAAGGAACTTGAAAGATCCCCAGGGACCGCGGCTAGCCCCATCAAACTTTTCGAAGTTTTCAAGCTTTTGAGGCCCCTTTTTGAAGTGAAGCCATTTCAATTGACTGATGAACTCGCTGACGCCGTGCATCATGGCAGCAGAGAAGCCTGTAGTCAGGATCGAAATGACTGCGTTGAGGGATATAGTGAACTCAGGTGTAGGAAACTTCCAATAAGAGAGGGGCTTGTCGTCTGTGATCCAGAAGATGTAGACAATTACTAAAAGGAGGACCAGGCTGAGGATAAGAGATGCAACTTCCAGAAGCCATTCGGCGGGCTTATATAACGGGTAGCGCTTGTACACAGCCGAGTTGGTACTCGGGGACTCGGAATCCACATCGTAAGCGTGGGTGGGCTCGTATCCTCGCGGCTGAGTTGAGTGATTCCTAGACATGATGGAGGCAAGATCTAATGTTCTGGAAATTGAAAATGCGAAGGCTGAGGTTCTGTAGGTTGGGATCTGGAGCAAATATCCAAGTAACTCCAGGAACTCACTCCACGGAGGGCATGCCGGATATTTATAAGTTTCTTCTGTCTTATTCCACTCTCTAGGCTACACAAGTGCACTCTTGTTGCGGCTGAGCCTTTTTTCCAGTTGCAATCTGTTGTGCAACAGCCGATAACGGGTCTTGATCGACGCAGTCGAATTTGGGCCAATCTCCTTGCGGAGAATTCGCAGCCTGGTCTTGTGGAGGGTCGGAGTTGAGAGACCTGCATGTGCTAGACACTTGGCAATAGATGGCTGTGGGTGCAAAAATAGCCAGCCTGACATCATGAGCGGTCGCTCGCATTCAACTTTCATGTGCTTCGGCTCCCTCGTTTCTGTGCTAAGACGGCTTCATCTCTAGCTTTTGAGAATGCAATGCGTTCAAATCACCAAGGATTGTTCCATGTCAGTTATAAATATGGGGGGTTGAGTAAGTACGTTCAGCGAGTTGTAGCTACACCACCGTGTTTTGGCACATGCCGCTGTTGACAATGAGGACGAAAGCCATGTCTGGTTCTTATGAATTGAAAGCAGCCTGTGGTGGCTTGAAACAAAATGAGAGAAAAGGAAGTTCACTGCATTTTGGCGGTGGCAGTGAGTCCAGCTGATTCTTGGCAATGACAGAGTCCAGCTGACTCTTGGCTTGGCAGTGGCAGTGTTGAGAAAGCGGGCCATGTCAGCCCTATGGAACTGGGAAACGACAGAACAGAATTCACTCCTCGGCCAGTAGCGAATGTAGAAAGGGTTTCCAAGTTTCAAGGGTAGATATGAAAGAATTGCATACATTGTCATAACTGAGCGCAAGACAGATAATTTCAGGTATGAGTAAAAGTCGTCGCCGGTCCCTGAGTTTACGTGGACAGCTTGATGCTTCTGGTTATGGGCATGTAATTACGAAAAAGCATATGTTGCATCGCGGTCGGCTCTAGGGCCCAGCTGTTACTATACCAAGCTCAACAAAACACGATTTTCTTCCGCAATTTAAACATCTTGTAAAAGAGCATCAATATAAGAAGTTCTGTAAATGTAGGCAGATAGATACTTTCACAATAATTGAAATTTAAGAGAAACCTAAGTGCCCGGCGTGTGCTAAATTACGCTATCTTTGACGTGTGTTTACTTGGCTGACATGCACTCCCTTGACTAGTCGTCTAATCGTGTGAAAAACAGAAAGTGAAACTTATACTCCAGTAGGCGGTGGGGGGAAATAGCTCATTCTGTTGCTATTCTGTGCCATCGGTGGCGAATTTGGCAGCGAGACTGGAGTCGGCGGGTACTGAAAGCCGTGCTGAGGTTGGTAGGGAGGCTGCCCATTCTGCCACGGAGCGCCAGATTCAAACTGCTTTTGTGTCTGGCTAGGTGGCGGTGGAACTGAATAATATGCCTCTGTGTTGTACTGCTGATACTGGGCGGCATTGTTCACTGTAGGTTGAGCAGGAGGAGGGGCATGGTATTGGGCCTGTGTTTGCGTGGCTTGGGGTGTCTGAACAGGCGTGCTGATGGGAGAATAGGTGGACTGAGCATACGTTTGTTGGTACTGGGGTGTGGGTGCGTATTGCTGAGGAGCGGGTGTGTATTGCTGGGGAGTGGAAGGCTGGTGAGGCTGGGAGTATTGTTGAGGGTTGGAGTATTGCTGAGGGTTGGAATATTGCTGAGGGTTGGAACATTGCTGTGAAGTGCTGATGATAGAAGTTCTCCTGTTGGGATCTGTTGGCGGCGGAGGTGGTGGCACCTGGGTTTGTTGATAAGGACCAGTGGGCTGCTGGGGTACAGGTGCGTAGTGCTGAGGAGTGGAAGGTTGCTGCGGAGAGAAAGATTGCTGTGAAGAAAAGGACTGTTGTGAAGTGCTGATAACTGAGGCTCTCCTGCCGGGGTCTGTTGGTGGAGGAGGCGGGGGTGGTACTTGGCCTTGTTGATAAGGGCCGCTGTGTTGCTGTGAGATGTAGGTGGGATTCTGGGTATACTGGGGCTGTAGGCCTTGTGTAGCCGGCTGCTGGGGCTGTGACAAGCGTTGTACGGCATGTCCTTCGGGCACCTGGGTTGCAGGCGGCGGCTGAGGGGTCCTCGAAACGGGTGGAGGGTATCCAGTTGGTGTTGCCGGGGCAGCCTGAGGGGCAAAGCCGGTCTTTTCGGGAGGATATGTGTAACCCTGCGAGATTTCCTGCGGTGGCGTGGGCAAAGGAGGGTTGGAGAACTGCTGGGATTGTTGCTGCTGGTATGGAGGCGTCTGGATAGGGAGGGCGTCATTCATTATAGTCATGTTCCACGTCTGAGGTGAAGCGGCAGGATTGTAGGGTGGGACAACCGACATGCGCGACGTCTGCGCAGGGGGTTGCTGTTGCTGTTGCTGGTACTGCTGGGTCTGGGTGGTCATGGGAGACTGAACTGTTTGCTGTGTCTGCACAGCATACGGGCTTGGAGTCTGCGGTGGTGAGAACGCCTGGGTGGTGGTAGGGGCCGTGGAGGAACCAGCTGGCGGTGAAAACTGGTGCTGCTGTTGCTGGTTCAGTTGCTGGTTCAGTTGCTCTGGTGGGTAGCACTGCTGAGGCGAGTAGCCGTAGTATCGCGGCACAGGCTGTTGGCCTGTCGGGTTTGGCGTCATATAAGGCTGGCCTTGAGGCACCGGCGTGTGAGCCATGGGCGCTTTGAAGTCCTGAGGATATCCATTTTGGTTCGGGGCGTAAGAGGTCTGGCCTGGTGGTTGTGCTACTGCAGCGCTGTAGGGCGGAGGAGGCGGCATGGGAGGGAGGGTGTGAGAGGAGCTGTTCCCAGGAGGATACGGATACGCTTGGTTGGTGTACGGCTGGGCAGTGTATCCAGCCTCGGCGGCTTTGGCGTTCTGGACGGCGTCGAAGACACCAGCCTTGGTGAATGCCGTGACAGCATCCTTCTTCTTCTTGTGGTCGGTATGGACCTTCTCCACGGCCATTCCCGCCCCGTCGAGGGCAGCATGGGTGACGATCTTGACGGCCACCTCGTTCTCAACCACGGCGGCAATGCCGTGCTCGGCGCCGGCCGTAGCCACGGCGTCGGCGCCCATGGACCCAACACCAAGGGTGACGACGCCAATGGTCCCGCTGATGGCCATGCTCCCCAGGACGTCGCGCTTGCGCGTGTTGTGCGTCTCGTTGAGCTTGTTGAGGTGCTTCTCGATGATCTCGCGCTTCTTGCGCGCGTTGTGGATGGCGGGCGCGGCCATGGCGACGCCGATGGTGGAAACGCCCAGCGTGAAGGGCACGGCGATGCCCGAGATGGCCGTCGACGTGGCCGCGCCCGAGATCAGGCGCGTGTAGTGCTCCCACTCCCGCTGCAGCTCCTCGGCCGTGAGGGCGTTGCATTTCTGGTCGTAGGCCTTGAAGTCGAAGGGCATCTTGTCGCTCTAGATGTGTGCCGCGCAGAACACTGACAGCAGTGATGGGATAAGATGGGATGGTAACAAAGAGTCGACGAGACGAGAACGCGGGGACGGCGGGGGTTCTAAGCCAACTTCATACTTGTGCGGCTGCCTCGAAGCTGAGTCTCGAGTGCAAGGGTTGATGAGTCCAGACTCGAGAGATTTCCGCTAGTGATATGCATGGTTCAGCCGCACGAGGCACACACCATTCATTCCTGCGACACGGTAAGGCGCACAAGCCCCGTTCCCGTTAGACCAGAGGATTCCGCTGTCTGTTCTGTTTTAGCTGAGGCATTTCCGTCCTCCTTTAGCCTCTTTGACAGCGGTATCTGCCTGGCTTTTCCCCCTTGCTTCCGTCCATTCCGTACCGATACAGTGATACGCCATTCAGATGCGTCTGTTGGGGCACGTATCCTACGCGCCTTGACCCCCTGTCTCACGCACTGCCAGACCAATCAGTCTGTCATGAATCACACGTCCCCCTCTGTTGGGAGAAAATCGTGGTGTTGCTGGCAGGTCTAACCCGCAGCTGCGGTCTTCGAGGTCGAGGGGTATCGGTAGTTACGGTTGGCTCCCCGGACTTCGGCACTTGTCTCATTCCGGCGCCTTCGGCTATCTGGATCCGAGTTAAGCGAATGTGGGCGCCGTTGTGAAAGCTGGCTGGCTGACATGGCACCAAAAGAAAGTCGCAGCCAGGTAGCCACGGCTTTGAGTCAGGAAACCAACAAACTCGTGCGTTGCAAGTAGTTGCACCGTCAACTAAAATCATATTGAGATTTCTTGCAAGCATAAACTTGGGCGAGAACGGAAGGGAACTTGGTTCGGTCAGTATTCAGTGACACGGTTGGGAAATTGCCTTTGGATCGCGGTTTTCAAGTTGTGGAATTGGTAAACAGGTAAGTCGGGGCAAAAGAACACCAGCATTTCATCCACGTCCCCAATCAAGGCTCGAGTCACATCAATGCATAGTTCAACAGCAAACGACGTTGAAATACGTAAACATAGGCACCAACCGATGCATAGCCTTGTTTGGCAGGTGAAACAGGCACGGCAATGCCGGCACATTGCAACAGGGCCCTAACCCAGAGCGTATCAGGCTTGCCAATCACAAAACTCCTTATCTGGCCCTTATGATGTCCTTAATGAGCCGTTTCAATCAATACCTTTCACGTGCGATGCCATAGGTGCAAAATCCGGAGATTGAAACACGTCTAGAAACCAAAAGTTCCAGCGTCTGCCGATCATCGCACCTCGTTGCTCGCCTGTCTTGTGCTATTGGCCGAGCGCCCTTGGCTAATGATCCTGTTAATGTGTCCACCGAAAAGACACCTGCCTTTTCAGCAGACGGGTCCGCCCGATTGTGGGGAGTGTTTCTTTATCGCCCTCTAGTGCGACAAAGGACCCGAGATCCGGGGCCGATGGCAATCACTATATATGTCTCCCAGATCTTGCTACCGTGCTGTTGAAGTTGCAGCAGGAAGCTTCATTCTCTCATTCAAAATTCGGAACCGGGAATCTGACGCAAAATGTCTTCTCTTCGTTCTCTTGTCGCTGTTGCGGCCATCCTCCCAGGCGCCATAGCTGCTTCAGCGTCGTGCTCCAGCGACCTGCCCCTGTCCTGCCATAACACGACGGCCATTTCTGACACCTGTTGCTTCATCCCCTCTGGCCAGATTCTCCAGACCCAGTTCTGGGATACGGACCCTGCCGCCGGGCCATCTGGTGAGTCTTAATGCCAATACCCTCTCAGTTTCTGTATTAATACTCGGCAGATTCCTGGACAATCCATGGTCTTTGGCCTGACAACTGTGATGGCACCTACCCGCAATATTGTGACTCCAGCCGTGAATACACCGACATTGAAGAAATCGTGACGCAATTCAGCGACGAGTCGACGCTGTCCTACATCAAGACTTACTGGCCGAGCAATGCGGGCACCTCCGAGTCACTCTGGGAGCACGAGTGGGGAAAGCACGGCACCTGCATCAGCACTCTAGACACCGACTGCTACACCGACTACCAGACCGGCGAGGAGGCGGCAGACTACGTTAACACGCTTGTATCGCTGTTCAAGACACTTCCTACCTACAAGTGGCTGAAGGACGCGGGCATCACGCCCTCGACGAACAAGACGTACACGCTTAGCGAGATACAGGACGCACTTGTGGCACAGCACGGCGCCGAGGTTACTCTCGGCTGTAACGGTGCTTACCTCGATGAGGTCTGGTACCACTTTAATGTCCAAGGATCTCTTCAGGACGGGACATTTATTGCTGCGACTCCTGATGGAACTAAAGGCAGCTGCCCTAGCAGTGGGGTCAAGTATGTACCCAAGGCTTAGCATACTGAATCTGGACCTTTATCTGTAAATAGTCGAAACTATTCCCACCTCTCGAGTAGTTGGTGAGGGAAGCGTTTTGTAAATGGAATCTCAAGCATCTCAGTTCTAGCACCTATCGAGTATTCACAAGGGCACTATGCTGATTATGATTACTGATTGCCACCAAAATTGGACAATCAGTCACTCAACTACAGACATCACCAGTTGTAGATACGATATCATATTTGAGATGGAAAAGTAAATTGTTATTAGTTGATAACTTGACTAAGGAGCGTCGACAAAGGGAATTTTTAAACCCAAAGTTGGGTAGACGATAAAAGAGTGTGTGGTAGTCCCGTAAGTCAGGCCTACCTAGAAGGATAATGGTATAAGCAGCCTAGGATGTTCAACCTCTCGTAAGAAGGCTGCCTTGACTGCTGCGTGTCCGGAAGTGATTTCACTCCGAACATCCCGTGGCGTTGCTTTACGCGCCGTCATGGGTCACTTGAATGCTCAATCCATGGGGAGTGTGAGCATCAGCGACAGGGAACTTGACAATGGTAGCCTTGTAGCCAACGTTGGTGTCGGACGTGACGTTCCTGTTGGACGACGAGACGCCAACAGAGCTGATGTTGGTGGACCGCTCGTGCCAGAAAACCACCGTGTACTCCGTACCGACAATCTCGGACAGATCTCCATATCCGTTCCAGGGAGCCTTGATGGACAGGGTGCGCACAGAGCGAATGGGAGAGTCATCGGCGGCGACCTTGGTGGTGGACTGTGATGATGGCATGTTAGTCTCACGGAAGCTTGGGCACGTGGAGTTCCTGGGTATTGAGTGACTGACATGTTCGATGTGGACTTGGCAGTACTTGTCTGCGGCCTTGCAGTCACCGAAGACGTGGCGAGCGTGGCCGTAATCCTCGCTGATGTTGGGAACGTGCGACTTGGGGGCGCTCTCTCGGGAGATTCCATCGTCAAGGTACATGTCGTAGGTCTGTGGATTGTTAAGCGCAAATCTCGAGCTGCCAGAGGCTGGTTCACTTACGTTGTTCTTTCCGGGGTAGACGTGAATCGTGATGGGGTTGGCGGCTTGCTTGGGGAGCGACGGATCCGGGATGTAGTCCCGAACCTGGATTTTGGGGATGATGGCACCTGCAACTCTCGTCAGTACGAAACACCACGCCTTGAAGGACTGGAGACTTACCCTCGCGCAGGTACATCGGGGTCACGTAGGGCAGCTGAGAATCCTGGTCGCTGATTTGGCAGTTGTACTCGAGGCGGGTGCCTCCGTCGGCGGCTTCCGCCAGCTGAACGCCGACAGGGTCGTCCGGTCGCAAGTTCATGGGGAACCACCTGTCAGGGTACGGGAGGTAGAGGCTGCGAGTCTGGCGCTTGCTCTCGGGGAGCAGGGCCGGCGCCACGAGGAGGTCTTTCCTGACCATGTACTGGCTGCGGGTGAAGCGTTGGTTCTGCAGACGGGCGGTTAGTGAGCCGATGGGAAGTAGTTTTGCGAATGGGGAAGGACTTACGTCTTTGGAGAAGAGGGTTCTGTCGACATCATCCGTGATGACCTGTACAGGCGCACGGGGTTAGTTGATCAAGCTTCAAGCTCAATTTCTTGAGCAGGACATGGAGTGGCTTACCATGGCTCTGGCGATGGGCAGTCCAGTGATGATGTTCTCAAACATGGCATCGTACATCAGCTGCATCAAACTGTACCGAAGTCGGATGTAGTATCGGCAAACCGGGAGGACGGCGCGGTAGATGGTGGCCTCTCTCCCCTGGTACCGGTCCTTGTTCTCGTCGTAGTGCTTCTGGTAAGCATACGGCTCCTGGAACTGCTTGCCGTCCTTGCGCATCTGTCCCTTTCTGGGGCCGTCAACCCAGAAGCGCTTCTTGGTGTAGTGGTTACTGGGTGAAAGCTGTTAGTCAAGGTTCGGTAAAAAAGAGAACGCGCTGAACTCGTACCGGAACCACGGGAGGAGCGAGTAAGCGCAATACCACCGGATGATGAGCTCGGGGTTGGGGTAGTCGTGTTCGGCCTCGGTGAACTCGAATCCTCCGACATCCTGGCCCGAGATTGTGATTCCGGACATGCCGAGGGCGAGGACCTGGGCGACGGAGATGTCGAGGAACTCCCACGTCGAGGAGTTGTCTCCCGTCCAGAGGCCGGCGTAGCGGTGGCTTCCGACGAAGCTTCCCCGGCCGATGATGAAGTTGCGTCGGTTCTCTCTCCACTTCAGCTTGGGGCTGAGCTGGTCGATGTGCTCGAGGCCGTGGTAGGTGGCCTTGTGGAGGTTGTAGCTGTACAGCGACCAGATCTCAATCGCCTTGCGCTTCTTCGCGCCGTCGGGGTCTCCAGACCAGCCGTCGGAGTCGAGCAAGAGCCGGAACGGGATGCTTGAGGGTAACTGTTAGTGTTGTTCTGACTGGCAGCTCCGTTTTGTAAACTTACGACTTCATGTCACCGTACTCCTCTGCAATGCAGGGAGACGTCATGTCTTGCCAGACGAAATCGAGGCCGCACTCGAAGAGGTACTTGTACTGCTCTCCCCACCATCTGCGGACCGCCTTGTTGTTCAGGTTGGGGTAGTGGCCGGGATGTCCGTTGCCCCAGCCGTAGTAGACGCCTCCGTGGAACGGCTTCTTGGTGTTGTACACCTGGGAGAACTCGTAATCGTCCCTTTCAAAGTACTCGGGCTTCTTGTTGTTGGGATCGTTGAAGTACCGGTTGCCCGTGCCGTATTCCAAGTACCGGATGTCTTGGGCGTGGGGAGCCGAGGGGTCGATGTCGCGGTTGTCCTCGATGAAGTAGCCTTTCTCAAGTGCCTCGTTCAGAGTCGAGTAATCGGCGGAAGGGATGTTGTTGATGTAGGGCGTGATGTTGGTCGAGCACTTGACACCCTTCTCCCGCAGCGTCTTGAACATGTTGACTGGGTCTGGGAAGTGGTTCTCCCTCTTGTCGATGGTAAAGGTGCGGTAGTCGTCCTGCATGTCCACGTCGATGTGCATGCCGTCGATGGGGAAGCTGCACTTGCGGTATTCGTCGATGGCCTCGACGACCGTCTCTTGGTTGTCGTAGCCGTAGCAGCCCTGGTGGTATCCCAGCACGTATCGGGGCTTGAGCCTGGGCTTGCCGACGACCGACGTGTACAGCTGGATGAGCTCTTGCATGCTGTCGCCGGCGGTGACGATGCAGTGGAAGCTGTTGAATCTGGTAGCCATACGGATGGCGTTTTGATCCTTCATGCCGACGTCGACGCAGATGTGCGAGTAGTTGTCGATGAATGTCGCAGTCTGGGATCGGTAGCCAGGGTGCGAGTCGACCTCGACCCAGAACGGCTCGGAGTGGTACAGAGGCTCTCTGTCGTCCAGCGGTCCCTTTCCGTAGACGTTCTGATACTTCATGTTGTCGTAGTCTGCCGAAGCGGGTTAGTGAGAGACCATGCGGCTCGGAGGAGATGCACCCACTGAAGTAGTTCATGTACGTCTGCTTCTTGAAGAGATCCTTGCCACCTTGTTCGCCGAAGCCCATGTAATCAGCCGTAGCGGACTTCTCAACAGAGAGGATCGTTGCACTGCCGCTGTGCTGAAGGCCCTTCACCTTTGTCTTCCAGACGACAGCCCTGTCAGCTCCCTTGGTAGTTTGGAGCTGGACCTTGTCGACGGTGCTGGCATCGAGGCTCTGGATCTCGGGGAGTTTCTCAATTGTGCCCTGGCTCTCCAGCACACGGACGGCCGTGATCTGGAATGGGTCCCTCTGGACCCAAAGCTGGCACTCGACTTTCCTCTTGTCGGTGCCAGGGTCTCTCACGGACTGCAGGATGTAGTACTGAGGATCTTCGACAACCTCAACACCCCACTTGATCCCCTCAATCTCATCGAGGGAGTTGATGGTTCGGCTGAGGGTATCGAGGACAATGGTTCGGCTGATGAATCGTGAGCTTCGGGTATCCTCTAGCAGGAACGCGGTGCTTTGGAACTTACGAGTTGTAGTCGGTGAAATCAGACCCCTCCTTGTTGTTTGCATCGAAGCGAATCCTCCATACTCGCGGGCGCATGAACTGCAGCAGGAGAAGCGAGTTGTCGTTGAAGCGGAAGATGGCTCCATGGCTGCAAGCCGGGTTCTTCTTGCCGTCTGCGCACAGCTGGTCGGCTGCGCGGTAGCCAATGGAAGAAGGCGTGGTCACACGACCGGAGTTATCTTCGAGGCTGCTGAAGAAGTCTTCGGCCTTGACGAAGATGTAAGGATCTCTAAGCTTGGTTGCTTCGAAGTCACTCATGTTGGCGTATTGTTGGGTGTGTGTAGAGGTCTTTAGCGGAGCCTCGAGGGATGGAATGATTGTGTTGGGAAGGCTTGATGGAAAAAAGAAGATTGGAGGTCGGACGGGAAGCTGCTTTTATCTATTCCATCAGGCTTCGTGGGAACATGCTGAATGTAGCCACATTGGCGACTTCACGTCCATGGACCGGAATTGGATGTCTACCGAGTACACGTATACTGCAATCTTGGCGACTTGGGAGTGGAATGGTGTGAAAGTGCCGGCCATTCCAACGTGAGCCGGTCAGCGAAGCGATGTGAACCCCGCGCGGCGCTGTCGGCGGAGCGGTCGGCGGCGTGCAACCCACCACAAGGCCAAGCCTGATGTCGAGCAGTGCAACCTTTCAAAAGGTTCATGTTCCCTTACTCGGTGGGTTCGTATTCCGCTGCGGTTGTGTTCAGCTCATGCAGTGTCAGCCACCACCATACCAGCTTGCCGCTCGCTGGCCAGTCAGATCGGCCAGTGCTATCGCAAATTCCTGCCGAGAATCATATCCATGACTCTGAAGCTAGCTGGGCCTATTAAAATGTGCTGCTGCAATGCTACTTGGAGAATATGTATGACACGCGTGGGGCTGATCTTGTGCCGCCTGGGATTAAATACGAGTCAACTAGACATTCAAGGTTGTATTAGTCCAGAATGATGTTTGTTTGATGCTTGTTTCGAGTATACATCTGCATACATCAGCATACATCTACGCGTAATATGGATTTTCCTCAAGCCTTAATCTCGACAAAGTCTCAGACAGAGTTTCTCCCCACATCCCAACGCATTCGCGAATGAGTAAAAGACCAAGAAAAAAACAATCCCTTTCGTATTTTGATTTGGCCATGATATTTCCCTGTTTCTAAGCCACCGCCATCTGCATTTCTCATGGTCGTTTTCGGGAAGCTCCATACCTTTTGTACTAGACACACACGAGACTGCCCTGGAAATGACCCGTTTCCCCGCCCGCTGCGGTAACACAAGGCAATGTAGCCCAATTCAAGTGGCAAGTTTCGCACAGACATCAACGAAAGCTGTGCGACACTCTCTTGCCGGTGTGCTTCTTCTCCTTTGGCATTCATGCTTCCGGGGGTGGCGTTCTGTGGAAAGTATCTAGGGATGAGGGTATGGATTGTGCCAACCTCGAGATTGAAGTAGGTAGGATTCCTGGGGAAATATACAAGACGCACTCATTCCAAGCTACGGATTGGCTTTATAGAAGCCAATGCATCGCTCACGTAACTCATTGACTATATGTCTATATCCCCTGATATTATCAAACCTCGGGCATCATTACTAGCTGCGGCCCGGGCCGCTGGTGGTGTGGGGGAGCACGGGGAAACTACCAGCCAATGGGCGACCGCATGTGTGATTGCACATCCTAGATGGGATGCATTCGTACAGAGAATTAGAGTAGAGGAGCAGTGATATCTCTCAGCAACTACAGACATTGCTTCAAAAAGGCCGTAGAAACCAACTGCCACTCACTGCGCTTTACGGTCAACACTAAGATATCCCCCCCTGCCACGATAGTTTAGAGAATTAATCAGCATATGCAGTGAGATGTCGTCATTTACGACTAGGGAGCACGCCCTTTGGCGACAGTAGTGACATCTCACTGCATGATGCGAATCATCAAAACGCGGCCCAGCTGCACCTTTGTCACGGTGAACAAGCCGTTTCGTAACTGTGTCACTCCAAACTCCACGATGCATCGCAGCCAGGATCACATTGCCGGCGGCGGCGGAAGCGTCACCTCACTGCACCCCGCCATTGTTGTTCCCTTGCAGTCCTTGGCTCCCGGCGTCAAGACCAGAGGAGTTGTTTACAACGACCCGGATACGATTTCAACCCATGCTCGATCTGCGACGCCTACATCCGACGCACCCTACTCAATAAGGCATACGCCAAGCGAAGCAGCAGCCCCTGAGGCTGCCGGCTTCTCGACGCCAAGGCGCGTTGCCGTCATTGTTACTCTTGCCGGCATCAGCTTTCTCAATACCATGGGCTCCGGCATTTTGATTGCAGCTCTTCCCCGGATCGCCGATGAGCTAGGCCTCACGGAGAGTCTGATTCTGTGGCCCGCGGCTGTATACGCATTGGCAGCTGGTTGTCTGCTCCTCATCTTCGGCACCGTGGCCGATGTGGTTGGCTCCAAGCTCATGTGGCTCACTGGGAGCTATCTGTTCATGGCATTCACACTGGGAGTTGGGCTAGCTCGAACAGGGATCCAGCTTATCCTGCTCCGAACGCTGCTTGGTGCCTCCATCTCCATGTGTCTACCCACCGCTGTAAGCTTGATAGCCAACACCTTTCCCAAAGGATCCTGGCGGAATGTCGCATTCGCCATGAACGGCATGGGTAGTCCGTTGGGTTATGCTCTCGGCTTGGTGCTCGGAGGCATCTTCACGGACACGATTGGTTGGCGATGGGCCTACTACATGTCGGCCATCATCAACTTCTGCCTCTCCACCTGCGCCATCTGGTCTCTGCCGTCTGTACCTACCAAAGGCGACCGAGCTTGGACAGCCCGCCTTGCGCACGAGATCGATTGGATCGGGGCCTTTACCATGAGCGTCGCGCTCGGGATGCTCCTCTACGTCCTGGCAATGGTGTCTTCATCATACAAGAGGCTCGACAACCCCGCCAACATTGCCCTCTTGGGCATTTCTCTCGCGTTGCTGGTTGCCTTTCCGTTTTGGATGGACCGCCAAGTAAAGCTAGGACGACCAGCCTTGATTCCAAACAGCTTGTGGCGGAACTCGTCCTTTACATCTGTGTGCATAGCCGTCTTTCTCTGCTGGGCCTCTCTCAACGGCATCGAATACTTTACAACACTTTAGTGAGTTCTTTGCGATAGAAATATTATACCTTGCTAACCCCTTGGCCAAAGCTTCCAGAAGATCCAGGGCTTGTCAGCATTGCAAAGCTCTTTGCGATTTCTCCCTCATGTGATCATGGGGGTTGCGGTGAACATCATCACTGCATTGGTCATATCGCGAGTCAAAGTACGGACCCTCGCCGTCGTGTCAGCTATGATAACCATGATAGCCGCTCCTCTTATGGCGACAGTTGACATTGGAGAAAACTACTGGCTGGCGCCGTTTTGGGCCATGTTTCTTTCTCCAGTCAACCCTGATGGTATGAACGCTGAACTCTTGATATTTTGCCAATACTGACTGGCGCAGTGTTATTTACTGTGTCTAACCTCGTTATATCAGACGCTTACCCGCTTGAGATGCAGTCGCTGGCTGGGGGAGTATTCAACGAGGTCGCGCAATTTGGGAACTCGGTTGGTCTAGCCGTGACTGCCGCAATTGCAGCATCCGTCACAGAACAATCAGGAGTGAAGGAACACGAGCTAGCCCTGATGAGAGGGTATCGAGCTGCGTTTTGGTCCATCTTTTCGAGCTGTGCAATTGTGACAGTTGTCCTCTGGTTTGGACTGAGGAAGGGGGGGATAGTGGGCAAGAAAGAGGATTGATTATCAGTCCATTCCTGTTGCTAGAAGTAAACTATCAAGTACTTAGACAGAGAAGAAATTAGACTTGGGATGTTGCTAATTTCAAGTCGCGAGCCGTGTTACTCGCCTTGGTGCTCAACGACTTCCCCCGTACAATTTTCATATCCAGTCCTAAACCAATCCACGCTAACTGCGACGATTTAAATCATTGAGGGGACCCATTCTTAAATTCGAATTGTCTTAGCCATTCCAGAGAACTACGGAATAAGGTGTGTTGCGTGGGGAAGTGACCTGGATTGCGTACTCAAAGGACCGCCTATTCTTTTCAAAGCCTTCGTGTTCTAATCAACAAAAGAAAACCCGTTTACAACGGAGGTCCAATGAACAACCTCCTTAACCTAAATTAGACAGGGGTAATTTACTGACCCCTGGCGCTCATCTTCACAGGCACTTAGATTCATAAATGCACAAAACGTTTCAGAGCAGTCAACACATGTTTGTTCTATCGCATAATAGGCCAACATCCTCCCTTACCTCCCGCTCATCCTCCCTAAATTTCATCACGCTACCTCGCAAACGATCCCAGCAGCATATGGCTGTGGATCCTCAACCACAATACCTCTCTCCAACTCAGTTACCATGGACCATCCAAGACTTGATTTACGCAGAGCTATGGCGCTCCTGTGGCGGCCGTCAGCACATCTTTTAGCACAGCAACCAGGAGGACCGAACCAAGTCGCATTTTTGTCGCTGGACGTGTACTTCTGAGTACATGTTGGAGATGACTTACAGTTGGAACTTGAGGCGCTCTGACCAGAGAAGAACGTCCAGGTATCCGAGCTGATACTCGACCGAGACAATTCATGTCGTCTCCAATCGGCCTAGCTTAACCACTGAGCGTGTGGTGAGAATGTTGAGACGATTTACGGCGACGACACAATCCGCGGCTGTCCGACAAGAGGAAAATATTGGAAGAAAAACGCGCCTTTTGGTCCCTTCCACTCCACGCCTAGCCTATATCTTCCCACGCTGCCATCACGCAACGCAATGCGAGTCTATCCTCGGTAAGCTACAACTTTTCCCAGTCACTAACAGCTGTCCCTGGATTTCCAGAATGCATCGAGCCCATGCATTCGCATACGACCTTCGTCTTCACTGAACCTATATCCTTTGAGATATTTGCTGGTTACTATGAACGACCGCCACAAATGAAACATGATCTCTGCTCAACACTGGCGATTACTAAATACGTTAGGAGTCTGGATTCATTAGTAAACTCCTTGTTCCCGCTACAGGCCAGCTGTTCTTCACCGTGTTTCTTAGCCCATTTCAACAACTTTTACGACGCCAGCGATTTCTACTGGCTGAAGCTGGAGTCATTTGAGAAGCTCCAGAGCGTTGAGATTTGGATAGTGGCTCGCTCAACAATCTGTTTTCCTAACCCCGACGGCTGCCAAGTCACATGCATCCAGGTCACTGACCTAGACCTCGATGCGTGGAACAGAATGGCTTCTGCATTTGAGCATCTAGATAAACGTATCATCAGCATTCCTCTGGATGCTGATATAGGACCCGAGGACACATTTTCCAAAGATACCAGCTAGAATATCGGAATACTATCATTGAGTGAATCACAAAGACAGTTGAACGTTCATTGGGTGTCTCCAGGTAAGTACGTTGAGTCTAAAAGCTACTGTACTGTCTTAAAAAGCATACACAAGGTCCAGTACAGAGTTCTGAGTTCAACTCCCGTCATGCCATTAGTCTAGAAATCTCCTGAAGTGGACTTTGAAGAGACCGCGTATCAAATAAACCCTCCAAACTCTGCTCCCTGCTTCTATCTCGTCAGAGTGACTGCCAATATCAATTGCCATCTCCTCCCCCTGTTTGTGGAGAACATCATAATCAAAAAAGGAAAGAGGGAATGCATGGCTTCTGCCAGTTGTTACCACTTACGTCAAATGATCCAGATGACGTCCTTCTGAACACAAGACACGGGTTCGGCAGGCAAACTGAACCTTCCGAAGCTACTCTCGTATATACACGCATAAGAATAAAGGGATGTTGCATTGAAAATTTTACATCTTGAGCAGGAAACCGGAGTGGCGGCTTGGCATTTGGATAGAATTGTGGCGGTGGCATTCAAACCTGGACGTTCATTGGGTCAATGCGTTCTTCAAAGTACAAGGAACGTCTTCTCGCCAAGACAGCCTGTAGTGGTCAAAGTAAACATTCGTCGCCGTTTAATAATCATAGTTTGAGGCCCGTCGCTAAATCGCTAGTGTTGAAGATGCGGAGAACGTCTGCGTGCCATGGGCGAGGGTTACACTTGACGCAACGGAACATCTCTACAACGTAGTCCCGCGCGCACAGGTGTAAGTAACGGCTTGCTATCTTGTACTAGGTCAGACATGTGATTGTTGTAGCCCCTTGTGGGGGTACCAGCGGCTTCACGGCCGATGACTTGCATAACAATAAGTCCAGCTCATCTGTTTGTTGACGTCAGGCCACGCAAGTCCAGACACACTCTGCTGATTTCTATGTCTCACATGTCTGCACACCGCCGGAATGAAACGATGTGATGCACGAACTCAGGATCCATGAGCGTAGCACCCCACAACTCACAATTCGGAGTATCGGCCGATCGAGCATCTTGCATGAGGCCTTCCGCGAGGACCCACGGGCTAGCCGTAGACCGGCACGCAGAAATGTAGATCCCAAACGTCGGTCAATATGGCAAGCCAATTAGCAAGTTGACCATCACGGCCCATAGCTCCATGGGTGGGCAGAGTCTCACCCGCATGCAACACTACGCCGAGCGATGGTGTCTCATCGTACTGTACTGCGTCTTGCATTCCGAAGCCGGTCAAGAGGTTAACGACCCCTCAATTGATTTCGTACCACCCATGGCATTTGTGATCTCGATGCAATTCGAAGCGTTTGGCAGTGTTCAGCAACTATAAGTATCCGAGATTTTCCCCCTTCAGATCCATCACCAACTGCACACAAAAGCACAAAACACAACCACCCAGCACAACCAACACACAACTTTCAACATGGCCATGATGAGTCCAACGTCATGACTTGAACTCGGAACAACTCGCTTCAGCTAACCTTACTGGCGTCATTAGAAGCTCATCCAGGTTCGCACCACGAACACAGCCGTCGAAGACTCTGAGATCAAGAAGTAAGTCAAACAGAAATACCTCAGATGTGATTATGGACTCTAATCCTTGTGCAGGCTGGTGGAGGAGGGCGGAGGGCAGTTTTTGCCTGCCCCTCTGATCTTCCCCCCAATTTACATGATCAAGTAAGTAATATTTATTTCATCTGCGTTTCCTCCTATCCTTCTGGATGATGTTTGCTTTCGTCTACATTGGTAGCAATTTCCACTGACATGAAGCCTCCAGAGGGAGCGAGGAGCTTGCAGAGAAAGTTCGTTCCAAAGTTGGCAACAACGGCGTTGTCCAAGTCTTGCAAGACTGGCAGGACTGAGAAGGGTTACAGTGGAAAAGAGTGTAAACGTTCAATTGATTTGGGGGCTTTGTGACACACCTCTGAATATGACACTGTTTACATAAATACCGAGATCCAGTCCCGCGTGCTCAGTGATGGTGAATCCAGCCTTTTGCCTGCTGTGATAAGAAATACTCCCTGTCAAGTCGTTAAGAGTCCGTCAATCCATCAGCCAAATTCAAGATCTTGAGGGAGGGAAGATAGTAATTTCTTCGAACCCCTCAGCCCAAGACTTGGGCGGAAAATAACTCTTATTGCGTCGTCAGGCAACTGAACCTCTAAGAAACCGTACCCTTGTAGGCAATTTTGGTCGAGAGTAGTTCTCGAGATGGTGACCCACCGCGAAATAGATCAACGATTAGAAGATCAATAGTGTGCGGAGGTTTGTATTTTTCCACTTGGAAGCTGGTGGCGGTAGGGCGATCCTCGACCTCGACCTCAAGTACAGATTTCGGCTGGCCAAGCGACACACACTTCCACCTGGTAGCTGACAATTCTGTGGTGACGGACAAGCCCATGATGGCTGGAGGCCAGAGCATCGCGATTTCACAAAATCATTCATCATTTAAGCCAAATTCAGGTTCCGTTTGGGCGCTACATTGAGTAAAATGACCGATAGTACACGAGAATGAACAGAAGGCTTCTTCAATAACGCAAAGACATCTTGATTGCCAGGGAATCATGATCTTAAACTAATTGTCTCCATCGTTTTGACTATTCTGCAATTTGATATCTGAAACTAGCTGAAGAACTCCTCCTTGCGCTTCTGGAGCAAGTAGTAATACTGTTCCATCGACGTGGTCTTGGTAGGCTCCCTCTCGCCCTCGAAATTGCCTTTTCCATGGCCGTCGAAGTGAAGTTTCCAGGCTGCGATGGTGTCAGACATGAAGCGTGAAAAAAACGAAGGAAGAATTTAGATAAAAACTTACTGCTAGCATCGAAGCCGAGGTAGGACCAGCTGTCGTTGAGATACGCCTTCTCGGAACCGACGCGGATCGTCTTGACTTGGCCCATCTGGCCCGGCGCGGGACGCAGCTGCTTGAGGTCGGCCACAAGCTTCACTAGCCCGGTGACAAAGGCGAGCGCGACGTCTTTGGCGAGGCACTCGTGTTGGCCATAGCTGAAGGCACTGACGGGCTCCGTCTTGCGAGTTGTGTCAAATTTGTTTGCGTTGGCAATGTCTGCTGGGTTGCGGCCAGCCTCGCCCTTGAATCTAGTTAGAAAACTCATGTGTCGCTCAATAGAGGGAAAAGGGTATGATTGCTGTCGATCAGGCGGTCTCGGAACTTACAAGCATCATGACAACGAGGTTGCCCGGCTGGATCGTTTTGCCTTCGAGCTCCGCCGGCTGCGTAGCGATGCGCACGTTGCGCTGCGTGGTCGTGAGGCGCTGCGCTTCTCTGACGTAGGCATGCAGAGCATCTTCGTCGTTCTTGGCGGCTAGGTTCTGGACTTCAGCCCAGATGGAGGCGTTGTTGGGGCGAAGGAAGTACTCCATCACCTCGTAGAACTAGGAAACGGTCAGTACCGGAAGACTTCAGACCGGGAGGTTATCACGAGTAATCAACTACTTACCGTGGTGACTGGAACTCCAATTCCACCAAAGGCCGTGAGCCACAGGTCATCCACGACATGCTCGGCCGACGCGCCCTGGGCCAGCATCTCCTCAACCAACTTGACGCCGCATGAGCGCAGGGAGTTCTTCTTCAGATACGCCTTGCGAGACACGACGTTGGATACGGCAGACATGACGCCGAATCCCAAGCCGCGGCCGAAAGAGACCTCGTCGACGAGCTTGCGGGTAGAGTCGATGATGACCTTGGCGCCCTCTTGCGCGCGACGGCGGCGGTTCCAGGCCTGACCGGGGTCGTTGTTGTTGACGCCCCAGATGCGAATGTCGAGAAGCGACCGGTAGAGCGCGGCGGTCCCAAGAGTGCCCTGCGGGTTCTCATCGCTGTTCAAGTCGAAGTAGAACATGTCGGCGAGGAGTCTGGCGTTCAGAGGGATGGCGACGTCGCGAATCAGATCGATCTGGTTGAGGCCTTCCTTGAGCTTGAAGGTCTCCTTCTTGATCAATTCGGCACCGACGCGCTCGACAAACTCGTGCACCGCGTTGTGGAGGTTGGGCACTTTTCCCATGGCCTTGAGCATGTTGGCGCGGTGCTCGTAGTTGCGAGGCTCGTCGCCTGCCAGCATGAACCAGCCCAAGTCCTTCTTCCCGGGGAACAAGTCATTGATGGGCTTGAGCCAGGGGACGACAAACTTCTTGGGGTTGCCGAGAGCCTCCTTGATTGACTTATTGGTGAACACCACGACGGCCTTTGCCGGTGGCTTGGGGTCGTCGAGCGTGTACTGGTCGATGGTGCCAAGCTCGCGGGCGATGGCCTCGTTGGCCTTCTTCGTGTACATGGGCTGCATGACGGCCACCGAGTTGTACGGGAACCAGCCGGGGAGTCCTCGCTGGATGAGCTTGTACAGCATCGATCCTCCCAGCGTCTTGACGTCCTGCTGCACCTCGTTGTAGCCCCAGCTGGTCAGGTTCGAGACTGTGTAGTCGAGCGTGTTGAACCTGTCTGAGCGCACGAGGGTGATGGCGTCGGAGAGCACAGCTCGGCCGACCGAGTACGTGGGACAGATGCCGCTGCCAGCGTTACGCGGAGGCTTGATGTCCTCGATCATGAGGCCGGGGTACAGCTCAACCATGTCGGGATCCGTGTACAGCCTCTCGAGGATGTTGGCAATCTCCGGGTCCGAGCTGATTTCCTTGAACGTGTCGTACTGCTTGAGCCCGAAGAACTCACGGAACTCGTTCAGCGAAGACACCTGCCACTTGCGGGCCTGGTTGATGCCGAGAACCTCGACGATCTTGAGGGCCTTGGGGACCATGCGGGCGCCGAAGCGGCCGGCAGGATCATCCATGGCCTCCTTGAGGATGCGAGACAGGTCCTCGTCCTTGAACGTGCCGTCTGCTTGTCGCTCAAGGCCATCGAACGTGCGAACGCTGGGGTCCTTGGGGGTGTTTTGCTCAAAGGACTGCAAAGCCTGGCCAAGCTCTACCCAGCTGACGTTGGCCAGGTCGTCTGGGTTCCGCCCCGGGAAGAGCTTGAGGAAGAAGTTGTTGATCCACTGCTCGTCCTTCTTGGAGATGCACGAGTGGAAGCGGTAAAGCAGGTTGAACTCGACGCTGACCTGGTTGCCGACGCCGCGGGGCACGCCCTCGTCGTCGAATTGCTTGTCAATGGCGACACGCGGGTCCAAGGTCCAATCGCTCTTGGAATGGTGCGTGTTGGTGATGCCGCGCAGGTAGTCGTGCAAGCAAATGTTGATGTACAGGCCGCCGACAATCAGACGGGCAACGTTGAAGAGGTCGTGGTCCTGCTTGGCCACAGCCTTGACCTTGTCCTGGATATTGGCGTCGGGCCCGCATCCCAGAGTGAAGCGTCCGTTCTCGTTAATCTTGAGCAAGATGTCGCAGACGTAGTTGTGAAAGCGACTGTACAGGACCAACATGACATTGACGCCCGCAGGCTGCCCGAGGAGGCGCTTCTCATGGAAGGTGTCGGGCTTCAGCTTGCCCTCCTTCATGGTGCGGATCTCCAGCTGGTCCTTGAGGGAAGAACCGTACAGCGGTGCCAGGTCGAGATACGACGAGGTATCAGATTTGTTCATGTTGGTGCGGTTGGTGCGGAAGATGTCGTGGATGATGATGGAAGCATGGTAGAAGAGCATGGACGAGATGCCAGCTGCGTTCTCCTTGAAGGTGCTGTCGCTGCGAGCCAGCAAAAGGTCAAATAGCAGACCCGGGTCGGGCTTGACGCCGTGAAGACGCTTCGTGGTTCTGACCGTCTTGGCGTAGGGTGTGCCCGCCTTCCCCAAGTTGGGTGCGAGGATGTTGTTGAAGCTTCCGTCAGGCATGCGGTATTGGTGGTAGCCATCGGGCGCCTGTGGGATCTGTTCTCGCAAGGTGATGTCGCTGTCTGGAGCTTTGAACTCGATGACATCGACAGGCTTGGGATCGCCTTGAACGGTCGACCCATCTGGGTTGATGATGTCGAACTTGACATCGCCGCCGACGTAGCTCAGCGGCGGATGCTGGAGAGTATCCCAGAGCTTGTCGATGAGCTTGTTGGTGATCTGGACTCTGGCCTCGGAGGTGGAGGGGAGAGAGGTAAGGATGCCGATCAACAGCTCGGTCGTGCTATTTCTTGTCAGACTTGTTCACTCCCACTGCATACAGAGTGTTGCTTACCCCTTCTTATCATCCAGAGGCTGCCCCTTCTGCATCAGCTCCTTGATGAGCCCCGCGACCTCTGGGACGGACACCTGGCTGCGAAGGCCGGCAAAGTCCTTCAAGAGATCTGTCGCAAGCTTGGTAGGGTCATCCAGAAGGCTAGAAGACGACTTGCGCCCCTCCCCGTATGTCTCTCCAGCCTGGTACTTTTCGTTGACGGACATGATGGTGCCTGTAGTCTACCTAGAGTTGTAGATGTGTAGAAAGCCCGGCAAAGAGCTGTAGAGATGGGGAGCTGATTCGAGTCCCGACAGCACCACCTTTTCAACCAGCATTTATACCGAAGCAGCACCCTCGCTTGGCCGATCCAGAGCAACACAGGATCGCCCTCGATTCGCACCGCGATCCACGACGCGGTGGCGTGAAGCCGCCATTCTGCAGTCTGCACATGCTTCCGACCGCCACCCACAAACGCGCAGCTGAAAAAACATCGCCGAGCTGCAAGAAGAGCAGGCAAAGACTCGCCGGTGGCCAATCAACCCAGATGAGAAGCGCGGCACGACAGCCCCCGTCGGACTTGACGATGTCGATCAACTCTGGCCGTCGCACAGGTCGATGCAGGCGGCTAGTTACGGATCGTTCCGCCTGCACGATGCGATAAAAGGTCATCACATGCCGCGTCATTGGCAGACAAAAGACGGCAGACGACATTGACCAAAGAGAAACCAGGGGGATATACTGCATATTGTGTGGCAGCACGGGCTGTGTCTGTCTGTCTGTACGCTCCCCGCACGAGAATGATAGGGTCGCATTCGCTCGCGCGACCGAGATGTTCGAACACGTCGTATGCATGTAACTCGAGCCCGGGATTGGTCTATGCAGCAGATCGCAACGGGTCCACCGTCGAGTAGGTATTGTGTACTTGCTGCCACTTGCCATGATACGGAGTCGCCGCTGCGTCGCCATGCAGCCATCGACATCCAGAAGCTGGAGTGAGAGAGCTTGGACCAACCTTTTCGTCAGTTATCATAATCAATAGTCTTGGGTTGCAGCCTCTCTCAGCCATCTTCCAGGGTGGCCGGCAAGCTGACCGATTCGTGGCTGCCTGAGCTCTGAGACAGGCAATTTGCAAGCATGTACCGTGCAAGTTCCCTGCCGTAACACACAGCTCTTGCTCGTGTCCGTCCAAATAAAAAGCAAAACGCAAGAGAAACCACTGGTGTGCGCCCGCTCTTTGTCGCTAGCCGGGCTCGATCTGTCGTGGTCGGCATAACGGGGGGGTGACGCAACTGACCGCTTTGTAGCACTGAAGCTCGATGGACATGGGGGAAAATGGGCTGAGACGGCGGTATGAGTATCACATTGTCCTACTTTGAAGGTGTGAGGCTATGGAAAGCCCGTCTGACCACCATGTGTGATCGGGATGTGATTGGAGCTCTGGTCTCCTGTTTGCAGAATCAATGACGTTCTGGGGAGGTGAGAGATCAGAACCAGGGGTAAGATTCTGATGGCACATTTGGCCAGGACTATTGGCAATAGTGCACAGTACAGACGGCGGCCTGCAAAACAGTTGATAAATGGAGGCTGTGGGCCCCGAGAGTAAAGGCCCTCCAACCTCACCAAGCCGTGAACCGAGCCATACCAGCTCCTCTCTCTCTTTACCACCCGCCATCCCTCATTTTTGCTGCCAAAATGTCCTACACCCGTAATGGTACAGACCCGAAGAGCAGCATGTCTGCCAATTCGGACCAGCAACAGGCTCCGGAGCCGAAGAAGCTGGTCCTCTGCTTCGACGGCACCGGAAACACCTTCTCTGGGTCCAATGCCGATACCAACGTGGTCAAGCTCTTGAACAAGCTGGACCGCAACAATCCCAATCAGTACCATTACTACCAGAGTAAGTCTGTCTCGCCCGTCTAACGCCTCCCTCGCTTACACGGCCGGCAGCTGGGATCGGCACCTATGATCCCAACGAGACCTCCGTGAACAAGTCATGGTTCGGCGAGATGCGGAGTTCCATTTCGCAGACACTGGATCAAGGCATTGGCACGACCTTTGACGCGCACGTCATAGGCGGGTACAGGTTCTTGATGCGATATTACGACTCCGTAAGTAAAGCATCTCCCACAAGCTAACCTGTAAGCTGTTGGTTCTGACCTCACGAAATGCGTAGGGCGACAAGATCTACATGTTTGGATTCAGTCGCGGTGCCTTCACAGCCAAGTTCCTGGCACGCATGATAAACACCGTCGGCCTGCTCTGCAAGGGTAACGAGGAGATGGTCCCCTTCGCGTTCCGCCTCTACCAGCGCTATCTTGCAGGCGAGATCGACGACGCCCTGATCACCCGTCCCCACAAAGTCAAGAAGCAGGGGAAGAAAGCCCGCGCGAACGGAGCCGAGGCCGAGCCGCTGCTGGGCGACAGCGAGCGTCTGCCAGACGAGGTCGAGCCGCATGTAAACGGCGGCGACGACGACAACGACGAGGAGCCCGTCCACCACGGACACAAGTACTGGAGGGCGCGCAACGAAATCGAGGCATTCAGCAACACCTTCTGCCGCAAGGAGCAGACGGTGCACTGCGGCGAGGTCGAGGAGAACAACATCAAGGTCTACTTCCTCGGCATCTGGGACTGCGTCAACTCGGTGGCCGTCCTGGAGCGCAAGACGCCGGTGCCGGTGCCCGTCATGGGCACGGCCGACTTCGTGCGGCACGCCGTGGCCGTCGACGAGCGCCGCGTCAAGTTCAAGGCCGCGCTGCTGGCCCAGGACATCCGCGGCTCGACGCACAGCCACGAGGACATCAAGGAGGTCTGGTTCCCGGGCTGCCACGGCGACGTCGGCGGCGGGTGGCCGGCCGAGGCCGACGAGCCCCTCGACACCAACGCCAACACGACCATCTGGCAGCGCGTCCGCAACTTCTGGACCACGCGCAAGGCCAAGGAGCCCAGCAGGGACATCCGCAAGGACCCCTTCCAGATGAGCGACATCCCGCTCGCCTGGATGATCCGCGAGCTCGAGCTCGTCGGCGAGAAGGAACCGTCGGCGGCCGTCAAGTGGTGCAAGAGCGTCAAGGGCTTCAAGAAGCGGTTCCAGAAGAAGAAGCAGCAGGCGCTCCAGGGGTTCATCCACGACTCGCTCAGCTTCAACTGCGGCACCAGCTTCTTCAAGGTGCTGTTGTGGAAGTTCATGGGTAAGCAAGCACAGCTCACTCCCAATCATGTCGGCACACTGCTAACTCCGACAGAACGACTCCCTTTCATCACCCGCTGGGAACTCATGAAGAACGAGTGGGTAAACGTCCGCTTCCCGCTCAACGGCGGCGCGGCCCGCGACATTCCACCCGACGCGGTGCTTCACGAGTCGCTCTGCTGGCGGCTGCGCAACGACCCCAACTATCACCCCAAAAACAACCACGGCGAGTCGCTGCCGCCGTGTCTGAAGCACAAGGGCGAGGTTGCCCCTGTCGAACCAATTTCCGTGCACCCGGAGATCCCAGACCCTGACCATCAGACGTACCTGTTGGCCAAGGCAGTCTCCTACAGCTAGAGTTGTCCTTAGCCAAGCGAACCCTGAGCTGTCTTGAACGCATCTAGCTAGTTTGTTTTTGCATTCGTAATTTACTGGGCTGTTCTTGCCAGCCATTCCTAAGATATTCCCACATAATCACTGTTTACCCATGAACGTGACCGGTTTCATGGTCCTTGGGTGACATGATACAGATCCACACCCAACAGTGTCACGACGTCCTGCTCGTGCCATAGCTTCAAGTCAGTGTCATGATTGATTGCTAGCGAGGGAAGTCAGGCCCCGCCTCTCAACTGCCGTCTTCGAAGTCGCCCAAAACCATTGTTGTATCCCAAAGTCCATCAACACGTACCCCCCGCAGATCGCTTTTGCCAAGGCATGCAGCGCGTCCTTGCTCGGGGAAGACAAGGCGTCCACAGCACCCTCATGCACGACAGGATACCTCAATTGAGGCGGCAGCATGATGCAGAAGACGGCGTTCCCAGTCCAATAGCCAAGCACGCAAAGATAACGTCGCAGATTGCAACCTCGGAGACTAGAGGTCTTTCGTTGGGCGAGATCAATGGCACCCTCCCTGTCTGCCCGTCTCACCCCGGCCCATCCTCTGGGCACGTTTCCCCCCTGATCCAAGTCCAATTTACCCCGCTCGCAAGGGAGGATTGCCCTGGCTCGCTCTGCATTAGTCCCATCGCTCCCGCTGCGGCCTATATCCTAGCGCCGTCGGGGGCTGGCTGAGTGCTGGGATGAGCTTCCCGTTTGTCGTATCAGCGTTGCATCATTACTCCTCGGTGCTCTAGCGCCGTGACCGAGGAGCTTCAAAAAGGTCTCCCTGATGCAACACAACAAAAATGCACCGCATGTTCGTACGTGTCCACCGGTCGTTGCTGAGACACATCTGCCGGGGGCTGGCCTTCACCGGTTGTCTGGTGGCTGGCTGAACCGATGCCCAGGCCCTCTACTTCGTACGCGGGCTGAAATGCGAGACATACATTTGCCGGCATGTCCCAAGGCCAACCGGAAGACCGCAATTGGGATGGCCTCCCTTGCTTTTGTCCAATTCGCCGGGCCTGGGTTCCGAGCCAATGGACGCCTCAGGGTTTCACTTCGGTTGGGTATCAACAGTGTCCATTTCTCGTGTTCGCGCTTTTGCCAAGCCTGTGCCGCGGGCATGTGCTCTGGTGTGAACTTTGCGGAGGCCGTTCTCGCGCCAATCGCCTTGAGCCGCGATAGACCGAGATTGTATCCCTTTTCCCTTCAATTGACCTGTACACTGCGTATCTACCCGTGTGTGCGTGGGTGGACAGGTTTCCTTGGTCAAGACCACATTACGCTGCTACTTTTGGTCTTTTCAGCACTGTACAGCTGCTGTCTGGCCTCAGCGGCTATAATTAAAGGATGAATCTAAGCTATGCTTAATTTTAACATTTACAAAGTTGATTTTGAGTTTATCTGTAGGAACATCGTTTGCTTATTACCTTTCCAAGAATTCTTCAAGCTGTCAGGACACTGAACAATGCTGCTCTCGTAACGCTACTTCCTCGTCATAGTAACAATCGCGCCTTATAGCCGCGGAAGTAGTGTTACTTCTCCTTCAGATCCTAATTACCTAGGCGCCTCTGTTTTTATCACATTTTCGTCATTCAACTTTTGAGTTTCTTCTCGTACTGTCCGGTCGTGTTAGCTTCCGTACTAAGCTCGTTATAGCTATGTTTATTTTCATTTATGTCTGTCCGATATTTAAGGGGCCATTGTCAAGTCTTTCCTGCGCTTCGGGTGTAGCTTGCTATAAATTTATTACTATTTTCCCTTTTTACCTTGAAAATTAGGCTCCGAGGTTGTCAAAGACCCAAGATAATGAAATTGAGGTAGATTATGGTCGTAATCTTGACTAGTATGCAGCTACAATAGAGAACAGAGGAGGGTAGAATCAGCTTATATTGTACTGACCAGACATCAGAAACTAAGTCTCAAGACATTGACATTGCGTCGTCACATACTGTAACAATGCGTTGTTTACCACAACAAAACGTTCGTTTTTCGCCCTAGCATCTGGAAAGCTATTTCAACTTGAGGTCTCGAGATGTCAATCTCCAGTTCGTATGATTCCCGGTATCCAGGCGACGCATCCGCAACAACTTACTTATGGTTTGTGACTCTAGTCAGATTATAAAAACTGGTTTTTTTTTTTTGAAGTCGTGATAGTAGCAGCCGCGCCCCGAGCCAGCCGCACTCCCAGTAGTCAAATTATAAGAGACACCTACCGGGGAACTGAATGTTACGCCATTTCCGAGTTTCGTGTGTCAACCGATGCTCGTAGCCAAGGCGCCGAATCCGACTAGCCGAGTGAGAATCAGCAAGACAACGTGTAATTCGTCTTAGAAAAGTCCCTGAAGGTATCATGGTTGCAAGGGACTCTGATGAATTGAATGTAGCGGTAACTACGCACAGGCTGCAACTGCTACCGTTCGCACCGAGACGGCTGATCGCTTAATGATAGTATGTTTCAACTGTGTTTTTTTGAAGTCGTGATAGTTGCAACCGCGCCCCAGAGCCGACTGCGATACACATAGATAGTATGTTTCGACATAGAAATGCCCGTGATATTACTCTTGTGAGCTAAAATCCTCAAAAACCTCGACAATGTCCGTCTTGATGAGTCTTTTTGCTTTCTGAAGCGGGGTCTCTCCAGCTTCGTCAAGGCAGTCAACTCGAGCACCTTGTTGAAGCAAAAAGCGTACAAACTCACTCTGTGAGTCTACATGCTCGTAGTGAAGCACACCACCCCCGACAGCGAAATGCAGTGCACATCCCCATGGTACCTCTGTAGGCTTCATGTTGGCATCATATTTTGACTTCGTAAACATCTCATCGACGTTTGCGCCATTTTGCAAGAGAATTTCGGCATTGCGAATACGGCCGTACTGGGCAGCTTGGCGGAGGGCCTGGGATCCAACAACGCTTGCACGATGTTCAAGCAGCACAAGGAGCAGATCCGGCGTCGGAAGCCTTGCAGCCGCTCCAAGAATGGTGTCTTTGTTGAAGGTGGAATCCTCATTGGGGTCTGCACCTTTGGAGAGGAGATAGGTCGCCAAGTCCAGCTGATTGCGAGCGACGGCTTGCGCAAGCGGAGACCCGGCTCGCTCGAGACTAATGTCGGGACTCATTTCGTAGTCGAAAAAAACCTCAAATATCCCGACAGGATTTTGGCCGGCGATCGCTTCGTGGATGACGCCATCGTCGTAGATACGCCATTTCTTGGGTATGTCCGTGTATGTGAGTCCCTCCGGGAGTGGAGGGTCCCATTTGTTCGGTGTGCGGGCACAACCGGGAAGATGATCGAACAGAAATCGAAGACAATCCGCTTGGCCTTCCCGGGCTGCCGTCTGGAGAAGATACTGGTCGGTAGGGAGAGATTGTGGTGGAAAGCTTGGCGCTTCGTTGAGTAAGCCCCGGAGACTGGAGATGCTGCCGGTGCAGCACGCAAGGATGAGTTTCTTGCCCAGTTCTTATAGAATCAGTCAGTCCAGACCTCTTGATGACTTCTTAGTCCTAGAATATCACGGGGCTGTACGTACCTGCCACACTTGGAGTCATAATGTGTGTCGGGGTCAATGGTGTAGTGACTAGTTCATGGAGGGAACTGAAAGCGAAGGAGAGGGATGCACTCCCCTCTTATAAGCCCACATATAACTCTCGGACCAAAATCTGTGGGGCTTGCAAGGCAAAACTCTAACTCCATGCTATTGATGGTCGAATCGTAAGTTCTGGTTGCCAGAAGGTCCGGGCTCGCAAGGAACAGTTGATCAAGAGCAGATGACCCGCTAGTCCGCAGCAAACTCGTGTAAGTTTGAATGTAACATAGCATCACAAGGGACAGAGAAGCCCACTTATTTCAAGAGCTAGGGCGTGAAGTGCAAAAACTTATTGAATCGGGTTGTGCCGATATCAGTCTACATATATAGAGCCTAGCCTCTCCAGACACCCTGCTATGACGTATCTCGCTTTGCTGACCTGCTTCCCTCCCATCAACTACTCTTCTGAGGAAAAATTAAACTAGCTCGGCTTGACCACAAGCAAGAGGGCTCTCCAATCGCCGATGTTCAAAGGAAGTGAAAGTTGTCGGGCGTTACTGAAACAGCCATGGTTCCTCCGAATCCGACCAGCACATCGGCGATGTCAAGTATCTCGCACATCTCAGTCACTCATTTCCTTGATGAAGCCATCGAAATGAGGAGCTCCATTCTTGACCTGGAGGTATTTCCGGATCTCCGTTACCTTGGGGTTGTTAGTAGACTTGAGCGATGCAATGAGAACCGGCTTCTCGATTCGGTACCAGCACCGTTTGCACCACGGGTGCTTCTGCTCTTCCGCGCGCTCAGGCGTAAAGAATGCGTCGACGGCATCAATGGCGAGTTCAGCGAGTGTTTTTGAGGCAGGATCCCAGAAGTTGTCAACAGCATCGCCAAAGGTTAGCCAGTGGCCGCCGTGGGCGATGTCGCTCTGGAAGTACTCCCACGTATCGCCAATCAACATCTCCAGTGTATATCGCGCTCTGGATACCGCGAAGGACTGGGATTCGGCGATACTGACACCGGACTAGAAGACAACCTTGTCGCGAAAGCTCTTGGACTTCAGAAGCGTGCTGAAGAAGGCTTTGAAGTCTGACACAGTAGGGGCTGTGTACGGGATTGTGGCAATGCCCACAGACTGCGCATTGTCCCAGTGCGTGAAGGTTAGGGTGGCTCGGTCCATAGGGCAGTAAATGCAGGCGATAGAGTGCGCAAAACCCTTGACGAAAGTCGACGGCTGTCTGTCCTTCACGTCTGCGAGGGCTTGGTAGCTCCAGTCCATATGTAAGTTTGTTCCAATGGCTTCAGCGTAGAAGCTGTGGTAGTGAAGACGATTAACAGACCCGGGGTCTTCTGGCGTCCATTTGCCGCTGAACTTGGGGCGGTGGGTTGAAGGGTCGACTGCCGAGGAAGTCGTCTCTTCCCGAAGACCGCAAACGGGAAAATCGTTGATGACATCGTCAACATTATGCGCGCGAAACGGGAAACACACTTGGTTCGTAGGACAGGCGCTGAGCTTTTTGATGCCGCCGGATAGCCCTCGGTGGCCGCAGTCGATAAACCGCATCGTATCAGACTTGCAGCCGCCAGATTTGGCACGATAGGTGCTTCCACTCTGGTGGCAGATCTGGTGCAGCGGTTCCATCATCTCCCTAGTGAGGCGATCATTGCTCGTCTCTCCGCCTATAGCATCACGCTTTGTGACCTCGGTGTCGTCAGAGGTGTCAATCTCGACAGCGGGCTCCATTTGGGTATCGCTGAAGTTCTGCCAGAACTGTTCAACGGTGATGTTGTGAACCTCGCTGTATTTTTCAGCGTATACGTCGAATGTGACGTTGAAGAGGAAGATGGGCTCGGGAGCCGCCACTTCCGGCACATAGTCCCAATCCGGTTCAGCCGTGGGAGTCGAGGTGGACTCGGGTGTAGTGGTGGGATCTGGCGAGACTTGAGCCCTGACGGTCCCGTGAAGCGCAAGGAGCCCAGCGGCTACGAGCGAGAGAAGTTGGCTCTTAGCCATGGCTGTTTTTTTGAGTGTAGATTGATGAGGATGTGGTTGATGTGAAGTAGGAAGTGATGATGAGGAATGGAAGAAAGAGAAGTTGAGGGAGGAGGTGGCCAACTTATAGGTGATGCAAGCAGGCGCTGTGTCGAAAACGAGGCAAGCGTGATGCAGTGTCTCTCCATGAACCTATCTGAACATCGATCAGCAAAAGTCCCTTGGTATTGGTCCACTTTTCAACACATGCTCTGTTTTGAGAAACTCTCTAGGTCTAGGTCTATGTGATTTACATGCAAGCAACTTGCGATATCACGCCGTTAAGGTGGATTTATTGTGCTAAGTGAACCAGCATAGGGGAGCCCTTCCGTTTGAGCCGTGGTCTTAACCCTAATTCTCTTCCGTTATGCTTCACTTATGGCACGGCGCCTACCTTGAGAAACGGTTAAGCTGGTATCGACCTGCAAACTGGCTACTGAAAGTTGACTGATCAAGAAGTTCTGATAGTAAACCGTTGCCTTCAGCTATTGCCTGTAGATCACACCTCTCTTCTGGTCGTATCTTCCAGAGTGTCTTTCGCTTATGGAGCATCTAGACGCAAGTCTATCGCCTCTTCACAAACCTTTTCTCGCCTCAAGCCAGTCGACTCATAAGTTATTGAAATTCTTACAAGGGTCTAACCGCCCGTCATACCATTCTATGCTAGCATCATCGTCCGAGCGGCCAAATCCTCGTCATGTTACATCCAAAAACGTCCCTTTGACCGCAACTGGGCATCGCCTGGACCGAATAACTTAGAGTTCACTTCATTAGGAATAAACGACAGGGATGATGAGAAAGGCTTTGCAGTCTCGTACTCAAGCGTAATGCCGGCTTGTTCCGACACGTGCATCGAATGTTCGAGAACGGCTGGATTTGCCAGGATCCCTAGACAACATGACAGTAGGTATTAGAAAGAAGCTACACAGGCTATGGCAGGATCAGCAAGGGGAGTTTCTGCCGTAAGGGGTTCGTCGGATGATTATTTCTCAACCAGACACACACGGATCTCGAATCAAATGAATCCCGCGAGGATGTCATTTGATGCCGATACACCGGCCTCTCGATCAGATTAAGCTTAGAAGGTTCCTCGCAGTGAGGGGGTCATCGTACAGCCAAGTCAGGGTCTACTGAACTTTTGAGTTTTAGTCTTTGATGTGATTGGCTGTCAAAAACTAAGAAACGACCCAAGTGGCCTTTTTGCTGGCCCGCCTAGTGGTACTCGCGTAGGAGTCGTAAGTTTAAGCTGTCCAAAATGATCAACCTTCATCCACCCACCCCTGTCTATTCGCTTTTGCTCCATCCCCCTCCACATCCGGAGATATCAGGGTGCTATGGTTCCCTACTCAAAAACGAGGTCGAATTTCACAATCAGGCCGTCTACGTTTCATTGCCCCAGCTACGTTACCTCCCAGACTGAGTCCGATACGGGTTCCCAATGTGGTCGGTCAATGCCCCACTATGTCCTAATCAAGAACACACTCGCAATTGCTTCCCGTAATCAGTTGCTGGTTCTTGAGGGCCGAGTCCCGTAATTGGCCCGATATCTCCAGTGGAAAGTCAGTATTTCTATCTCATTTGATTGTTCAAGACACGGGTAGCCAAATGAGGTGATGTTCCTCAGTCATCAGGTCGAGAATAACCCAACCATACCAGGAATGATGGATTGGCCGGGTATCCCGATATCAAAGGAGTTTGGATTCCTGCCAAGCAAATTGTACTGGCGGGCGAAGAAATTTCCATCTAGTACGTAGCCAGAGTAAGGACTGGGTTTTAAGCGAGGAGATTCTGTCTTTCTAGATCGATGCAAATATCATCGCTCCGTCAACACAGCCCAAGTCGATGCGATTGTCCCCCAACAGGTGTCGCCGCCACCGTGCCCTGCACGCGCCGCTAGATCAATATCAGCGTTACACTGCAGCAAGTTGATGGCTACAGCGTAGTATTCAACGTGCAAAATTTCCGTCACGTCACCTACCGCCACCAACATCGTACCATTCCATCACTACCGAGCCTGGGGAATCGGACAAGCGGTCACAACGACTTTTATGGTGACGTACCAAGTAGGGGTGCGGACTGGTTACCATCCTCGGGCCGGCCCGGATACCCCGTCGACCTGATTGGTGCATGGGACGATCTAGCAGGACAGTTACGGCCAAACAACCCTGCTAAGCTGAAAGTATACGAGACTGGGATGCCACGAAAGGGTAATCAGGGGATAAGGATATTACGCTAATGCGTCCCGGCCCGCGGTTAAGGTCGAGTCAGAAGAGAGACAGAACTCCGGGCGGGCCGCCCAGCGTATCGGAGTAACCGGATACCAATTGACGCGGAAAATATCACACTACGACTGACCGAGCCCCAAAGCGATGTAACATATCAGGTCGCAGTCTAGAACGTCGGGTCGGAGCTTTGCACGCTATGATGTCAGGGCTTGACGGTGGCGCCCAACCAAAGCGCCAGAAGCAAGCAGTCAATACCGAGATGATGCAAAAATCAAAGGAAATGATAAAAGAAGAGACCACCAAGACTGCGCATTGCCTCAACAGCCCAGAAAACTATTCGTGGCGTATGGTCTAGACCAGGGATGGGCGCTGCAGGGAGTAGCCTGGGGGGTCTAGTAACAACGCCGTTTTTCAGGACAACTGCTGTTTCTCGCGACAACTGCCTTTCTCATGACAACTGCCGGTTCTGATAGGAACTGCCGGTCTTGATGACAACTGCCGTTTCTGATGAGAACTGCCGTTCGTTATTACAAAGAAAGCTGGGAAGTTCGTGTAGGTAGCGCATTGCACGATGCTCTGCATAACAGGGAACACCGGAGAAAAGTATACCTGTTCATCAGACTGCTGGGACCACGGACTAAAGGAGTTGGATTGTAGTACGAGTTCTACTACTGTATCGCGATCGGCTCTAGGGCGCAGCTGGTAGTACGAGTTCATCAATATGTCAGCCGACTTCGCAAAAGTCGCAAGTTCGCTAGCTTCAGCGTGAGACGTAAAAGCTTTGTCACGGATGCTAAAAAGAAAGGGGACCTATCTACGAGAACGAATAAAATAAAGCATTAACTAAGCATTTACTGACAATAACGAAACAGAAAAGAAAGATATTCAATACCATACCAGTTGTCTAGAAGATTTTATTTAATACTAAAACTAAAATTACTCTTAGAGTTATAAAGAGCACCTTAGCTAGTCATAAGTTATAATAAGAGTTCACGTTCGAAATCTACATATTTACTTAAGCTGCTCACCTTGTAACCCTGGACTTTCAGCGCAGTGAATAAACTAAAGAGAATGTTGTGCTTGGGTATGATGACGCTGTTGTCCATGTGACTTCTGAATAATACGCATTGTAGGTCATGAGCAGGAAGCAAACTTGCATTACATTAATCAGACTGGGTACTACCCACTATCATCCCAAGTCGTCTATTGATTCCGCGAAGAGATGTGATTTGAGTTTATCTCCTCTCTCAGCCTACTGTTGTATACTGTGTCCTCATGATCCACCAGTGCTTCACTCTCAACGCTGTAATTAATTAATTCTGCTTCGCTAATGATAGCATGGTAGTAGAAACGCACCTTGGTAGAGCGGGCGACAAGTAGAATTCATTCATTTTCTCATTGATTAACGACGTCCAAGTCGATGACTCTGTCCTATTCGTCGATGAGTCTGAGTTTCCTTCAGGCGAAAGAGAGTCACTGCATCTAGGACTTGGTATCAGCTGTGCTTTTTGAAATCGTGATAGTAGCAGCCGCACCCCAGAGTCGACCGCGATACGGTTAGTGATAGTAGCCACCACGCCCTAGAGCCAACCGGGATACAGTAGTGACTTAGTATCTGAGCAACACTTAGAGCAACCTCTACAGACAGTGATTGTAGAGACGAGTAATGCGAAGACAAAGCCACTGCGTACCGTGAGTCAGTTCCTAACGAGGCGACTAAGATGGATTCGGAAATTATAACCCGTTGGTGAGTGAACAAGGCGACTGGTATCGCTGAAATGGCCCAACATGATAAATACACGCAGCTTAAGATCCATCTGGGGCCTCTCACTTTAGGGCAACAAAGGTCTAAAAGACAATAACGGCCCTTACCTACACGGCATCTAGGATTTCTCAAGGGTTACGAGGGTACCACAACGCCTTTGGCTCTCCCAAACACTCTCCCACAGTCGTACCCGTCAAGCCACGAGCTTGCACAGCGCTGATGATGCCAGGAAGAATTTCATTGACCAGCCTTGCATTCACGTCGCGCAGAACCGCAATAGAGCCGCCCGCGTCCAATCCAGCTTCAAAGGCCGCAACAACCTGCGAAGAGGTCAAGTCTGGATCGTTGTCCATGGGGTCAATGTCCAGGGAAATGATCTTGTACGCCAGGTCACGTAGCGTCTTGCGTGTCTCGTCAGTGTAAGACAGGAAGGGCGGGCGCATGTAGTTGGGCTGTATGTTGTCTATCGAGAGTAGCGCGTCTTCGAGGCTGACCAAGTCGTTTTGAATCTCGATGGGGGTGGATTGAGCCATAATGATAGGGCTCCAACTGGCAAGGTGTTAGCGAAGAGGGGCGCGTTTGGGCAAATACATAACTTACCCAGATGAAGCGACCTGATGATTACCAGTGACCATTTGCTGGATGAGGGAGCTGTAGTCGTTGATTTTGTCGCCCTTGCCGTTGTCTCCATAGACGAAGAAAGTCCCCTTATAGCCAACGGCGTTCAGGAGATCTAGCACATTGTCTGTGAACTCTGTAGGTCCCCCCTCAAAGGTGAGAGCTACGAGGCCTGGGGTTGTGCAGCTGGTGATGACCTGGCCTACAGGGATAGTTCCCTTTGGTGTTCGAGTCTTTAGAGCGACGGGTGCGCTAGAGGTTGTGCTGGTTTCGGACGTGGTGAGGTCGGTGGTGGAGACGACGGTGGTGACGGAAGAAGTGTCTGTAGTGATTTCGGTCGCGGTGCTGAGCGACGACGTTTCAACGGAGGTGTCGGAAATAAATGAAGATGTCTCGCTGGCCGTCTCAGTCGAACTTGACTCGGACTCGGTCGACGTGGGCTCGGTCGTGGTTGTCAAGCTGTCTGTCGCGTCACTCGTGGACAGACCGCTGGGCCGACAAGGTCCAGCGGCGACACTGCCCGCCAGGAGAGAGACAAGAAAAGTAGTAAAGATCATGATGCCGATAACGAACGATGTCGGTAGGGAGCGAAGGAACAAAAGAGTGACGGCCCCGACGGAAAGGAGAGGTAGACATGTGTAAACATTCAGGGGACTAGCTAACCTTCTTATATTTGTTTGGTGGCCTAATGCTTTAACTTACTTTGTCTCGTTTATTTTAGTGTTGACGATAGTTAGCTACTTGTTCAGGTCCCCACGCATTATTACCGGACTATTGAGATGCTAAGTAGATAGTGTGGGCGAGCAGACCCACGTCGCCAGCGTGTCACCGAATGAAATTACGAACGAGGCCTGAGTAATTTGGTCGAATCCGCTGTGGCGTTTTTCGTATTTCCACTCGAATGCGCGCGTAGTAAAAAATAGGAATAGCGCCGAAAGTTGTCATTCAGGTTTTAACTGTTACCGTCCATACTTATTTTGCTCATCTAAAACGCTTAGCTCTAGACGGTTGGGTGATGACTGTCACGGGCCTGTGTCGCTTTCCCCAAATCTGCATCCACCGACTCGGCAAGACAGTGCCACTTCGTTACCCAAACTCTCTAGCGACTCCTGCGCAATGTAAAGCTAGACGTATTCCGCCGTTTGTTTGAGCCATGCTCTGCCTCACTTTTGATCTGCCAAGCCTCCCGAACCCCCAACTTGTGTGATATTCTCTCGTGCTGCCATTCCCGCAGGGATTCCCTCAAACTCGCGGCTTTGACAGTATTCTTGCTTGGCCACAACTGGACGGGTACTTCAGGCCCTGATCTGTTCGGCCATCGCTATGGACACCTAGAACAACGCCAGGGGATTTTTGGCATTGGCCGGCAGCGCTTGGATCACGTCCCAATGCTCCTCAATACATGTCCCGTTGAACCGCCATATATCCGTTATGGCAGTGGGTGGCTGGTCAGGCAGTTCGACCTTGTAATGAACCATGCCAAAGGGGCTGTCGAAAAGGACTTGGAGAATCGTGACGTTTGCTTTGCTGAAGTCGTAAGCGCCACCGGGGCTCAGCGCCGCGATGCTGTTGTTGCGTCCGCTCAATATGAATGGGTTGTGCTGGATATAGTTGTCGCTCGTGAAAGCATCAAGCGACTCCTTTACCAACCCCCCGCCGAAGAACTCATGTAGAAATTCGCCAAGCGCGTCACGCTGGAACTCCGGAGATGCAGGTCTTGCTGGGCAATAGGGCCTTTCTTGTACAGGACCATGTGCCCTGTCCACCACGGGAAAGGCTCCTTGAGCGAGCGGACACAAGACGCCAAAGTAGAAGGCAATCTGTAGGACCTTCGTTGAAAGCACCATGTTGGAAGTTTTCATCAAAGTAGTGTGTTGGAAATTGTTGAATAAGAACCGAATGAGGTCTAGAGAGGACTTAATGTAAGATGCACTGGAAGAAGTCGCCGTTAAGTTAAACGAAAATCGTTTGGTTTTCCGTCATCCATTCACCTGGACCTTTATTCATGAAGGTGATTTTCTCTATGAAAAACAGCTGCTGACAAACAGGGATAAAACTAGAAGCTTATCTCTTGATTTATAACTTTCTACAGTAAGTTATAATTGATTCCTCATTCTTTACCACTAAATTTATAGCTATACCTAGTTGGTTAAATTTGATTCCTCATGGTTTACTACTTACTTAATCCCAGCACAGGCTGACCTCGTTTACTTGCTGGTTTTTGTTGAGGCTGCTCTAGCTCTTACACCTCACGGACCCACTCTGTATGCACCAAGTTCATAACCTGGCACCGTAGTATGAGTCGCTGATGATACCACTACCTTGCCTCCTCAGAATTGTACATTCACTATGAACATTGCGACAATTCCGCGCAAGGGGGGTTGGCTTTCTAAAGGCGATAAACGTTCCCCTCTTGCTCCGGGCTTCAGAGAAATTCACGGTACGCAGTCAGCTACAGTAGCCTCAGTATTCCCGTTTCGTTGGCAGATCTACGTTTACTCTAATTCAATTACGGTAAGAATGGATGAATAACCAGAGTTTGCTACTGAGAAGTCTAACAACTGTGTCAGAAGCCTGGTTTCATGGTGGCTGTGATTATACATAACGTCATACATGGAAATATACTTAGTATGAAAGTTAATCGAGGCATCAACATGGCGTCGCATCATCTGCTAGGTATGAGAGGAGGATAAGATTGGAGGCTACATTTCACTTTCAAGCATTGGCTTCGGATTATTTCGGGAGTAGATCTTTGGAAGGTTCAAATGTTCAATAGATTACTATATTCATTTTGCATACAAGATTACTATTCAAGTATGCGTCAATGTGGAGCACGTCTATGGTTTAGATATTAACCGTCATGGTGGCAGTTGGTACAGTAGTTTAGCGTGATGCTGCACGAATTTGAAAGGTAGGCAGTACCACACTTGGACACGTCGTTGTTCTCCTTCATGTACTCGACACTGATGAATTGTTAGAATGGTTCAAGCCACGGCATTAACAGGGGTTGAAGGTGTCAACTTACGCATCTTTGATCAATCGGCCGCTCATACCAATGCCGTAATCATCGCACTTGAATTGCGCCGTGCAACCGGCCTGGCCGAAAGTTGCAGCCACAATAATACCCGACTTGATCCTGGAATAGCGAGATACATAGTCCGTGTAGATGGTGTCGTCCTCAAACTGCTCGTAAGCCCGTTCGCATGCATCGTCAACGCTGTGGCACTGGCTCGAGCCCTTGTTGTTCGCGTCGGTCTGAGTCGGCACCGGAGTCGACAGCGTGACGGGCGTGCCCGCACCGTATGTCATGGTGACCTTGATTCCGGTGTAGACCTCTCCGTAGGAGTATACGCGGGAAGGGTAAGACAGAACGGTTCCATCCTCGGTCAGGGTGACGGGCTCAGCGACGGGACCTTGGGTCACGGGCGGCTGCACTGCGGTCGTTACCGTGGGGATCTCGGAGGGAAAGGTGCTGTACTCGGCACACTGCCCTGAGATAAGTGTAGCAGTCGCGAAGAAGGTTTGGCCGTCGGTTGTGGTTGAGCACTGGCAGTAGGGAGTAGGGACGTTGGGGCCACCGTGGTTCACACAAGGGTAGTAGGTGCGCTCTGGGGCTTCCGAAGTGGTCGTAGTGGATTCTGCTGTGGTGGTGCTGGGCACAGTCTCGGTGGACTCGGTTGTGGAGTCAGTCGTAGTCTCAGAGTCAGTGGTTGTAGTGAGATTATCGGTGGTGGTAGTGGTCTCAGACGACTCGGCGGTCGTTGATGAGCTGGCCGCCTCCGTTGTCGAGTCAGAAGTCAGATCTGTGCTTCTGGTGACGGTCAAAAGAGTGCTGGGCGCCGAAGTAGACTCGGCTGAGGTAACCGTAGTCGATTCCTCCGAGGTTGCCGTGGTCGTTTCAGCCGAAGTAGCCGTGGTCGAAGTCTCGTCAAGACCACCTCCAGTCTGCATAGCGCAGGCCGTAATTGGAAGCTTAAACTCGGACATGCAGCCTAGTTCGGGGATCTGGGACTCCGCAAGTGCCGATGCGATGTCGTCTGAACCACCCGCTGCTTCAGTCACCCTGTCGTAGTAAACCGTAGGAGTTGGGTATTCGCTGGTGGTGGTGGTAGTCTCCGAGGTCGTCGTTGACTCCTCGGTGGTTGTTGTTGACTCTGCCGTGGTCGATGACTCTTCAGTCGTCGAGGCCTTATCTTCCGTGCTGGAAGGCTCGTTGTCCTTGGTGGTCTTGTCCTTGTCGTCCTTTTCCGTCTCGTCAATGTCTTCCTTGACTTGCGTCATGGCAGATGACACGGCCGCCGCGGTCGCCGCTCCGGGAGTGGAAACAGCGTTGACGAGGCTGCTCGCAGCACCTCCGAGAGAACTGATGAGACCTCCAAATCCTGGGACACCGCCCCCGACTCCAGTCACGACTTGGGAATGATGTTAGCTCAAAGCTTCAAAAATGAGAATTGAAGTGAAAACTTACGGCCCAATGCGTTGTCGGTCGAGTCTTTGGCCTTTTGGGCATTCTCTTGGGTCGGGTTGTTCACGTAAATGCCCATCAAGTTGTATGCGTCGTCGGCGGCCTTTTTAGCCTCATCAGTCTGCGTGGCAGGCACATCGTCAGTCTGAGTGGGGGCCTCAGTGACGGTAGCAGTTGTGGGATCCACAGGAGCGGTCGTCTCCGATGTTGGCTCCGGCAGAGTGGTCGAGTCTGAGCTCGCGATTGATTCACTAGACTCAGTGGTAGTCGCGGTGGTGGTTTCCGCGGTGGTGGTTTCCGCGGTGGTGGTTTCCGCGGTGGTGGTTTCCGCGGTAGTCTCAGTAGCAGACGTAGTGCTAACCTCAATGATAGGCTCGGAAGTAGTCGTATCAGAGAGTCTCGGACGTTGTTGGGACAGGCAAAGTCGTCGAGTCCGAGGTTGGAGTCAACGCAATGGGCTCAGTGGTGGTTGTCGTGGTGGGCTCGACAACGACAACTTCGGACGTTGGGGTCCCGACAAAGGTATCACTGGTGCTCAACTCAACCACAGGCTCGGTGCTGGTGGTATCAATGAGAGGGGGAACGCTGCTGCTAGTAAACAGGATGTCGCTTGAAGGAGTGTTGATGGTGGTCGTTTCTGGCAGCAGTGTAGTCGTATCCGGCAACAAGGCGACAGTCGTTGTATTGGCCGGCACGACTGGAGCCGGAATAATTTCCTGTCCCAGAGCAAGGAACGGGGCCACGGCCCAGCTGAAAAGGAGAGACTTTCTCATTGTGTGAACGAGTGGACAGCAGTGTCTGGCTGCTCAGTTCAAGGAGAGGAACAGCAGGATAGGCTGGGATAGATATCGACGGGAAGAGAAATGTCGAGCGGTCACGGAGTATTTCGATTATAGGATCGCATTCCTTGACAATGCCATCGGGCCGGTAATGCCAGGGGGGCCTTGCATAGTGCGAAACACATAGTAATTCGTAGGATCGAATCCTTTTTCCAACAAATTGCCCATCCTGTGCGGCTGTGCGGATAACCACGTAAAAAAGACTGTTGTTCCCGTGCCGAAATACCCGCAGCCTCCTGGACCATCTCTTCACCTGCGCATATAGCCTTGCCAGCCGTCTTCCCTTGGGTTCTTCGTCCACTCTTTCAAACCCTCACATTCTTTTGATCGATACACCCCAGAAGACATCATGAGTTGGCAAAAGCTGGCGTCGGTCGCTTCGGCGGCGGCTCTCCTGCTTGCTGGAAATGCTGGTGCCAACATTCTCTGGGATCCCGTTGGCCACACGTGTGATACCATCGGCCAAGCCCTTGGCCAGTCCGACGCGGATACAGCCGTCGCTAAGCTCTGGGGCGATGTGGAAAACATGGCAACGTATGCGTTCGACCGCATGGAGCAGGCGGCGTCTCTCAAGGCCAGCGACCCTTGGGAGTACTTGAGAGTCATTGGTACCTTCGATACCTTTTTCGACCTCCAGCACGCCGACGCCGCGAATCGCTGGGATGCTGTGAAGAGTAAGGAAACGTCCTCGTTTGTAATTGGAACACTACTGTGAGCACTTGACTGATGAACGGTTGTGCAGGCGCTTTGGGAGCCATGAAGACTGTCTCGTCGACTGATTATGTTTACATGATGTGCGACGATGCATACATGTGGACCACGGCAAACGACGGCTCGATTGTGTGGAGTAAGTCAATATCTTCAACCCTTAAATGGCAAGTTCCAGTGAGCGCGATACTGACTGCGATGCCCTCACAGATACACCCCACGATCAGACTCAGCACTTACCCATGCCGTCCAACCAATTGACCTGCGCCAAGGGAAACAGCGGCGGCAACCTGATCGCCTACAGAATCGGCTGGCCAACGCGCACTGCGCAGCTGCCCGCCTACGTAGTCATGTGCGCCAAGTACAACCAAGGCGACATCTACCTGGACCAGCTCACCTTCGAAGCCGGCCACTCGCTGGACGACTACACGACGTTGACGACGACGCTTTTCCACGAGTTCCTTCACGTCCTAGTTTCTTCCAGTAAGCACGCAATCTCGTTCGCACTCGATTCCGTGAGCAATCCATGCTAACATATTACTTAGTGCGAGGAGACATGGCCGGCGGCGTGGCTGCGGGTGGCGAGCGCTACCAGGTGGTCGGGACGCAGGAGGTCCGCAGCTCGTACTCTACCGAAAACCCGGACTCAATCACTCTCTTTGCGCTTGCTCTGGCTGCCCACGATTGGTACTGGCTGACGACCAGGGCTGAGAGCAAGTTGGATGTGTGGAACAGGTTCAAGGCGCAAGGGCAAGTAGGAGAGAATATGATTGCCGCGCTAGGACTCACTGCCCCTTGAATCTGGTTAGAATTTTAGAGCATTTGTTATAATTCTGCTGTAATTATAATACACGCGGTGATATGCTGCTTGTCTCGAACCGCTGAAGGATCTGAACTTCTTCCTTGTCATTTCCGGTTCGGCCTTGGTTCTCGCGTTTGGCCCAGTTGCCCAGTCTCATTTCCGATAAACTACTAGGCTGATGCCTAAAGAAGTTACGTAAGCCCTGTTTGCTGAGACGTCTTATAATAAATAGCGAGCTCCCCCCGACACACTCTCGCATGAACTTACACCATAACTTTCGTCCATCTGATTTGATTTACATACGTTTCTTCGCTCTTTTCTGGACCGTTGTGGAAAGTAGAGCAGGATATAACTTTCACTGAAGCACCATGCCTTCCTTATTCTCTCCTCCGCCACCCGGTGTCTACGAATACACCGAAATCATTACTTTTCAGTTTACCGATTCTTCCGCCCCTTCATCGCTGTCTGATGAGGCCACAGACGTAGGCAGAGTTTGGGCGTCTACCCTACGGACATATCTGGAATTGGAGCAGACAGGCATCGTTTGGTGGGGACTCGTGCATGGGTCTCCTCAAGAAGCCAAGCTCCTTATCGGTATGCAGCACCCCAAACCTTTGTAATCTACGAAAACTCTACTGACATTGTTTTACTAGACTGGAAGTTGGCTGAGGGACGAGAGAAATATGAGGCCAGCCCGCAATTGGAAGATCTCCGCAGCGCCTGGAAAGCCGTCACGTCAGTCCCGGTTGTCGCAGCCGTCTACCGCTTCCCTCACGATGAGGTCGCAAGACAGGCGGGCTTGTGCAGCTCGAACGACACTGTATCTGTTCTCTTCACGTTCAGCTTCAACAGCCCCGTCGAAAGCAGCACCGACACAGAGCAGTGGGATGTCTCCTTCGCTCAGCTCAGAGGAGCTGTCATGGGAAGCCCCGGCGGCGTTGTTGCCACCAAGTGCAGCTACGGGTGGGAATTAAACCACAGCTCGTACTGCGCCGCCTTTCGGTTTCTGAAAATTGACACGTTCCAGACCTTCCTTGAGGAAAGCGAAGTGAGTCAACTGCTCGAGGGGCTGCGCTCGCGTGCTACGGGAGGGGTCAACATCCAGTTCCTGGACACCCGAGCCTTCAGCCATGGCTGGCAAGGCTCTGTTGACAGAACTACGCCCGAAACTGCAGGAACAGCTGCATTTATTGAAACGGCTCAGACGCTGTTCAAGGGGATCAACACTCGTGCGGCCTGAGAGGGATTACGCGGCCTGACCTATGGCCCCTGTGGGAAAACGAAGAAACGAGCCTTAGTATTTCTGTATGCTACTACCTGCTCTAGTTATATGCTTGAGTTTTGAACTTTTGTGAAATAGATGATCCGCGTACCCATTGGTCGATTTTGGTGTGAAGAAGATGTCTCGGCTATAAGGTGTAAACTCAAGTTCCCGTCGAACCCAAAACGGCAGATAGAAATAAAATGACAACGGAATGAAACCAAAACGAGCTTGTTCGCCAACTCCTCACTAATGGGGCGTGTGACCCTCGGCTAAATCCATTGGGTTGATCTTGTTTCACGCTTCGACGGCAAAGTCAAGGGTGTTTTGTCGTCACTGTACGCGATGCCATCGACCCGAACTTTCATAAAGTGTAGGTAGGTAGGAAAGCTCGAGAAGTGTCAGAGTCTGAATGACGTGTGTGAATCGGGGAATGGGTTCGCCATTCTCATTCCCTGGTGTCTCTATCACGGAGACAGCCTGGCTCTGCCTCGGTTGACACTGGCAGAGTCCGTGACGGCGCGAGTAACGTCGAGGATGAAGCGACCTTGATTCTCAATGCCAGCTCCGTGCTCATACATGCGCTAGTTCCAAACGGCCTGGTTGAATTTATCACTAAAGTAACCTCCGGCGCCATAAACTTTGACGCCGTCGAAGCCAGTCACGATAGCACTCCTGGCAACTTGGGCATAGTTGCTAATGGCCGCCTAGATGTCAGTGTTAGTAGTAGTAACCTCTCTTACAATGACAGCACCAGGCTCAGAAACTCTGGGACTACAACTGATAACATCGATGCCTTCTTCTGCCGCGGCATCGGCCGCCGCCGCGACCAAGAGCCCAGAGCTGAGAGGGGATGGAGCTGCCCTTTTTGTGGCCGGCGCGGGTGGTTTCCCGCTATACTTCGACTTGCTGACGGTTTCAAATGCTAGGTACTACTAGTAGTGCGGCGGGCTCTAGAGCACGGCTGCTACTATCACGACTTCAAAAAAAAAACACTTTTTCTTCCCCAATTTAAGCATCTTAGCAACCTAATGCTTCTATAGCTACCTAATATCTAGCTTTTCCAACCTAAAATGTTAGAAACCTAGTATCTAGCTTTTCTAGCCTTTAGAGATAGAAAAGCTAGAAATCTAAGGTATATAACTCTATCCCTAGCTCTAGAGTTAGAGCTTTAATTCCTTTCTCTTTATCTAATATTATATCTCTTAACCTCCCTATAAAATATCTACTTTTAACTATATAGTTATTAGCTCTATCTATAGGACTTATATCTATAGCTACTAGATAGTCCTATTAACCTTTAACCTTAAAACCCTCCTTAAATATAAGCCTCTTCTTAATTAACTAGCTATAATCTAAATAATAGATAATACTATAGGAATAAATACCTAGCTAGCCTAGCTAAGCTATCTTAATAGGGTTAATCTAGTCTTACTAGGCTATAAAGCCTTTAAGATTAGTAATAAAGATAAAGCTACTAGGTTAAGCTACTAGAAGCAGTAGAAAAAGCTATATAAGTTAGCCTAAGCTATTAACTATAGAATAACTACTGAGGATAATAATAAGGCTACTAAAGCTATTTGCAGTAACTAGCCCTAGATGAGGGACCTGTTAGAGCTACTACATAAGGTCTAGCGTAAGAGGAAGTCAAAGGAGGCTGCTTAGTGAGATGGGCGGAGGGTTTAGGGGGTTCTGCTGGAAAAAAGTCTGTCTGGTTAAATGTTAGATTTGAAGAAAACCCGGAATCAGTCAAGTTAAAACAAAAGCTTTTCTGCACGCTGTTTTTCAACACGGTGAAATGCTAGGTACGTTGACCTGGCTACTGGCAGCCTTGAACAGCAAGGTGGCCTCGCTAATGGCAAAGGTACTGGCGTCAGATGTACGTTGAGAATAGTAGTTTGTTGCTGGTTCAAGCTGGATGTGGTAGTCATCGGCTTGGAATCTTGTCACTTAAGCCATGGCCAGGCGATGAGTCCTAAGTAGTGATAGGGGTGGCCTTCAAAGGCTAGGAGAGACAAAGTTTGGCATGACGCGTAATAGGTGAGACGCCGAGAAGAATAAAACAACCAAAATGGGATTCAACGGTAATCTGATGTGTAATCCAACAGAATATGAGTTCTTCTAGGTCTTCGCACTAGGGTTTCATGTAGAGACACCGCTCAGTAGTTCCATTTCAAGCAGAGCGGAGAGGAAGGTTCAGCCAAGGTTCAAAAGGTAAACGCAAAATATAGATTTCGAGCATCGTGACGTTGAATACAATGGCGCTTTAAAACATTCCTCCACCCCATAGTTTTAACTCAAATACACTGTTCATCTGCCGGAACAAATAGCTGTTCTATGATCTTGCTATAGCCCTCACAAAAGTCGCTGTTGCTAGTGTCGCTGGAGAAACCAAGACTTTCATTATGAATAGACTGATTTAATCACTTATCGCCCCGCTCATTTGTACATACACCAAGAGGCCTTGTCACATATTTCGTATGTTTTGCTAACGCTTGAGGAGCTCGAGAGCCGTGTGGTCAAGGTGATTACTGTTAACATGAATGGGTCTCAAGGTACGCCTGTTAACAATTTGTCTGGTATTGACGTGATGATCATCCACGATCTACTTTGGTGGCCACGCGCATGTAGTGCCCCTTTCCAATGATGCCAAAGATACGGGCGACCGAAAATTTATTCATTATATTCTCATAACCGTGGCTACTCCCAGAGAAGCCACCAATTTTCGCCAAAAGGTAACATTCCATCAGAGCCTGAGCTTGGGTGTCTCAAGTGAGTTCATTCGCGCAGAGTGTGCTCACATGAATATAGAAGCATGGACTTTTCAACCAAATTTAGAAGATCAAGCTACCATATATTAACGTCGGCTGGTGGTTCCAGCTTACCCCTGCCTTGACTCCCATCCGTCCGCCCGTCTTGATCACGCCCTACCCTAGATCCAATCCGAGGAGGTGCTCGGTGCAGCTGGAACTGTTCCGGGCGCACTCACTAATACTAGGGACATCGGCAAGTATGCTGCCAGGATCATCGCAGATCCACGCACGCTGAATAAGACGGTTCATGTCTGGAATGTGATCTTCACGCAACCAGGGCACCATTTGTGGCGGGCATTGACCACGAGATCCAACCGCAAGCATGATCTGGGCCGCGCACCCACCTGGCCGTCGCCGCAGTTCTCTCATGAGTTCAAGCCGAGTAGTAATATAGTAGCGCGGCTACGTGGAGTTGAAGACTTACTCTAGGAGTGCGGCGGGCTCTAGAGCGCGGCTGCTAGTTGAAGACTTATATGCCTGATCGTTCTTAGTCGCTAGCGAAACGGGCTGAGCATCATCTCCCGTCGCGAAGGAGGCCATTCAACGGCGTCACGTAGGAGTCCGGGCGTTTGGGACCCGATCGCCAGGCTGTCGGCGCTGTCCATATGGCTCTGGACGGTCTCCGAAGACGTCTTTGACGGAGGGGGGAGCGATCGCCGAGTCCTTCGCGCGATCCAGAGCGGCTGAGATGTCTTGCTCTAGGCTGTATCAGGAAGACGCCAACATTGAGGTGGATCGTCGACCTCCACAATCCATCCGAGACACAGTCCGTTCTCAATCGCGGACAAATGCCACGCGATCCTCGGCATGCGGGCGGGTGTCCATCGCGTCAATGATGTGGTCGACATCCTATGTCGTTTGTTGCTAAAGGCGCTTCGAGAAATGAGTCGGCAGCGACAACAACGAACGCCTAGCAGATCCCATCGAAATATGTGCGAGATAGCTCTCGTTGCACGTCGGTCGATGCAAAGACGGTAGTAGCGCAGGATGCTATCGAGACTTGACGGGCTCGCATTAGATCAGCGACCGAAGCAAAGTAAGGCGGTCGGAACGCCCGGCGCGGCGTGTACCGGGAAGATACCCTTGATGCATCATCGCCGCTAAGAGCCACGGTGTTGTTCGTGCGTGGGTCGACTTGGGTCGGAGTTTAAGTAGCGATAGGAACAGGCCACGATTGAGGTTAAAAAGGCCAGACGCGGTGGGATGGGGTCATAATAGACGGTACAATTACGTCGGGGCGCGGCCAAGCTGGTATTGAAGGGTGAGATATTAATGACTCGCGGTCGGCGCATGATCGTGATAATGTCGGGTATAGATGCGGACGGCTGTGATAAATAGCAGGCCTCGCCATCGAGAGCCATCCACCGAGAGCCATCTATCATTAGTGAGCTGAAGGGACGGATGCTGTCCTGGCCAAGCTGCCATTCCTCAATTGCTCCAGTGCCGCGCAACATCAAATGCCTATTGATGATAGCGATGGCTCAACGAGGTCCTAGTCGCCGTATCTCAGTCGGAGGTGAGGGCGGGTGGCGATCAACACAGGTATGTCGCATCGGTATACTTCATGCTACCAGCGTCAGCAATGCCTTAATCGCTTCGGACTGGCCGCGAGAGCTCGCAACCTCTACTGCGCGCTCTCAGGATGAGAAGTTCCTCTAATCACGGTACTGGGGACGTCCCCCATTTCCAGGACGTGGGGAAAACAGAACTGATTAAACGTAGTCAGTCGTTAGAACTTTCTCAAGTAGATCTTTTTTCTGTAAACATATCTATCTCTAGTGTGATGTGCGACTAATGGCTACGAAAGGGAGACAGGCTGGACGAGGCTGCGCCAAGGGTGAAGATGCCGGACGTCTCTGTCGTCGGGAAAGCGGGCGTCGACGAGGTCATCTAAGGTGGGACATCGAGCGCTTAGGGGTTGCCTTTCCACGAGCTCGGTGTTCCCCGCTTCGTCACGACGCGCGGTGCCGTCTCTCGTGCGGGAGACATGGAGGATGCCGGTTGAGTTTTCAGAGGCAAATGTTATAGATAGGAGGTATTGACCTCACCAAAGAGACCTGGAGTGACTCAAAATGACGCATTTCAAGAATAAGGCCGCTGGGCTCCAGACGATCACGCAGCTCTCGGAGGAGATCATGTTTCTAGGTGTCTATTCAAGGATCTTATGGCGACCTGGTGTTCTCCATCTACTTAGGCAAGCTCAGCAAGGGGATGTGACCATGCCGAGCGTCATCAAAGGCTATCACAGAAAAGTGTTTGGAGAGTCGGCTCGGAACCTTGTATCGAAACCTGGTTCTCATCGCGACAATCATGCCTCGCTCGGGTGCATATCCAAACCCACCGACAACCAATGACATTTTCTGCTGGTTCCATCTCGCCAGGCCCATGTAGCGATCGCGAAGTGTAAGCTTTGTAGTGTCGAGATGGCAGGAAGATTGTATGGCGACTTCATGGGCTTGCAATACAATGCGGCTTGGTGAATCGAAGGTGCCGAAAGACAGTACGCTCCAGGTGGACTGCCTAAGGTTGATTGCCGAAGCCCCTAGACGATGTTATTTGGAAGAAGTTGCCAGCTAAGGGCAATTGCCAGACCTGGGCAGACAATACCGCAGCCCCGCAATGAACATCAACGCTGACGGTGCTTGTCTTGAACATTGACTGATCTTGGATGGAAGGGGAAACAACAGCCAAAAAAAGCAGTAGAGAATCGAACGGACTGTATGGCCCCAGGAACAAAGTCAGCAACTTCTCTCGTTCTGGGGGTTTGTAGAGCGCCAGATGTTGAACGCGGCTCGACGGAAGATGCGGAAGCTCGAACTGGGCAAAGCGGGGTGGAAATTATGTATCGAGGCATCGTGACCTGATGGAAACGGGGATGACATGGAACGTTATGGATGACTCACATGGACGCACGAAAGGCAAAGAAACGTCAGTAGAGCGATATGGAGAGAGAGAGCCACAGCGCTCCCATGACGACGAGAACAACAGTGGGGAGGATTCCTAGGCGTGGCACTGGAGGCGCTCCAAGGGGAAGGAATCCAGCTCAAGGTCGTTCACGGGGCTGAGTTTGTCAGTCATCTTGGCCCCTGTAGGCTCTGTCTAGCCTTTAACGGTGTTGTTTGCATGGGGAGCTTGCCTTGGTAGCCGTATCTGTATCCGCGAGGGCAAACGTCGAGTTGGCTTTTGTGCTGTTGCATCTCAACGGCGGAAAGGTCGCAACACTCGGATGAAGCAGTTGGCCGGCGTACCTACCGGAAGGTCACATGCCACTGCTGCGTTGGCCAGGGCGGCTTCACGCGGCGCAGGAGGTGCGGATGCCGACCCCGCTCGGGCAGGAGAGGAGAGGAGAGACGTACTGCACGTACCCGTTACCTAGCCAGTGTATCATCCTACCATCCTGAGCACCTACCAGGGAGGTAGGTACCTAAGTAGGTACCTACTTACTTATGCGACTGGTTCCGTAAAGCAAGGTGCGAAGCAAACACGCCTTGGCGTTTCCAGGCCTACTAGTCTCCACCCACCTGGTTCGTTCGGCTCAAGGTTGCTTTGGGCAACGAACGGGTGAGGTTCCTTGCCCTGCCAGCCCACTACGCACATTCGGCGATCGGCGATGCGGCGGCGTCCCCCTAGCCCTGACGGTGCCGGGCAATAGCGTCCCTCTAGGCTCTGGCCCTGACAGTGCCGGGCAATAGCGCCCCTCTCTAGCCCTGGCAGTGCCGGGCAGTAGCGTCCCTCTAGCCCTGTCAACATCTCCATCCCCCGCCCTGTCGGCAATCGTCCATCAAGCGACAGCAAGCATCTTCAGCCCTGCCAGCCCGCGCCGTGGGGGTCTGATTGGAACCACAGTTTCGTTTTCGGCGTCAATGAAGAAGGGAGGCAGCAAAAAGGTTTGGTTGAATTGAAGTGACCGCGTCGGGGGCATCCTCTGGCCGCGACCAAAGGTCCCCCCCTCAATCGATCAAAGAGAAGGGCAAACACACTAGCACTAGGTACTGAAAATAGTGCAACCACCACATCATCACAGTGGCAAATCGCCCCACTGACCACCCACCCATCTCCGTCTCCGTCTCAGTCTCAGCCGCACAGCCTTCACTCATCTGGCAACATGCACAGGGCGGCCCCGCGGCAGACAGCTGACCACCTTGGCTCGTTAGCGCCTGAGAGATGTGAAGGGAACGTGTACCCAACTTACCACGCGTCCCCGTCTGGGGCCATCACTCGAAGGCCGTTGTCGCCTAGGATTCTCGGCAATTTATTGCAGACTTCGTTTCTGATATAGTCGGACTGGAATAGTCCCCCAGTGAGGAAAACGCCCTATGCACCAAACGTGTAAGCCTTATTGTGGTAACACTTGAACCGCATTTAAGGATGAGCTCCTCCTTACCTTGGGAGCCGCTTCATGAGTCTTGACAGCGGCCTCGTAGAGGCCTGAGATGAGCTCGGTGACATGATCGATGATGTTGTGAACCAGGACGATCATGTCGTCTCTATTCAACCAAAGAATGAGTAAGGACGTAGATGGGGCTTGTCCAGAGCTTCAACTACCGGTGGATTTCGATTCTCACCTTGTTGTCTGAGTCATTGAAGGCGAGGCCGCCTTGAAACATGCCGTCGAAACAAAAGCCTCTCCGCTTGTACCGACTCCACATGATGAGGGCGATCTCCTCTAGATCGAGTTGAAGGGCCGTTGGGGGACTGTTTGCAGGAAGGTGTTCGGTTGCCTGACGAACATGTCGAGAAATCAGGGTGTCAACAGCGGCGTCCATTGACAAACTGCCGTAGAGCTTTGAGTCGTTTTGGACAACATGGCCGGGGCAGCCCCCGGCCGAGAGCGCCTGAAATTTGTAGACCGCCGCGTCCTAGATAGGCGTAGGTATTACGTCAACACCAAGGCAACAGGGAGATCGGCAACAACAACCTACGATGCTTATTCCTCCTCCATCAACCACGATGACTGAATAAATTGCATTAGAGGACAGCTGCTTTGGCTAGCTTCTCGCTTCTGCCTAACTACCTACTTACGTTGTGCCATGCAACGGGCCGTGGTTTGGACGACAAACCTGGCATTGCCAAACATCCCCAACCTCCCTCTCTCTTTCCCGCACTAATGAGGCCAACAGCATCCTGCCTAATGGCTGAATTCAAGCCACCATGCAAACTGCCGTGAGAGACGCCCCGCTCAGACCATGATCGGCTTCCTATTTGTTGAGCGCCCCACTGGCAAGAGTCACAGGACGCGGCTGTTTGCTTCTCGGCGGCCGCCCTCCAACAAAACGCACCATGTTGTTTGGCTTACCACGCAACGCCACGGTCAGTCTGGCTTCTGTCTACCCGGGCTAGGGCGTCTTTTGGGCTAGATTTCGCGATCAGCGGACCAGCAGCTGAGAAGCTAGGACCTCCCAGTGGCGCTGTCTGATGAGTTCCTTCCGCGGCGGTTGCCAAAGCCATCTCGCGTATCCCTTTGAGTGTCGTAAAGCAGTACTTACCTACTTAGGTCCCAAGCAGGGAGGTCTAGGCAGTCAGAGTACAGCGGATTAAAGGTACATCCAGCCCTACCTATTTCAAGTGATAGAAGTATCAGCCACTTCCCGTTATACATGGGGCTACATCACAGCCATTCAACTTTCTCTAGCTTCGGAAGGTCGTTTAATGTATCTCAGCCTTGGCGGGGTTCATGTGGGGCCTGGTACCGAGGTGTCGCGTTACGACAGTCAAAGGGAGCCTGCTTGGGGGTACGTAGCTCTTTGTTGACCTCCCCGTAGCCCCCAGCCAGCGCACTGAACGGAGTTATCTCATCCTTGTGTATCACATTGAAAGCGCTCACCGCCATTCCGAAACGTGTCCTATTTTGTGACAAGATGGCACCCAAGAAAGCAAAGGCGACTGCTCCCAGCACCAAGTCGATCGCCTCTCCCAAGAGTCGCAGAGCTCCTAAGCGCCGCGCCAGCCCAATGGAAGAGTTATCCCCTCGTATTAAAAGACGAGCCACACGAGCACCGACACAAGACCGCGACCTTGACCAAGAATCTCGTGAAGCGGACGCCAAAATACCAGATTTTACCAGCGCCATGGACAATGACCACGAAGGAGTTGTCCTGCAGAGCAGACAGAGCCCTCGCCACGAGGCCGACAGTACCAAAGGCCACGCCCAGTCCACTTCCGGGGACCAGAACCAGTCTAGTGACCAGAAGCATCCCGGAGACCAGGAAGAGCTCAGCGACCAGAAGCTTGTCAACCCAGAGCAACCCATCGACCAGAAGCCTGTCAAACCAGAACAATCCATGGACCAGGAGCCTGTCAACCAAAAACAATCCATGGACCAGAAGCCTGTCAACCCAGAGCAACCCATGGACCAGAAGCCAGTCAACCCGGGGCAATCCATGGACCAGGAGCCTGTCAACCCAGAACAACCTATCGACCAGAAACAACCCGATGATAGCCCCAGTCCCGTACATGACAAAGAGTCGACTGGAAACAAACCTCCCGACCATCGTGCTCCTTTCTATCTTGACAGGATCCGTAACACTCCACCCTTCAACGAAGATGAGGTTTATCGCTTCAACAGATTTGCGGATGAAATCATAGTACTTGACGAGTACAACCACAAGAAGCTGAAAGTAGATCTTGATCATCGCGTGGCAGAATTGGTGGGGGGATCGACCCTCATCCCCTGGAACCAGTTGAACGTTGATGCCCAACACAAGCTCGAGGCTCTGGGGAATAACGTCGAGAGCTACGTCAAGTCTGCGAATTGCATTCACCATGGGCTCGTCCACACAGCGTTCACATGGCGCGTCCTGTTTGACAACCTGCTCTCCCCAGACTGTTCCGAGAAATGGTGCGGCGAGTTCTGGACTACTTATGGGACCATGTTGGGCCAGTTCCGAGGCAAGTAACAAATTCCGACGGCGACTTTGGGAGCAGGAAGCGCTGACTCTATATTCTGAATTCAGAACGTGTCACTGATGCCGACAACTCGTACGTCAACTTGTTCCAGACTTGGAGACATGGGTCGGTGCGCATGGCACATGCGATACACGGCCTCCACTCCGACCGCGATCGCCTCACGGAAATCCTGATGGAGCAGTTGGGCCAGTTCATGAAAATGTCGGTTCAAGCAGTAGACCAGCTGGCGAACGCTGCTATCTTGCTGGACTTTGGAATGCAGTTGTCGCCCTACTACTTCAAAGTCGACATGCAAGACCTCAGAACGCTTCAGAGATCAGGGTTTCCATACAGAGAAGACTCTCAAGAAATGGCCCTAGCGGAAGGAACTCGAGTCGCAGCGTCTTCTACGTCGGTCGACTTCATCGTTTCACCGTTACTACGATCATATGGCGAACGGTATTCGAGAGAGCTCCTCAGTCCATACTATCACTGTTTTGACCTTTGTACAATGACGACCCCAATGGTGGTCTGCGCCGGGCAATTCCCAAACAAACAAGGTTGCGACGGGGACGACGAGGAATAGGGGATCAGTACCAAGGATAACCAACACTGGGGGTTGCTGCCGAAGCCGTCTTCGCCGGGGCGCGAGGGTGTGAAGGTCTGGGGCTTTTTCAGGGGGGTGATTTGTTTAGTTAGTGTCGGTATCAAATTGAAGTAGGATATGTACCAGTCTATTAAGTAGGAATCTATCATCTGTGTCTGTCGCTATTGACTAGTGCTTTCGAGACCCAAATTCGGAGTTCCGGCACTATTGGTCAACGATCCTACCGACTCCCAGTGCTTGGCAAAACCTCCCGTCTCCAACTCTAGACGCGAGGCCTCTCAACACGCCCCGGCTTTGGCGCCATCGGCTTAGGCCTCGCTTTGGCAGTCTGAGGCAACCGTCCGTGGATGGACGGACAGGAAGGGACCTTTGGCTTCGGACCAGACCGAGGGAGACATATTCACCTCAAAGGGCTTCTCTACATCCCACCCCATTTTCTAGCACCTTCACACAGTTCACGATATTTGCTCCAGATCTCAGCAGGGCTGGAGGGACAAACGGTGAATGCAATGGATAATTACTACGACGCGCCGAGCCAGCGCAACGGGAGGGAGCCGGAGATCGGATAGAAGCACGCCAGGACAGGGGCCATCCTGGAGTTGCCAGGGGCTAGGCACTACCCGCCAGCAGGCCCCGCGGCAGCGGCCGCAACTGTGAGCTGCCAGGGTAGGGAGGGTCTGGGGAATTGTTGGGACCAGGCCTTGGTCACTATACTTAGTCGGGCGGCTTGGCCCATGTAGGATGCCTCAGCGGTCTGCTACAAGCGAGAGTCACGGACAACACCAGGCAGGGAAGAGGGTTGAGGTCGGGGTGAATTTGATCAGATTCATCACGATGGCTAAGAAATGGAGTGCGTGATGGCCTAGAATGGGACCAAGTAGCCTACCTGCACTCCCGGTCGCTCTAATGTATGCAAGCACCCACCCTTGTCCACTGGCTTCTAGTGGACACCAACCTGGCTAGAAAAAAAGAGGGGGCTGGCAGGCTACGTACGCACACGTTGGCATCGGCAATCCTTTTTCGTCGAGATTTTAACAAGTGAGAAGCGGAAGAGCCAAACGTCAAGATGCGACAAATGTGAACGAACAAGAGTAAGAAAAAAAGGGCAGGGAGAGATGAAGTGAAAGAATGGAAATCCCGGCTCGCCTCTCAATGTGAACACCCTGGCCATGCTCCAGAGTCACATTTGGCCAAGCCTAGGTAGAGGCCATGTGGAAGTTAGCGGGGAGCAACCGTTATCCACAGCCTCCACAGGGCGTCCCTGGCAGGTCTATTTACTACGTACAACCTCGCTTTGCCAAAGCGGGCCTGGTTGTGAATTTAATTTCGGATCGAGCCTGCTAGCCGGATGCGATGAGATCTGTAGCAGGAGACCGACAGAAGTCAATCGAACCTTTGCGTTTCCGAGCAGGTCGACCCAGTCTCATTTGGAGTCAGGGGCAGAGTGCACGAATGTCAGCTTTTGGAAAGGCCTTGATTCCCCTTGAGGTTGCATGGGCCCTGGAGTATAGATGGACAAGTCGATCGAGTGTCGCCGGCAGTGAGCGACCAGGCTACGCCCAGGCGGGTTGAAAACTCGGATGGCGAGCTTTTGTGGCCTGGCACCCAGAAGATGATTATTTCGACCGAAATACATGGGCGCTTGGCACTGCTATCGCGGGATTGCAGCACACTTCCCCCAAGTCGCGAAGCAAACACGGGCGGGAGGCCGGAGCTGGGTCTCGGCCTGCACGGGAAGGGGGAAAGCCACGAGCCGGCCTCTAGTGAAGTCTTTGCAGCGACCGTGTTGGTTGCTTCCAACAGCCTCCCGTGGTCAATGCTGGCTTGCTGTTGGGGGACCGCTCACACCGCATGTTTTCCCCCCAAGACCCGGGCGCACGAGGCCCATTTTCCAGACCCAAGTGCAAGGTTGAATGGGAGCAAGACGCAGGCCGGAGTTCGAGGGGCCGCCAGTTCCCAGAATGAAGTTTCACACCCTCTTAGTAGTATTCCGCCTTCGTTTGTAGACCCGGATCCCTGTTTGTGTTGTTTTCGTTCGGGACGTGTATGGTGGCAGGGTGTCAGTGAGTGAGGGCCGCGACGATGCTGCTTTTTTTGGTCTTTCCGCAGGTCCTATACTGCCGGTCTTGTCCTCGCGATAGCTGAAATGGGGCTACCTCTGCGAAGTCAGCAAGGGGCGAGAGGACTCAGGTCGGGCCATGTTTCGGGGGAGGCGTACGACTTTGCTAGGTGCTTGGTCACTCGCAACTCCCTCAGCCCGGGATCTTCAGCCTTCACTCCCCAGAAAACACGCCGCTCGTGCAGCCTCCGGCCAACAGAAACATGAAAGCTGAACGAGACGTGCGCGATTCTCTAGCCCATGCTAAACCAGGCCGGTAGGCGGCTACAAGATCCGGCTGGATCGCTCCACAAGCATCGCGTCTTTCTCAATCCCCACCCGCACGCCTGAGACTAGCAAGTCCACGATACCAGTGGCATGGAGTAGATGGCCCCCAGCCAGATCTGTTGAATCCCGTGCGCGCCTAGTAATACGCGCCTCTGCATGTTCCAGGTGAACGACTGCATGCTGACCCCTAGTCAATTAATAGTTGCTTTGCTTGTTGGCGACGCCCCTGAACCAAGGACCAACGAACTCGGGTGGATTTTTGAGGTAGTTCGTCTTCGCTTTTGGGGGATACCCCAGAGTGCCTTGGGGCGAGAAGACGGGAGGGACGGGTCGCTGGAGAAGTAGGTGCCTGGCTGCCTGGACGCCTAATTGAGGCAGAACCAGCCGAGTGATTTCGAATTAGGGAAGGTCAGCACTCCGGCTCTGGTGGCCAAGTCACTCAACAGAGATTGTCTGGCACAAGACACTGAAGCAAAGAGCACTACACTCTCTGGCTCATTCAACCGTTTGTTTTTTCTTGCTATTCGCCGCCGGCGTCGAAGTAGATGGATGGGGTCGACGGTCCACGCCGGATCCGGCGTTTGCCCCTCTTGCCCTCGCAGCCTCGCCCATCTTTGCAGACAGCGAGACCGACGCGTCAACGGTGCACTCGCAGTGCTCCCATACCTGACTCAAGTCCTCTGGACCCGCTCCGACACGTCCGAGTAAGGTCCTGTTAGCACAGTCACAGCCTAGTCCTTCGGCAAGTTCGCTCGCCTCACTTTCACTCCCTTCTCTCCCACATCGTCCTCGCCCATCTTCCGATCATGTCAAGCATCTTCGAGCATCGACAGCGCCTGCGGGGCGTTTTCTTTCCCACCTCGTCTACCTCCGATAGTTACTGTTGTCTCTTCCCTCTTTTCCTTCTTCCTGACCATGCAGCGCCATTGACCTCCTTGCACCCCAATCCGCAACGACCCCAGGCCCTTGACGCGGTCACGATGGAGCGTCTGGAGCAGCCAATACCAACCCTTGGATGCATTCCATCCTCAGCACCCACCAATGCGGTACCTTCCTTGATCGTCGGGGTTCGATTGCCGGCGGCACATGGCATCCGACTCGATGGATACTAACCCCAGGCCCCTCGACCAAGTTGCTTGTCTTTGGCACTCAGTACCGAGCCGATAATCCTTCTTCGCAAAGTTCCAACACCACTCGTCAGGAGAAACACTCGACAAGTTGCCTTGCTCGGGATGGCATCTTCGATGGACTGCACGTGTTCCTCGGTGGAATTTACACGTTCCGATGCTCTCATGTCTAGGTAAGTCCAGCTCGATTCTTCGCACGCATTGTCTGGATACCATGAGGCGCTCTACTCTCGCATCCCTCGATCGAACAGACACCGTTGCTGACAATCACCTCAGAAATAGACACGAACGAGCTCACATCCCGATCCCCTTTCAAGCCGAAAGCCCTTCCATCCCCCTGAGCCGATATCTCCCATCCGTCGACGACCCGATCAACGCCTTGTTGGCTGACCCATCCCGAAAAGCTGTACTCGTCACATTCCGTCTCCGCCATCTTTGCTTCAGAACTCTACATGCGATAAATCGACGTCAGCGGGACCGTTCAGTCGACCTGCTCTGCGTGGGTGCTCAGTTTGATGGTGTTTAAGAACCCGCCACTCCCAAAGTGGCGAACGGGCGAGAAGTGATATGCTGGAATGCTTCTGGTCGCTGTCGGTTCCATGAGACAATATTGCGTAAGGAGAAGGCCACACAATCTCAGTTCTATATCCATTAGTCTAACCAACATGACGCAGGCGAACTCTCAAAGTCAACACAGACATCTACCTGTTCTGGTATGCAGTGGCTGCATTGGCTTCCTGGCAGATATCTTCGGAGCCATCGGCTTTCATATCTGCAGTCACAACAAACCACATGCACTGCCTGCGCACTCCTTCGGCAATGAACGCGCAGGAGCCTCGTGCCCCTTGTTGCTAGTCACCCACGCTTACTTGTTTCCTACATCGTCGCTCACCGTTTTGATACTCTACCCCTTCTATTTCCAATCACTGCTTCACCTCGCGCATCTCAGAATTGCAATCAGTCTCGTCGCCTCGGTGGTCCAGTGCTGGAAGCAAGCGATGCAAGAACTGGAGGTGAGTCAATGGTGCTAATCTTAAAGCAACACGCTTCTGACCTCGCTTAGATCTGTCAACCCTGTCTGGCGCTGGAGGGCCTGCTTGGACGTCGGACGTCACGATAACCTCGGCGTCGTTATCGCTAAGCCTCAACCCCACCAGTTTAATTCACACGAACGTTCTGGGGTACATGGGTGGCGCCCATTGGGCTCCCAAGCTTCCTACCCTCCCTCGTGCAGCCTGCGTTCAGAAGACGGGATTGGGCTGGGATGTTCCGCAGGCCATCTTGCTTAAGCTAAGACGACTGGGGCTTAAGGTCCACAGGAACGAACAAATGGCAGTGGATACTCTGGGTCAGATCGCAGCGGAGAACGGATCTAGGTTTACGATCGCTACGGGCGGTAGCGGCTCGCCTCGCACCGCGCTCCCTGAGGTGCTTGTCATGGATTACCCCCTACCGGCCTAACCGAAACCCTGTACGTTATGCTTGGGCATGGGATTGGTCTTGGAGGCGTTGCGCATGAGGTGTCCCGAACATGACTCGGTTTGGGCATCGCTGGGCAGCTACGGTCTGGTACATGCTCGCTCGCTACAGACGACCGTTTCTCTTATCTAATCGCTCAAGTTGAAGCCTCAATACTCGCTACCGTCGTCACTGCGGACCTGGGCGATGTGTTCCCAGGTAACGGGCATTTCACTGGCTTGCGTATCGCGTCATACCGGTTTAGCCCGTCGCTTGCGACACGTTCCCAAGAGGTACCCAGGTCTCCTGGCCTCAATGCTCCATTTTCCCAATGCAAAATTTCCGACCCATCATTTATAAGTGAAGGTATCGAGACAGCCACAGTGTAGACACCACGAGCCAGTATCTTTTCCCTCTCGGTCCGGAGCTGTTCATCCAGGTGCCATATCAACCCATCCTTGCGCGCAAGCCTGAGGGCTTTTGTAGCTTCACTCCACTTTTTATGATGACAAAATGGTTCCAATTCGTCTGTATACACGTGACTTTCGCTCTCGCTACCACAGGCACAATGGAGAATGTGTGATATTTTGCCTCTTTGTGGATTTGGCAGTTCGGCTACATTTCGTCTTACAAGAGGTCGTTTGTTCATTCAGGTAGTCACGGTCTAGATGACTCTGCTTTGCTAAATAGATCTCGACAACAGCAGCGTATCGTCCGTCATGTCAAACCGTTGTTTTGACTCAAGTATCGGCACGTCACCAACTCAGCGTGTCGACTGTAAAGACCCTGGATGGAAACGCTCGGGCTCACAACACCGTTATTACCTGACTCATGTGGAATAAATCCCCTGGAAGAACATCGGTCAAGGTCACGGGATCTTAGCGGACTGCGCAGGACAAGAAGACGTGAAGTAATTCCAAGCTCTTGGCGCTTCAGCCTGGACGCATCTCTGTTGGCGCCGCGATGGGTCCGACGCCGTATCAAAGCCAAGAGTGTCTCAAGAAAACTTGTGATCCTGTTAGCGAAGTAATCGCGGGGTTGGCACACGTGGTTTTATCTCCCTTCCTTCTCTGCCTTCTCTCCCTTCTCTCCCTTCTCTGCTTAAAATGGAAGGGGGCGAAAGCCCCAGCGGATAGCAAGGTCGTTGTGGTTTTTCTCTGGCCAGTATGCCAAGCCCAACAAGTCTAGTCATATCTAAAATAAAAATAAACATTCAACAGCCTTGTTCTTCAAAATAGTGGGCTGGCGTAGCGCACCGTGGGCGACATCCTGGCCTGTCGAGCTGGCGGAAAGCCATCCGGATCGAGAACAGGGAAGAGAAAGTGTGGTAATCTAGGAGTGCACACCGAGCTTGGCTCTATTCTTCACCAAGGGCTACTAGTTTGTTGTCTTCTCAATGGATGCAGCATGGAACTGAATGGGAATGCCGACGGAAGATCTTCTAACCAGCCCGCCGACGGTGTCGCGGCGTAGCGGAACGGGGCCAGCCGCACCCACCACCACAACGCAAGGGGGGCGACGAGCAGATTTCGAAGCCGCTACTGTCAAGAAAGAAGAAAAGATGGCTGGTTCGAGTGGTCCACAGGATAGTCACGGATGACCGGACGTGTCAGCATGCAAGGCGTTACCAGCCATCGGCGATGCAGGCAACCCAAGACGGCCGGACTGCAAGACACACGGTACCTTGCTACCATGAATAGCGTGTGAGATAGGGGAGGGCGTAGCGGATTCCAGGATACGTTGTCCGTCGGAGGGGGGTGACGGAGCGCTAAGGCTGCCGACTCGACGGCCGTGTTCCAGGCATCTCTCCAGTCCTAGTCCGCCTCGTCCCCCATCGATGGCTTCGACGCCTTGTGTGGTCCGTGTTGCTGCATCTAGCCTAGCCGAGAGCGTTCGAAAGCACAGCTGGGGATGCGACTAAAGTGTACTTGCTGCGTAGTAGACCTAAGGGTGTGGTACGGCTTCTTGATAGGTAGCGCTCCGTGCCGTGCCGCCAGTCGCGTCTGTACGATGCAGTTCCCCGGCTAGGAAAAAGAACATGTCACGTACAATTCTAGCCGAAGTTGGGTAGTTAGGGACGGCTAGTTGGGTCTCATTTAGTCCTGAGCACGTAGATCGGAGAAGGAAGTTGGATGGTTTGGATCACATTCCAGCTCGATCCCACCGCCTCGGCCAGCTAATCACAATGTCCGTTGGCCCTGTTCCGCCTCCCCGGTTTCCACAAGGGCTAGAGTACCAAGCAAATATTTTGGGTTTCTAGCCCGGGGGTGACTTGGTGAGCAGAGAGTTCGACATACGTAATGGCTACCCGCTGTGCCGCTGTCATGATAAATTTCGTCTGTGCTGGCAGGGACACTGCCAACACTGCCTCGCTTCGTTATCCATGTCTCTCGCTCGCGGGGGAGTGGATTCACACTATGACCCTCCCTTCTGCGTGATGTCAACTTTGGAACTGGGTAGCGATCGCTCGATGCAATGGCCATCCAGCAATCTCACCCTGTTTTTAATTTGGCTCCTGCGGTCAAACCTCTTCCCAAGATAGAGCGACGTTGTAGGGCCTATCGGAAACAGGAAGTAGGGATATACTGCGACTGTAAAAGGGGTACAGTAACGTACGTGGGGGCTAGTGGCCTACTTTTCTCGTGCAGAGCATCGGGCATTGGTAGCCTATCACCAGATCGAGGTGGCCTCTCTATGGTACAGCAAGAATGCAGCTTGATCCTGCCAAGCCTGCTTCATAGAAAGGGACCAGCACGTTGGTCATGCAGGCATTAGGAGTGTCCCGCACCATAGCGGAGATCAGATTGATTGTTGGTCGGCATCCCAATCACGCCAGTGCCACGGAAGCGGGTTCTGAGAATGGGTCAAGTAATTTCTCCTGCATACGTGTAGTAGCTAGGGCTGTTCGTCTTTTTTTTTCTCCCTGGGCGCTCCTTGCTCCTGAAATGTGCGTCTGTTGTGTGTTGTGTTTGTGATTGTAATTTGATATGGACGTGCACGCATGTCAGATCATATGGCCCTTGCACCACTGCCGCTTCCGGCCGCTTGCAGCGTGGCTCGCCCGAGGATTTTGTTGAGGATGCGGTGCAAAAGGGATGAAGGTTTTGCGAATAATCTCTTCGCTGGGGGTTGCGGAGAGTCGGTGTAATCGCTGGGCGTGGACTCTCTACGGCGAGATCAGAATCTATATGCGACAACGTGGAGCAACAAGATGACGAGATTGAAGGGGGTTTATGCTGGCTGAAAAGACGAAGTTCTTGCAGGAAGTCATTGAACGGCTTAATACTTAAGTGGCTTAATCGACTCGCCTGCATCGCAATATTAACCCGATCCCGCGCCACTAGCTAGTTTATCTCAAGATGTCCTGTTCAGCCACCGCTTATGTCTGTGTGTCTAATGCGGCCTTGGTGGCTGGTGGGAGGAAGGTTCTGTTCGCTCAGTGTACCACTGCCTTCCAGTGTCAAGCAAGATCCTAGCGTGTGCAGCCGTGCTTCCGACCTTGCCGCGGCCCGTGAGTGACCACAGAATCGGGGAACAAGAAGGAAGCCGACTACCACGACTACTTTTTAGGTGTACCAGCGGTGGTCTTGGATTCGTTGGAAGACGATTTGCCATCTTGTGTGTTGGCTTCTGTAGACACGGCAATGCGACTGAGGCGACACAAAAAGGAGAGGGCCTGGTCGCGAAGGTATCCCTTGACGCGCTCGGCCTGGGTGGATGGGCCGTCGGCGGTGGCAAGGTGCTCGCAACTTCTGAACCCCGGTAAGTACCCATGCCCTGATCTTTAGGGGAATATTCTCGTGTGTCTTACCCGCAATGGTCGCTCATGTTGACGTCCATAGACGCGGTGTCGCTGCATTGGGTCATGGTGGGGTTGCTGAAGAGACAAGATGTTGGAGGTCTGATTGAAGGGAAGAGAAGATGAGCTTGGGATTTTGGAGTTGAACAAGAATTGAGGGTCAGCAGAGAGACAGATTGATATTTTATAACGTCGCGCGTCTACTATATCTCGGGACCGGTGAGAACTGACGAGTCGATGAACCTCTCCGGGATCATCAAAGCGCAAATAAGAAAAGAAGAGGACCAACGAGAAGTCACCACGCAGCACCCTACCGTACGGAAGAGAAGAAGCAAAAAAACTGACATGTCTTATACTGGCGAAGAAATCAGAACAGGGGGGGGGGGGGGGGGGGGGGGGGNGGTGAGGATGAGGGCGAGAAAAGAAAAAGAAAAACTAAAGACCGAGCCCGAGTCGAGATAACAACTCGACGACCGACTGAAGCCATCGCGAAGGCGGGGTAAGGGGCAACAACACCACGGCTACAGCCTCAATTATTGGCCAGCCTGCACGTAGGCTCAGCCCTGTTCTGGAGGGGTTCCAAGCACTCGAGCTTGATGCGGAAACCGGTGAAACGTGAGAGTCACCAGACTCAGACAAGGGGAGGTAGCGGCTCGCAACTCATTGGCCGTGTGCAGTTCCAGAACAAGTAGGAGGCGCTGATGGGGAGGGATTGACGCGATCGTTGATGCTGTGTAACCAGATCTCTCTGGTCATGTGGTGCAACCGGGCGACGCCTAGTAGCCGGATGGAGGCAAGAGAGGGAGCGAGAGATTCCTCGTTTTGTTTTCTCCTGTTGTTTCCCCACCTAGATTGCGCCCTTGAGTAAGTACATCTTGTCGCAATCATGTGGTGATGTCATGCACCTGCTCCCTCTAATTGCAGCGTGGTGCCAATCCCGAGCCCGGTGAGCCGCGGATCTTTGGGTGTGAAGGCGAGACACCCTACGCCGTAGTTGGCTTTGTCGTAGTTGCCTTGGCCGAGCAGGCACTGGCTGTTTTCTCCTGTCGGGTTTATCCGCATTTCAGGGTCTCGGTGATGTATCACCCTCGAGCCGGGAGAATAAGGTGAGTGTTGGCCAAGGTGAGCGAGGGCATCGGCGTTGCAGGGGTCTTTCATTCTCGGTGCTCTCTTTCCCGCGCCCCTCCCTTCCATCGAGAACTGCAGGTTTCTAAACAAACAGTGCTGTCTCAATGCGTCACGCACGGTACTCGGGGGCGACGGGCACGTGAGGCTGTGAGCTCGTTACGCCATGGTTCGATAGCATCGCATTGAGCTTCCTCGATGACGGTGGCTAGGTACACTTTATCTTTTAGCTTTGTTTCCCCTGTTCTCCATACCGCCTTGTTCTCGCCTTCGCCACAGGTGACGGGCCAATCGGTCCCAAGCACGACGCCCGCTCCCTTGGGAAAGTGCAATTGAGCGCCACCAAGCGAACCCTGGATTCAAGTCACGTTGCCCCCCTCATTCGCGGTACGTTTGACTTGCGACATGTTGGTTTCGATACGTCATAATAAGGAGCGGGCCGTTCGCGTTACCCGCTGCCACCCGGTCGGTGCTCGCAGCTCCACGTGGTGGTTGGAGATACGTACATTCACCATCTAGCACATGACCTTTCCCCAAGCAGTAAATGAGCTGTCGTAGGCTGTCTCGCCTTCCAGCCCGCCCGCTGCTTTCCTGTATCAGATACAGTCGTCGGGGCAGATCTTCACTTACACCCATGACCACCAGCGAAGATCCTATGGTGGCGATAAATGCTGGCCGATGAAGCCCGCGATAGCGAACTTAGAAGCAGATTGATAGAGTAATCTACTGCTCCTTTCACTAAGCCATCATGTCTTGGCAGGTACTTTGTCTAGGCTCACGGCAGCCCTCACGATCTAGTAGACTTGACTAACACGCTCACCCCGCATTTATGCTTTCACTACTTATGCATCCACCTTGGTATGCATGGCTATGCAATGTCATAGATAGCATCCTGCATAATACAATACCATACGTGAAAGAACTACATCACCTATTCTCTCTCACGCAGAATGGTGATTTCTACAAGTGCTTATCACATCTGAAGTTCAGTGGGCAAACATTCGTGAAACTGAAAAATTCTTTTTACTAGTCCCAAAGAACCCTCAGGCGCATAAATTAGTCCACATTCATTAAATAAAACAAATACCCAGAGAAACACTAGATAGCCACACGATTCCTCTAACCCTCTTGTTCCATAACGAACACAGTTTGAATAAGAAACACAAAAATAAGTACAGCATTACTAAATTACACATTTTTTTTGTTGGTGTTGGATTAAAGTTTGGATCTGATAAGCGACAGCTCGCTTGGGAGTGCAATTTCACCCGAGTTGCTTCGCCAATCTAGTCTTTATTTGGCGGCTGGGATGGTTTCAGGGTGTCGTTCTGGTTCGTGGACGAGGCCGTGTTGGCAATATCGTTGAGTCGGTAGCTAACGGGCAGCTTCGGATCTTGGAGAAAATTCTCAACATTCTGACCGTCGCTTTGGGTGGTTACGACATCATCGCAGCAACTAGACACACATCGGATTAGCCAGCATTCTATCGTACTCGTCAAGCAAAATCTCGAATCGACTCACTTGCAATCCTGGCTCAGATTCACGTCCATGGAGGAAGCATCGCCGTTCTCAGCCATTGTGCGCTTCGCGTTCGTGTCTATGGTATCGAAGTATGTGTGTCGCAAACTGATTGCTTTGATGCTCCAGGTCTACCGCCAACCTGCCCGGCGGGAGCATCCCCAATTTATAAGTTACAGCCTGAGCGCTTGACCACGATCTGATGTGTACTGGCCAACTACATGTCGACCCCAGTATCCAACAAAGACCCATTCTGGCCCCCCGCAGGAACCCCGATGCGATGGCGATTGGATACGAAGCGGGTGAGACTAGACAAAAAAGAAAAGAAAAAAAGCACCGGGCACCAGTGGCGTGGCTTGATTAGGGCAGAAAAGAAGAAAAGAAAGGTGTTGGAATTGATATGTGACGTCTCATTTCTACAACAGGGTGAAACGCCAGCGGGTGGCCGTTGGAGACGGGCGGGGTTTTAGCGTCCGCACTGGTCAAGTACTCGAGCTGTCAAACGCACGACAAGGGCAAATGTGTTGATGTCTACTCTGAATTAATTCGTCCGGCCCAAGGAGGAGTCACGGCAAGATACCATGAATGGGCCTGGGGTCTGGGGCCCTGCTGTTGGGATTCTATTTCGGGGCATGATCGTGGTAAACATTGTAGCTCAGCAGAAGAAAACACACACTGCAGGCCATAGAACAATGACTAGGGGTACGACCTTGGTTTCAGTCAAGCCTGTGCAGGCACAGTCTGTGGCCTTCAGTTGGTCCTCTCCCAGATGGTGTGCCCGTCGCCCTCATCTCGGTTGCGGGTACGGTCCCACGCAGAGCCGCAAGTATCAGCCGGGGCGCGGGATTCTCGGTACCGATTACACTAAATCCAGCCTTTTGTGTGTCCGAGCGTACATGAATATCATCTACCAGGCGTGTTTTGGGCTAGGCGCGACGGATACAGGATTGCCGTCACCTTTGGGGTGTTACGACGTGGCTCCCGGTGTCAGCAACGGGCGAGTCCAGATCGATGACAAGGATGGGGGTCTTGGTTGAGCCAGCCTTGAGCAGACGGGAAATGAGGTTGAGCAAGGCGAGCCTTGTGGGCGGGCGGCAAATCAAGTTTCGTCTAGTTGCTTGCCGTCGGTTCAATATTGTTTCTTTCAGCTCTGGCCCCCATCTCCGGCCACGAGGAGCAGGTTTGATTGGGCTGATGGGCTTGCCTGTCACCATGGCATCCCTTGGGTTACGAGACCATCTGACAGGTGAAACGCCGCGACGTGTTTCGATATGGCGCGCTTCTCGTATTGCCGTACACGGCATGCATACCGGCCTCACCAAGTCTCCGGAGAAGAAGGATGGGGCGTTTCTCGTTGGTTGGCCGCAACCGGGAAATTGAGACGGTACAGCAAGTACATGCCGCCGGGCTCTCACTCCCCGGGGGAAGGTCCAGCCGCTCACTGCCCGAGGAAGGTCCAGCCGCAACGCCGAGTCTACGTGTCTCACAGCAGCAGCAGCAGCAGCGGGGAAAGTAGATTATTGTACCTGCATGGCGCCCATTTCAGAAGGAGAGACATTGCGTTTGGTGGCTGATCGGCGCGTGTTACGGGCTGCGTCGTCACCAGTTTTCTCAGCAGCATTCCCCGTGGTTCGGTCCCGGTTCGTTTTGGGGGGTTGCGTTGCGTGTCTCATCAAAGCAGGTGCAGGATCGGAAGAGGCGGTGAAGATTGAGGAGTCTCTTAGATGCCGGCCCGGACGCATCGTGCGTCCAGTAATCATTGCCGACATGCAAGCCACAGTCTATTCCGCCACTCATCAGCAGTAAAGGTCACCTGCAAACTACATCGACGCCACACCCCAGGTTCCGACTGTGTGGACAAACCAGCCTGCACAAGCCCAAGTGATTGGGCCGAGTTGATAACCATGTCCACTCACACAGACACACAGAGAGTCTCGCCCGGGTGGATCCTGGAGAGTCCTGTCAAAACACCGATCCTGTGCATATTGCATGATAGTCAGACCAATCACCCACTTACAGGCTAGAGGATTTTGACCTCCAGGCTCCTCCTAGCAGGATCGCCACCGCTCTCTCTCAACTCGTACACCACCTTCCCTCGGCCGAAACCTGCAAGTCAATCGTGGGCACGCAATTTTGCTGCGGGCGTCCCTATCTGCCTGCACCTGGTCACGGGCCACTTCGAGGTGCCCTGCAATCTCCCTCCAAGACATTTTCTTCACCTTTATGCAGCCGGTTTGATGAAGAAGTCGCCAGTTGGCTTGCCCCTGGTTTTCAGTCTGGTTGTTTTGCTTCTTCACCGGTCCATCTCATGCAGGTCGAGTGTGGTTATCCAATAGTCGCCTAGTACCGTGGTTCCATGCTACAGAAACAAGCTAAATTACCAGTGCTTGGCTTGAAATGACGTGAGATGAAAACTATTTGCTCCGTGTTTGTTCACTGCAAGAGATGGGGAATGGTCGGAAAAGGGGCTGTGAAGCCTGCAGGGGAAGGGAGTGCCCTCTTGTCTAATTAGGTATGCTAACTAAAGACACGCTGTAGAAACAGGAGTTGTCCTTGAGCACCCTTTTCTTTTTCAAATGATGGCCCCTCTTGAGTGCAGGATCATGCATGCCTCCGAAACTCGTTCCTCAGGCCACGATTCGAAAATTACCGGCCCATTCGCTTTGCTCCAGTGTGAACACCCAAGCCAACAGTTCGCAGAAACCCTGTAACTCGTTTGGGACGTTGAGAACGATTCGAGGGAAGCCTTGGCTGGCTCCGAGACCAATGTAATCAAAGAGACGACCGCATGTCCGGAATAAATAAATGATGTGACGAGCAGGGATACGCCGCCAGCTTTTACAGCACCTATTCCACGGTCAACTGCGACGGCTAGGGTCGGTGCAGCCGAATCGTCTGGGCAACAGACAGACGAAGCGAGCTTTTTCTCGAGCCGGCTCGAACGAACAAATCGGCATTTTCTGTACTCTGTGTCGGTTTTAGTTGCAGAAAATTTAGAAAATAGAGCTTCCTAATGCTGAAAGAAATAACCAGTCCTGAGTTTGAGCCGCTAATGCGTTTCTCTATGCAACGGATATCATCAAGACGAAACACATCAAGTGGCTACCGATGAAATCCGACGACATCTTTGGGATGCTACCGTTCTGGAGAACAACGCTGGCGTCATGTCCCAAGCAATTGTTCTCGATGACATTGAAGAAGTAGCTTTCAGGCAACCGTGGGCGAATTGGGCTTACATCTATATCGCGGTCGGCTCTAGGGCGCAGTTTCTATTATCGTGAGTTCAAAAAAAACAGATGAGCCTACAAGATTCTCAAGTATAGAAGCAACTCGTGTTTTTGATCTCGTAATAGCAGTCACGCGCCCTTGATAGAGCGGACCGCTAGATGGAAGAAGCAGAAGTAATCCACCACGCATTTGACATAGACATCATCGTTGATCTTCTAATCATCGATGAGTTCCTTCCTGCCACTATCAAACAAACCTACGACCACCTCGCCAATTCCTGCTTGGCAGTCGGCTCGATCAAGGGGGCAGTTGCTTCTATCACGAGTTCAAAACAAAAGATACATGGTTTCTTCCACACTTTAAGCATCTTGTAAACCCAATACTTCTACGGTTAGCACCCCTCTAGCATCACGAGAATGGCTAGCTTCGTCACGGGCGTGCGAAATGTCAGCTATGCTTAGACGAAGGCCTGGCGCGGGAGTTGGCACATGCCTACCTTCTACATCCGAGGTGCTGTACAAAGGTTATAAAGGGAACTGAAAAGGGAAAGAATAAAGGGACAAAGTTTGAAACGGTCTTAGAATTAGTGCATTCATATTTAAAAGTATATAGCCCAAGTCGATATCAATAGATAGATCAAGGCAACACAGCTAGTCTTACAGTGATTGGTACAGTAAGGCGCGTACCCAGCACCAGAAATTCCAGTAACCTTAAACACAATAGGTAGTGCATTCATATACTCAAGTACTTTCTTGTAAATTTAGACGAAATCAAGGTAACGTCAAGTTGTCTAAATCTCCTAGTGCTGGACCAAAACAAGGTCGAATGATAGATATAACCATCAACTCAGAAAAGTCCTTTCCATACCTCCAGTTCCCCATCAAATCAGTCTCTCTTTAACCTCGACCTCTACGCCATGTCTCTGAAGGCTATCTAAAAACGTGCTGCCCAACAGCGCCGATGTCAAGATACCGCCACCCTGCAGTCGGGCCAATGTACCAGTATCTCGTGCGAGCAGGAGAGCAACCTCGCCCAGACAGAGTGCAGTAAACACGTAAGGATCCCCGTTAAACTTCAGCCGACCAATTACTTGCTGACCCTGCCGATTGTCTGCGATGGCAGAGGTGCGATATTCGAAAGAAGACTTTTGTCGAAAGCTTTCAGTCGGCCCGTCGCCTGGTTTGAACCAAAACCGGGTTACCAGCCACCGTGTTAGCGGCAAACAAAACAGCGCCAAGGCGATTATCATGGTAAAATGCCAAAGAACCGCACTGATAGGACCCCGCATACGAACCCAGGCATGGAAGTCGAAGTTCTCGCCGTAGGTGCCTGCTTTGCTATCTGCAGCCAGGCCCCAGCTCCGATTGACGTAGCATCGATCAACCAAGCCCTGAGGGTTGACTGCCATCCAACCAAGCCCGGATATGTAGCGAAGGCCAAAAACCGCGGCTGTAATATTGGACTTTTGTTGAGGATGGCTTCGGGCTGGATGTCTTGGTGAAAGAGAGAACGGGGCCAGCGTCTTGATGAGTTCTGGGATGGAGTATAGATCAAACGCTGCGATGATGGAACGCATGGTGCCCCCACTGAGACTACCTTTGATTTCATGCAACGAGGAATCAACCCTTGCGGTTTGGGAAGAGAATTTGGTACGGATATGATCGACCACGGCAAAGGCAGACAAATCCGAGGGAACAGAGTCGAAGCCGCAAGACGGAATCATCTTTAGTGACGTTAGATCAACGAAGCATGCAGGGAGCCAAGGCGGCAATCTCGCATGAACCGGCCTTGTGAGAAATGAACTTACAATGGCACCCGTACCCTGTGCAGTTGCATGGTACTTTGCTATCATGTCGAGAATCCATGGGGTTTCTCCAGTGCTAAGAACAGTTAGAAATTGGAGCTGGTAAGCCTAAGGCGTCACAAACCAATCCAAATAATGGGTGCCAGTCTGCGCGCATGCTTGAAACATGGGCTCGCCGTAGGTCTGGTACGGACCGACTGTTGAAATGACCACCTGTGTTTTTCGAGCCAGCTTTTGAAGCTCGTCGTCGTCCAGTTCGCACACTTCTATTGCTGCAGTTGCGAATTAGATTCCTGGTCTGATCATCTCAGTAGCACGTACCTGGTAAAGCCCTTGACCTATCGTTCGATTCGAGCATTTCCAATACAGAATTGAGTTTGTCCAGTGAACGCCCAGCAACTGCCCATCGTAGATCACTGGGCAGCTGAGCGTGGATGTACTCTGCGCACAGTTTTCCGGTGTAGCCAGTAGCGCCGAAGAGAATCACTTCGTATCGGTGCGATGGTTCCTTTGCCATGGCCGCAGTTGGCTTCTCAGCACCCGGCTAGATAGACTTGGAGATGAGTGAAGTGACGTGAACCCCGACGTGTGGTTGTGTGGCAAACCGAGGAGAAACCAATGGTGCGTTCTTTATGTTGTTACGACTTCCTCAATGGTTCTTGTAAACGGATCAGGGTCTTGCACGTGTCACAACTCGTGTCCCGTGTACCGAGGTCTCAATTGCTGTCGTCAACGGAGACACGGTGTCTCTGGACTGCCGATACGTAGCTCCAAAAGTCTATCTAGGCTCGAAACGAGGTCTGGTTCGGACAATCATTGCTCCGCTTCGAACGGAGCCGGAGTGGCGTCGGGACCAACTTGACGACACGACAGCGCGAAGGATGTTGACTCCGGGTCGACATGCACTGCTCGATAAATCGAATTATGCTGCGTGAATTACTGCGATGAAACACTATGCCATTCCACTCTACAGCTCTCAATTGGTTTCGCCTGTTCCCTGGCGACATCGCCGACCGCCACCACTCATGACGGAACTCGATCGGAAAATATCTCTGCTTGTGCAGTTCTGGCCCTGTCACCATGCTCTTGTGTCCAGTGCTGTCAGTTTCTAGACCACTTGACAAATGGAGAGAGCACTTGAGAATGGCATATGCCATAATTACTTCCGTCAATTGCGAACATTCGCCAACCGGTATGAGTGTCGCCTTTCTATCCCTTCAAATCCCACTTTCCAGGAATTACCAGCTCAGCGTACGCTTACCCGGCCGCAACTCCCGGACACCAATGCCGAGTGGCAAACAAAACTACCCAGATACAGTCCAGGCCGTTTCGTTGCCAAGATGATTCGCAGGGTCTTCTCCACAAGTTTGGGGTAACGAAGGCTAGTGCCGACCCCCAAAAGACCACAGCACCCCCAACATCTCCACAATCCCCATCGAATGATCCCGTTTGACGTCAGTAGCAATCGTCAAGGCTTGGGAATGAACAGCGGTGATTGGTGGGAAACTACGAGCTCGTCGTCAGGATGAAGAGATAGAGTTGCGGGCTGTTTGGAGGGCAGTTAATTCCATCAGTCACAGTCGCGGGACGTCTGTGGAGATGCCGAAGCTAAAAGGGCAACGGCTGGGAAGACGCCCCATGGGGAAGATGGAGCAGTGGAGTGGAGGCCGAGTCATGATGCACTGTTGGAGTTTTGAACTTGGACACTCTTTCAAGAGCGGCTTTCGTGACAGAGGCGGCGAAGGGAACCCGGAGGATTACGGGTCGATGCGTCGACAAGAATTTGCTCAGTCGGGCCCGGGGTACGAGCGACATCGGCTCCGGGACATCAAATCAGATTATCAGATGGATAAGGGAGAGGGCGCGCACGGGCAGCCGGTACGTAATCTCCATCTTTTCAGCCTCACTTTAGCCTCGCATCACCGCCGCCGGCAAACTCACCACGCAGAACCTTGTGCAGGTGAGGGAGAGAGAGGGAGAGAGATCTAGCTGTGCACTCCCGACTCGTGTCAGAGACTCGCTGTAGGCAACTCGACACGATGGGTAGACATCCAAGCGACAAGCGGCTTTTGACTGACTCGGGAAGAGGCAATCCTTCGCCTCCATCCTTCTCTAGCGCATGGCGTGTGGAGTCGAGGGGCACATAGCTGAGCCCGTGTCCAAGGTTAGCTGAGCCCGTGTGCAGCCTCCCGATGGGGAAACCTCGGGGCAGAAAAAATGCCCTACACCTGTGAGCATGTTGCCCCATACAGTGCTACAGCCTGGATTACATAAAGTAGAATATCATGTGCACCTTCTGCGTATATGCTGACATTCTACTGCGTATATTCCCACCTTTTGTTTTTTCTTCTCTGTACATATATAGTTTTTCTCTTATCATACTAATCAAGCCCCCCCCCCCCTGACTAGCCATAGAGTCTATGAATGGTAAATATATACTGCTTATATGTTCTACATATACTAATAATATACCTAGCCTTTATTTCTAACCAGGAGATTTCACTTACATTAACTACCCCTGTCTACTCTGAGTTTAGCTAGTATTATAGTAAGTATATGCAGCTTATATACTAATCTTATACCTATACTAACTTTTGCAGGCGAATTTAGAACCTACCGTAATAATAATATCCCTAACCCTAATAACCCTAACTATATAACACTTACTTTATATACATAAAACATATACTAACCTTATACTTTTAGACGATAAGAACAATATAGTCAAATTGGCTAAGATCAATAGGATAGTGTACATTAATGCTAAATGTATGCTAGGCATATGCTAAGCTAATATTCTCTAGATATAATACCTAGTATACCTTAGATGCCCTTTGCAGTAAGTCATTTGGCCTCAATGGAAGTACTAGATAGGTAAGTATATTATCAGTATATACCTACCACCTATACTAACATTTGCAGCTACAATACTATCTCCAGACTAAGTACTACATCGATAGTATATTATCTACATGAGATATATGTTCTATATATACTGACTATATTCCTTCTAGTCCCCCCAATAAGCCACTATAACATTAATAACACTAAGCGTAATACTAGATACATATAAGTCTTATCTACTAAGTAGATACTATGTATATACTAACTAACTGTAGTACTATCCTTAGATGTATCCTCTATAGCAAGTGGCAAGATACTATCTATACGATAGAACTATAGTAAGACATTTACTTTATATGTATTTAGTATATGCTAACTCTATACTTTAGTACTAGTCTAGCTAATAGTCTACTAGAGAAGTTTATAACTACCCTTAAGGAGAAGGTATAAGTTATTATCAGTAGGATATATACTTCGTATGTATAGACAATATATATTACTAATATTACTATAGAACTAATAATACTACCTTCTGGGCTACATATAGCTTATAGTTTTATTATCGTATGAGTAGATATATGCTAAGTATATGCTGGTAATATACTAATAACATTAGCCCTAGGCTAAAACTCCTAAGACCCCCAGCTCCAAGAAGTACAATATAAGTCCAAATGGTAGTATATATATTTAGCTTATGCCTAATATATGCCTAATGTATATAATATAATGCTAACTTGTATAGGCCTTTACGATCGATAATACCCCCACCTCTAAGTCCCTGAGTAAGCGTATGTTACACATCTGCCTAGTATATGTTTATCATATACTAACCTTTTTGCAGGTAGCCATAGTAGTACCTATAGCCATTGTAGCCAAAGTAGTAGTAGTACCTTAGAAACCCCTACCTGTTATTATAGTAAGTCCCTGATATATATCAGGCATATACTAAGCTAATATATCTAGGCTCTTATATCTAGATGTAATCTGACGATATAGCTAGTAAGGCTTAATTGCCTTACCTAAGGTATTTCGTCGGCATATGTAGGGCATATACCTAGGATATACCTTTGTTTTTATTCCTTGTGAAGGAGTATAAGTTAAGTATATATAGAAAAAGTAGTAGGCTATAGACTAAAAAAAAAATTAGAATGTCTATATAGTAGTTTATCCTAAGTAATTATGAAATGTATAATATATACCCAACATATGCTCAGGAGATACTGTATATATTTATATGAACTAATTTTAGATAAGTAGATATACTTATAGCTAGTATATATATTAAGTAAGATTAGCCTTTATATAATAATATCTCTCTTTTTAATCTTCTTTATTCTCTTTTCTTTCTTTATCTTCTATTTTATACTTATAGCACTTGAATTTTATAATCTTACTGTAAAGTAAGTAGTAAATCTATTACAATCTAGGTTTTATCATAGTAAGTTTTAAACTATCTCTTCCCTATAATAATACTAAGATATAAAAGGCCTAATTCCCTAAGGGATAACTCCTTTACCCTAACTTTCACGCTTAAATACTTAAGTGTATATACTTAGTATATATATAGTATATCTACAATATATGCTACCTATATGCTAAACATCTATAAGTATAATTTTACTATTAATATATCTCTTAAAATATATGAGAAATACTTTATAGATAATATAAGTATAAGTCTTAGTCCTTAGGTTATTCTATTAATTAATATTCTTTTAGTTTTACTACTATATATACTATAATCATACTGATTATATTATTCTTCCAAATCGAGCAAATATTTAACCCTAAGAACAAAGTAATAGAGAAAAGTAAGTAGATATATACATAGTATACTCTTAGTATATGCTAACCATATAGTATTATTAGAAAATAGGTACTTTCTCAAGGATAGCAAAATACTCAATATCTTTATAACCTAGGGTAATTCTCTCTTATCTATTCTTACTTTATTACTTACATCCTTTAGTCTTAGGCTAGATACCTCTCTTGTTTAGCATTTTACAGATAAGTTAGAAGCTCTTATATAAGTTACATCTGCTAAGCATATGCTCTAGAGATACTTACTATATGTTAGTACAGTAGATTCTTCATTTCGAGAAAAATACAGCTAGTACTTTTATTAACCTACTATACACTCTCCCCTAATACTTCCTATAGCTTCTACTCTATTACCCTAAGAGGAAATAGAGACTATAGTTACTCTCTTAGAAGATAAACCTAACTTGGATGTGCCTAGTATATCTACAATAGATGCTAGACATTAGGTATATCCTAAGAAACCAATAAAATAAATCCCTTATCTTTAAGTAAGTTTACTAAATATATTATCTTAGTATACTATCTAATTTAAGTCTAGATTCTTCCTATTTAGAAGAGTATACATAAAAGGAAGGTAAGGGATTTAGATTAGGATATATCTAAGGTATTATATATAGACTACATATATAGCATATGCCCATTATATCTCTGATAGATCTATATAGTCCTCAAATATCCTTTTATTAATTTCCTATCTCTTATTAATATAACTTTAATAATAGAGATAATTAACTTACTTTTTATAGTTAATCTGTTTCTTGTTGAAGATTAATAATCTCTTGTTGAACTTGAAGTTCTTCTCTTTGCCTATAGAGAGTATTATGCTATTATATAAGGATGCATATACACTAGGCAGATATATTATCACTAGAGCTTCCTATACTCTATTCCCTCCTGCGTTTAGGGAGTAATTCTTAAGCTAGCTCTTACTTGACATTTGCTAGGTATATATTAGGCTTATGTAATATTAGTATTTATTAAAATAAAAACTTAGTATATATACTTACTATAAGTTCAGCTTGCTTTAGGGAAGGTAGCTCTATCTTGATATTATCTTACTATAATTACTTAATTACTACTATTAGTAATAGCTATAAAGAGATAAATATTATATTATTATCTTCCAGTATATACTTAGCATGTACAGGACTATATAGGTCTAATTAGTACTACCTAGAATCAACCCCTATATCCTATCTCCTTAGGAGAGAGATTAGGATCAGTAAGATAAGATCTATTAGTATATTAGTAGAGGTTTTTATCTTTATATAATATCTTACTCTAATGTATAAATACTAAGTGTATACTTAGTGTATACTTATAGGATAAATAGCTCTCTAGGAAAGTAGTAACCTTAGTCGAAGTGTCAAATATACAATATATACTATGTATATGCTAGGGAGAATCTCAGCATCTACTAGGAGTATATACATATAAGTCTTCCTCTAGGGATTCTATAGGCTTAATGCCTATAGGTGATACTAGGTATATACTAAGTAAATATTACTAGGAAGAGTATAAAGGTTAAGGTCTAATATTTATATATATCTAGTATATATTTAGCATATACTCTAGAATAGAGTCTAGGAGTTACAACTTAGACCTAAGAGATACTAAGTATATACTAGGTATATACTTAAGTCGAATTAGGGAGTCATAAGGGTTAATTGGGTTCTAGGGAAGACTAGGGTTTTATGCCCTTTGCTCTACTTGAGCCTAGTTAGTACAGTCTTTTCTGTTTACAGCCTTCTAGAGTTACTACTTATAGCTCGTATCTCTCCAACGTGATTTAACACTATATTCCTAGGTTATAGTAAGCTTTTGGAACTTCTCCTTGATATATTGCTTAAGCCTAGCAGGTAGTTAGTATATACGTAGTATATACAGGAAAGAAATATACCTAAGAATTACTACTAAAAGTATAACTCTTATCCCTATAGATATATAGTCTTCCCAATAGCTACTTTCTTCCATATTTATATTCTTCTGAGCATAAGTCCACCATTTACTATTAACCTTAGACATACTAGCGACTAGCCTAGCTATAACCCAAGGTATAAGTTTAGATTAAAACTATATTACTTAGTTTAGATATACTATACATAAGCTAATAATATACTCTTCATATGCCTCTCGTATAGGAGTATCTAATAGAGGTAAAATGAACTTTTCATCTAGAGCATTTAGCTGGCTTTTGCACTAGTTACACTTAATATAAACTTTACAGAAGATAAGCAAATACTTAAGATACTCTTCCTAAGAGAGCTAAGGATATATATCATAAAGATACTATCTTAGCCCTTTTACTTACTTTATATCTATATCACAAGTAATTACTTAAATAGATAATAAAGAAGATTAAGACATATAGCTAACATAATGCTAGCATATAGGGGTATTCATAAGTCTCCCTAAGTAAGAAAATATAGTATAAAATAGCTATATATATATTAGCTTAGTTCTATTTATTAAATAGACTTATATATACCTCTTAATAACATTCTACTGTATCTTTCATTATAATAATATAGATGTATGTTTAGCGGACTAAAGAGTAATCAGTATATATATAGTATATAAACAGAATATACTATACTTACGCCTAGTTTCTTCATCAAAGGAAGAGTACATAAGAACATTTAGCTTTCTATAAATCAGTTAGAATAATAGATCGATCTATAGGCATTAGGCTCTTTTGAATATAGCTGCTTACTGTTAAAGGCAGAGGACAATAAAGTAATCCTCTAGGCCCTAAATCTAAACCTGTTGGATCCATTGGTCTACTAGGTCATAGAGCTAATCAAAGTAATACTCTCGTATAAGCCCTATATATTATAAGCATATACCTAGTATAAGTATAGCATAAGCTATCTGTAAATACCTAAAAGATTACTTCCTTCTAGATATTATAGAAGCTAAGCTTAATGAATTAGGGCTTATACTTTATCTTTACAATTAAGTATAGGATATACTATACAGAGGCATTTCTACTAATACTTCTTAAGGAAGGATTACAAGATAGGATAAAGGTAGAGTTAGCCTAAAATATGGTCAGTATATACCTAGCATACATTTAGTATACATATAGGATATAATTATCAGGATATCCTCTTGCTCTATAAGGGCTTTTAGGAGATCATTTTCAATATCCTTTAGAATGTTCTTCGGTGGCAAAGGTATATATATATATACTCTACGTATAGTAAGCATAAGGAATAGAAACTAAGTAGGGTTAAAAGGAATAAGGATATTGAATTTGATATTGTAAGAGAGGGTCTTTAGCTTTACTAGTCATATATAATAAAATCCTTAGTAGTTAGTATATACCTATTATGTGTATAGCATCTGTAGGATATATACTTATAATAATCCTTATACTTTAAAGTTATAGTATCCTAAAATGAATAATACTTATAACTATTACCTTCACTAGGACCATATCTAAAGGTTACTAGATATTAAAGGTATTCTAGCTCAATAGATAATTTATCTATATGGAACTTAGTATAATAACTAGTTTCAGTACTCTAAGGGTAACCTAGGAAGATATTCTAATATAGTTAATATATACTTAGTATATGCTTAGTATATGTTTATTATATACTCTAAGTAAATTTTATACTTACCTCTTCTGACTTAATCTATTCTATCTGCTGATCTTTATAATAAGATAGCCCTCTCTCCTTACTAAGGGCAGCTACTTTATAGCACTGTAAACCTAGCTGATTCTATAAGCTTTGATAGCTTTAGAAAGCCCTAAAATAATATTAGATTATTATTACATATAGTAGGAATATGCATAACATATACTTACTGCTCAATGTATTATTTTAGCTGTTTATTAATATCTATTACTCTTAGCCTTCCAGTATATTCTCAGCGAATAGCACTAATATACTAAGCATTAAATCCATTATTCTATTGGTCTTACTCTTCTATAAGTATAGGTTCAATAAATAGACATCTTCGAATTCTAGAGCAATGGAAACTTTAGTGCTAAAACCTCCCCTCTTTCTCTGTTCTAACTAAATGTGAACTAGTGTATATTTAGCATTTGCTCTTTATATAATAGATATCTATTGAACTTATATAATTATTAGAATCGTATTATTAAGTTTAGTCTACTGCCTTATTATAAATTGGATAATAGAAAGCTGACTTTCAATAATATCTAGGGCTTTTTCTTATGTAATAGTACTTATTTCAAAGAGTAGAAGTAAGTAGAGGATACTATTAGCAGATGCTATAGGGTAGCTCAGTAGAGTAAGTGTATCTATAATGCACTGTACATATACTACATATACACTAGACTTTATAATACAAATACCTAATGTATTAATAACCTCCTAAAATATATTAATAAATAGTATACTTAGATATTATATTAGCTTACCTTTAGAATATCTAGAAGGTCTAGGAGAGGCTAAGAAATAGGGGTATTATCCTAAAATATGGTTAGTATATATACAGCATATAATATATACCTACTAAATCCAACTTACTTAAATCTCTTGAGCCTTAGTATTTATCCATCTTTAAAGACCTACTATAGTACTATTAACAGAGTAAATAGTACTAAAGTAGCCTTATTAGCTTATTATAAGGAAAAAGACGGAAAATACATCTGTTAAGTATATAATTAATAGTTATAATATAGATTTCTCTCCTATTTTCTTCTTATAATATATACTATATATATATATAATACTATTTTTCTATATTAAGATATAAACATAATAGACTTATTTTCTTATCTTTTAATAACTTACTTCTTTAGACTATAGATATACCCTATATATACTAAGTGGATAGGCTATCTTTAATAACTTATTACTCTAATTGTAGATATACCCTACATATACTAAGCAGATAGGCTATCTTTTAATAACTTACCACTCTGATTATAGATATGTTCTACATATGCTAAGTAGATAGGCTATCTCTTAACAACTTATCACTCTGATTATAGATATACCCTATATATACTAAGCAGATAGGCTATCTTTTAACAACTTACCACTCTAATTATAGATATGTCCTATATATACTAAGCGGATAGGCTATCTCTTGATAACTTATCACTCTGATTATAGATATGCCCTACATATACTAAGCAGATAGGCTATCTTTTGACAACTTACTACTCTAATTGTAGATATATCCTATATATACTAAGCAGATAGGCTATCTCTTGATAACTTATCACTCTAATTATAGATATACCCTATATATACTAAGTAGATAGGCTATCTTTTGATAACTTACTACTCTAATTGTAGATATATCCTGTATATACTAAGCAGATAGGCTATCTCTTGACAACTTATCACTCTAATTGTAGATATATCCTATATATACTAAGCAGATAGGCTATCTCTTAATAACTTATCACTCTAATTATAGATATACCCTATATATACTAAGTAGATAGGCTATCTTTTAATAACTTACTACTCTAATTATAGATATACCCTATATATACTAAGCAGATAGGCTATCTTTTAACAACTTATCACTCTGATTATAGATATACCCTATATATACTAAGTAGATAGGCTATCTTTTAACAACTTATTACTCTAATTATAGATATATCCTATATATACTAAGTGGATAGGCTATCTCTTGATAACTTATTACTCTAATTGTAGATATACCCTATATATGCTAAGCAGATAGGCTATCTTTTAATAACTTACTACTCTAATTGTAGATATACCCTATATATACTAAGCAGATAGGCTATCTCTTGACAATTTACCACTCTAATTATAGATGTATCCTATATATACTAAGTAGATAGGCTATCTCTTAACAACTTATCGCTCTAATTATAAATGTACCCTGTATATACTAAGCGGATAGGCTATCTTTTAATAACTTACCACTCTAATTGTAGATGTACCCTATATATACTAAACGGATAAGCTATCTCTTAATAACTTACCGCTCTAATTGTAGATATATCCTGTATATGCTAAGCAGATAGGCTATCTCTTGACAACTTACTACTCCGATTATAGATATACCCTGTATATATTACATATTAGTAAGATTAATTGGCCTTAGACTAATAGACATTAATACAGTAAAAGGACTTTTTATTCTGACTGTGTTGTCTAATAATTATTACGTATATGTAGATCATATATACTACCTTCAGAAAATAATAGGGTAGTCATGAGAAAATAGCAGGGGTTGAGCTTAGGCTGGACACTGGATCTGCTGTCCCCCCGGAGTCGAGCGCCCGCCAAAACGCCCCGCACCGGCCGGGGCAAGAATCGGGTTGAAGGCCGGAGGGGCAGTATAAAGACCCGACATCGCTTGGACGGTCTTTTCTTTATCAAGGGAAGATCAGCTCGTCGTCTCGTCGTCTTCTCGTCGTCGTCTCATCGTCGTCTCGTCGTCTCGTCGTCGTCTTGTCGTCTTCTCGTCGTCGTCTCGTCGTCTCATCGTCTCATCGTCTTGTCGTCTTATCGTCTCATCGTCATCTTGTCGTCGTTTTATCATTATCTTATCGTTGTCTTATGGCTAACTCAGCATTTACTCGACATTGACTCGACATTGACTCGCCGTTGACTCGTCGTCTTGCTGCCTCCTCCCCCCCCCCCCCCCCCCCCCCCCNCCCCCCCCTCTCCCATCACCAACCTTCACCATGGCCGACCGCGAAGCCGACGACGCCGACAAGCCCACGGCGGTGACGGCCGAAACCCAGCCGCACGAAATGTACGCCGAGGCCCTCTTGCGCTACCCCACCGACGAGGCCATCGACGCCGCGACGGAGCGCCGCGTCGTGCGCAAGCTGGACCGCCGCATCATCCCCGTCCTCGGCGTCTGCTACTTCTTCTACTACGTCGACAAGACCACCCTCTCCTACGCCGCCATCTTCGGCCTCCGCGACGACCTCGCCCTCCGCGGCGACCAGTACTCGTGGCTGTCCGGATCCTTCTACTTCGGCTGGCTCGTCTGGGCCATCCCCTCCAACCTCATCATGCAGCGCTGCCCGCCGGGCTCCTACCTCGCCTTCAACATCTTCCTCTGGGGCGCCCTGCTCATGGCCCAGGCCGCCGCGGGCAGCTTCGCCGCCTTGCTCGTCCTCCGCGTGCTCTCCGGTGCCTTCGAGGCCATCGCCGACCCGGCCTTCATGCTCATCACGTCCATGTACTACACGCGCGCCGAGCAGCCCTCGCGCATCGCCGCCTGGTACGCCTTCAACGGCGTGGGCGTCGCCGGCGGCGGACTGATCGGCTACGGCATCGGGAACATCAATAGCGGCGCGCTGCCCTCCTGGCGCTACGAGTTCCTCGTCGTCGGCGCCTTCTGCTCCGCCTGGGCCCTCGCCCTCGTCGCGCTGCTGCCCAACTCGCCGCGCACCATCCGCGGCCTCAGCCACGACGAGCGCCTCGTCGCCATCGCCCGCATGCGCCGCAACCAGACGGGCGTCGAGCAGCGCACCCGCGCCGTCAGCTGGCCCCAGGTGCGCGAGGCCTACCTCGACTACAAGACCTGGCTCTTCACCCTGCTCGGCTTCGTGTCCAACGTGCCCAACGGCGGCATCTCCAACTTCTCCACCCTCGTCATCCGCGGCCTCGGCTTCGACACGCTGCACACGGCCCTGCTGGGCATCCCCCAGGGCGCCCTCGTCGTCGTCTGGATCGCCCTGGGAGCCCTCGCCAACCGCTACGCGCCCCCCAACAGCCGCACCCTCGTCTGCGCCGCCTTCATGCTGCCCACCGTCGCCGGCGCCCTGGGCTTCCTGCTCGCCCCCGCCGACGCCTACGTCGCCCGCCTCGTCTGCTTCTACCTCACCGGCTCCTACCAGGCCTCCTTCGTCATCTGCCTGTCCCTTATCACCTCCAACACCGCCGGTCAGTCCAAGAAGATGATAGTTTCCGGCATGATCTGGTTCGGGGCCTGCGTCGGCAACATCGCCAGCCCCTTCTTCTACCGCGCCGACCAGGCGCCCTCGTACCACCTGGGCATCGCCTCCCTGCTCGTCGCCAACTGCGTCGAGGTCGTCATCTTCTTCGTCTTCCGCTACAGCTTCAGGTGGGAGAACCGCCGCAAGGAAAAGGTGCGCGCCGCCATGCGCGCCGCCGGCAACGACCCTGCCGCCCTGCTCAACGCCACGGCTTTCACCGACATGACGGACAAGGAGAATCCCAATTTTGAATACGTCTACTGAGATGATCTACTGAGATGAACGAATTAGCCACCATTAACGAGTAATGAACACGTCTTCTCCAACAACCAATGCCCAAATGAATCAAGAAGACATCCTTACCTAGTAGATCAACCCTTCCCACTTCTTCTCAATTAGCGAAAATCATCCTGCCCCTAAACTTAACCCCCACGCCTCAAGCGTCTCCCCCACCCACCCAGACAACGTTGAACTAAGCATCGCCCCATCGGTAGTCTTCCCGCGTTCCCCCCCTGAATACCATCGATGCCTCCCCTCCCTTGTCATTGTGATACATCTCCTCTCGCCACGTTGCCACCTTCCCGGGCGCCCCCGTGGCAACGCTATCCATACACCCACACCCCTTGCCAAAACCCGACCGTCTTCCCCTACCCCTGTTGCTTTCGCTGTTGCTTTTCGAAAAAGCAACTTACTGCTGTTAGCCAGATTTGCCTGCGTGATTGCCGAGGTAAGCAGGCCGAGACCAGGTGCAGAGCCTCCGCTGCGCTGACGTGTCGCCATGCGAAGCAGAGGCACCAACACCAACGACCCGGCCTCCTCTTCGGGCGACTGTCGTGCTTGTCAGCCATCACATCACCACATACACAGGCAGGGAACACTAATGTCTTGCAACATTGCTAAATTGATCTAAGTAATAGTCAAAGTGCCTGTCAACAAGTAACCTCCGCCGCCACTACCCGCCAAACCGGTCGCCCCTTTTTGATTGATACTTGATCGCTGTGATCGCTATCATTGCTTCGTCGCTCAGTTGAAACCTCCCCGAGTAGCCCCGTGCGAGGTTAATCACTCGTCTCAACACTCAACACCACGTTCCACCGTATTTTCCTCGTCCCCGGTGACCTCGCCTCGCACATCCTTAGATGTACCACATCGTCTTTCTGAAGAACTTGCGCTGGTTGAACTCGCTTTCTCCAAAGTTCTTGTCTGCGTTCATCTTGCCTCCGAGCGGAAGCAATGGTGGTGCTTCGATGTCGCGCTGCGCTCCTGCAATCGAAATTCCTCGTGCAACCTTGTCCCGGATCATTTCATGACCCTTGGGGCCAGCTCGGAATCCTTCACTGGTGGCAATGTTCTCATGGGCCCTGGCACGGTCGCTAGCCAGATGCGCGTAGTAGACTGCCGGATGCAACGAAACCGGAGTAGTCGATCGGGCGTAAGAGTAGCACTGATGATAAATCATCTTTTGAAGCTCATTCACTGGAATGTTCATCTCGTCAAGAATGACGTGATAGTGCACCGGGCGTGCCGTTCCTTGAATAGCGACATGAGAGTTGAGATAAAAGTCCAACATGAAGGGATGGGTGACCTCCTTCTCGACCAGAGTTCCGGGCAACGAGTTGCCATTTCTGTCGCCGCGCTGCGGGAAGAACCTGATGTGGTGGCGCTTCGTGGCCACAACCACCGTGAACTTTGGCTGCGCTTTTCCGGGAAGCCTCTCCAGGAGCCACTGCTTGATCTGGGCAATCTCCTGATCGAGCACTTGGGCAAACTGTCCCTCGCCAACACCATCGCGGAAGTACATGATGTGGGCTGGAGTAGCGTTGTTGTGGCCTTCTTTCCAGTGCGCGGCAAGGTTTCCAAACATGAAATGCACATTGGACGGTGTGAGCATCTCAACTCTGTAACCGTTGGACTCAACAAGCGCGGCGTACCGAGTGGCATCTCTGTCGATGGACATTGTCATCGCAGCAGTGGATGGGGACGTGCCACCAGGAGCGCCGTGAGAAACGTCGACGCCAATCATCATGGTAGGCCTGCTTTCCGGGAAAAAGGTGTTGGTCTTCCACAGAGGCGGCGTACAAGCTGTAGCACCACCCAGCTTGGCATTCACCTTCATGCACACGTTGCTGTGGTATTGGCCGTTGTTCTTCATGACATGGTTGGAGAGAACAACTTGAGTCAAGATACCGAATCGGCAATCAGCCGACTTCTTCAGCCGCTCGTAGGTTCCACTGTTCCTCTTCGACATGACACAAAAGAGGAGCTGGGTGTAGCCAGTTTTCTGGGTAATCTGCTCGTGAGCCCAGGCAATAGCGTTCGCAGCGTTGAATCTCATGTCGCCAGGTGGGTTGAGTAGCTGGGGATCTGCATTACATTTCCCGCCGTGTCCAATGAATGTGGTCTTGAAGGTGCTGGCGAACTGCTGAAGCGCAGGGAATCCAACACCTTGCTCGAGAACCACAAAGCCCCAGCTCTTGAGGGGTTGTGTGTTTTGCTTCCAGAACTTCTTGCCGCGCAAGTCCCATCGGCCTGAGAATCTTGGCTCAGCAGTGCCAGTGCCGAACTTGACAACAGGTGCCGGGAGAATCTTGGCATCGGTTTTGGCAAACTGAGTCTCGAAAGTAACACCGTACTCCCTCAAAAAAGGGTCAGATCCAATCTGAAGATCGCCAACGTTCTTTTGAATGTCGGCCTTGCGAATTGGGGGCCGGGTAACGGCGATCTTGATCATGGCCGCGGTTTGCTCGGGGTTGAGCTTGAAGGGGTATCGCTGCATGGGCTCAATCCAAGCGAGCTCCATAGGAACCTTGCCGGCCTTGCCGGCATCGATGAGTGGAAGATTGGCGTAACGGAGAGTGACGTTGTACTTCTTTCGATAGTAGTCCTGGATGGTTGTCTGGACGCCGTCGTATTCGAAAGTGACATTCTTGGCCGTGCCACCGTCTGGGCCAAAACTCTCGTTGAAGCAAAAGTCGACAATGGTGAAAAGCGAGTCGTCATTGCGTCGGTTGGCATGGCGCACCTTGAACTTCAGCCGTCGCAGCTTTCGGAGTTGTTTGAAAGCATCAGAAGACTCGAGACGGCCGTTGCGGCCTGGGACAGGCTTGAGTTCCTTCCAGGCAGTCGCAGGGGTGGTTCCCTGCCACCGTTTGTCGCAAGTAGCAAGAAAGTTGCACATCATCTTGTCCAGAGATTGGTTTCCAATCCAGAAGCAAGTGTTGGCAACATCGATGTTGTAGCCCAGACCGACGCCGCCACGAGCAGTGTTGTGGCTCATACGCACGGAAGCGTATGTGCCCTTGTGAACTTCAACGATGGCATCGCCCAGAGGAATTCCGGCCTCCGACTGCTTGTAGAAGTTCCGTTTAATTGCAAGCAGATGCTGCGACGGCCACTGACGAACCAAGTGGTCGAGGAAGTTGAGGGCCTCTTGCACCGTGTTGTTGAAGGATATCTTGTGCTCCAAGTAGCCCTGTAGAGCAGCCACCTTGATTTCGGTTGTCTTCTTGATGCAGACGAAGAAGTCTGCGCCAGGGCGGATGGGGGCTCCTGGAGGTCGCTTTCCTTCGTCGAGATCGATCTTGCATCGGATCTCACCCTTGTCAAGAAGGACAGGGGCCCAGGCCAGCTTCTTGCCGTCAAAGAGCCACTTGTCGCCCTTGTAGGGTTGAAGCTTCGCCTGCAGGGTTGGATGCGCCCAAATCTTCTTCATGACCGGGCCGAGTTTCTCAGGCTCGGGCGAGAGAACAACCTGATGGCTTGTCAGTGATGCTGCAACTGGTGAAACAGGCCAAGGGCCAAATGAACTCACATCGTACTGGTAGATCTTTTTGGTAAAGTCAAACTTGGTCATTCTGTACTGGTTGACCTCGACAGTCTCCGGCCTGCCTTCAGTGTTGACTCGGTTGCCCCGAAGCGTGAACAAGTCCTTCTTGGTCTCGGACACGTAGGCGTCGGGGGGCAACTCCATGCGGGTGTTGCCTCGTTCCTGCTTGGCGGCAGGGCGAGCTGGGTCGAATCCAGGACCTTTGGCCCAGCCAGAACCAGGCTTTCCGGAGCCGGGCCCAGACGGCGAGTCAGGGCGACCACGCGATGGAGACTTGGAGGGTCTTCGTTCGCCAGAGGAGCTCCCCTGCCCCGAAGGCGATGGGGACCGCCGTCCTCTGTCGGACATTTTGACGGTGATGTCTGAAGTGGAGAGTGAGCAGTGGTTCTGGAGAGTTGCGGCGAAGGAGTAGTGATGGTAAACAGAGTGGATGATGGTTGTGGATGTGAAGAGGAGAGGAATGTTGGGAAGAGCAAAGGGCAGACGTCGTATTTATAGGTCGAGCGAGAAGAGAGGGCGCGCGTTTGCAGTCTCGGCAGGAGGACTTACCAGTCGGGTTGGATGTGCGTGTTGCACGTTGCTTGCTTCAGTACTGAGACACTGAGTCAGAACTGGAGATGGAGGCAAGCAGGCTTGATGTTTGAAGGGGGAGCAAGGATACCGCTTGTGAAGCGGGTCGGGGGTGTTGATGTGTGTGTGAAGAAGAAGAAAGTGCGAGAGAGGGATCGGAGGAGAAGAAGTGCTAGTTATAGGTGCAGCCGCCCCAGTGCGTGAATCACTGACTCACCTGTAGGGGCGAGATTCTGGATTCTCGGGGAGAAGGTTGTCCGGGTTGTCCGGGTTGCAGGAGGGAGAGAGAAATTAGGTTGCACAGTCCCGTGGGCAGATGCAAGTAGCCGCGTGTTGGCCGACCAAGAAACCTCCCGAGTCTCGCAGCTGGCAAGGCAGGAGGCAATGCAAGGCCGCCAGCCGTAAACGGCCGGGAAGGAACCAGATTGGTGGTTGACGGGAAGAGGTCTGGATGATTGGCCGCTCCGGATGGCAACCTGCGCTGTTTGGACGGAACACGAGAATCTTCTCGTCATGGGATTCCGGCCGTCGCGCCTCTGTCCAATCGTGGGTTCCGCCGTGATGCTGGAACCCGGGGCTAGATAATTGCTCAGGCGGTTTGCCGTCAAGTTTGCCTGCGATGAGACAAACGCGCACGGCCGAAGCCAAAGCGCAGGTAACACAGAGACGGGAGGCAAGGAGGGGAGTAGGCAGTAGGCACCACGAGAAATACCTCTGCTTCTGCTTCTCCTCCGTCACATCACCGGCTTCAATCAAGACGAAACGAGACACCCGTCAAACATGATCCAACTTGTCTGAATTTTCTACTTCGCAGAGACCCATGCTTCCAACCCCACCGCCATCACCACTCAAACCCTTTCGTCTTGACAGGTACCGCCGTTTCTGTTTGGATCCCTACCGAACGCCATACCATGCGAGACAAAAGACATCCCTCTCCCGATCCCGAGCACTTGTCCCGAATTTTGTGGGACACGGCGACCCCGCCAGCAAACTATTAACAATCAACATGACCGTGGGGCCAACAGACGCCCCAGCCCGACTCGGCGGCTGCAGTCTGCCGTCAGTACCGGTATCCTCCGTACTGTCCTGGCGGCGGTGCTCCGTATCCACCTGGCGGTGCTTGAGCCCACGAAGTCGGGGCGCCTGCATCGGGAGGGGGGTAGGGGTTGGCTTGGTAGCCGCCTCCGCTCTCCGGCCGCAGCGGCGAGTTCCTATACCCGCCAGATCCAGATGTTATCCTGCCGTAAGGGCTCAGCGGCCGGTTACCAAACTCCCCAGACGGCTGTCTCGCGTGGCTGGGGTTAGCGTAGCGAGGCTGGCCGCCCCCGGTCGCCTTGAGCGTAGCGTAATCTGGCAGGTTCGTGTCTCGCAGTATGGAGACCATGCCGATAGGGTTGAGTCGCTGCGCGTCGAAGTTCTGTGCGGGTGGGAGAATGTTGAGAAGGAACGTAATGTCCCGGTGAAGTGCAGACGCTTGGTTGCGGCGCTGCTGATCAAGGCGGCGACCAGCCGCGCCCTTCAAAGGCGAGACTCCTCTAGCAATCCGCTTGGGAGGGTTCAACTCGTCATCGTCGATGCCCAACGGTCGCTTAGGCGATGCCGTTGCCCGCACATACTGGGGACGCGGGCTCTGTTCTTGTCTTACTGGGAGTGGGCTATTTCGCACCGAGTTTGGCTGGTCGATCACGGGCAATCCTTGCCTAGGCCGCATCTGAACAGCTTTGGAGATGATGATGGGGGCGGCGACAGGGTCAAACTTGTCAGTAGAGTATCTCGCGACGAAATAATCGAGTTTAGGGTCCGCAGGGAAGAGCTCGGCCATTCGTTCTTCGAGTTTCGCAATCTGCGAAAGTTCGCCATACTGCGACTCGTACTTGTGGAAGTACGCATAGAGAGGCTTCGCTTTGTACAACGTCTCCGGCTTGGCAATGAGTCTGTTGACGCATGTTTCAAAAACGACGCGGGCATCTACGTCTTGTCAGCTTAATTTCGTCATGCGCATGTACAAATGACTTACTCGTTGTGTCATCCTTCGAGTGGAGATACTTGAGGTACTCTATCATAAAGTTCTCGTCGTTGGGGAACAGCCGGGCACCACGCTCAAAGATTTTGGCACCCACGGGATCCTTGTAGACAACCGATTCGAGCAATGCAACGGCAACATAGACATCACTCGTCAGTCGTCCCTTCTGGCGGGCATCCGTGAATACTTTGCGAAGGCCGCCCTCCGTCTGGTTGCCTTTGCCCTGGATTCGGCGCATAGCCCGGGCGAGGGCAATCCAGACATAAGAGATGGTCCGGGAGAGGAGTTGTGTTTCAGCAGCGTAGCCTCTCTGGATGCCTCGGATTCGTTCTTCCGTTGGCGACCTCTGGGGTTTGTCGTCATCGTCATCATCGTCGTTCTGTTCAATCGAGGCGTGAACCTGCTCCTGAGCCGCGGCCTGTCGAAGAGTGGAGACCTCGAGCTTTTCGCGTTCCTTCACCTTGTCGCCTAGCTCATACAAGGTATCCAGGACCTCATCAAAGGGTTTTCGGACTGCCTGGGCATACTCCAACTTGTCGCCCTCCTTGGCCGGGTAGTTAGCTTCGATATGGTCTGCGTGCTTGAGGGCAAGCAAGACGCTCTCGGGGTTGGCCTTGATGCCTTGGAATAGCATCTCCGTTCCCATCTCTTTGTCGTTCTCGCGTATGTCGTTCTGGAAACACCACTCTGCAGCATCCACCCAGATTTCCGGCCAGAACCGCAGCGCCATCATGGCCTGTTTGTAGCAGTAAAGCACTCTCTGGTTGTAAACCTTGGGCTCGTCGCTCTTCAGAACAAGGGGATCTTCCTTCTCCCAAGCAATCCACTTTTTCCACATGTCGACCTGTGCTTTGAACTCCCGATCGCCATTGAAGCCGGGTGCTGGCGAGAGTCGCGGGAGGTTGGTGCGATTCAAGTATCGGGTCATGTTGTCGAGGGCGATGTTAGCGCTCTTGGCCGACATGTAGCCGGGTGACCGCTCTTGTATAAACTTGCGGCCCTGGACGTCGGATTAGTAGGTGCGGCTGAGAAAGGAGAGGTTCGACGTACAGTCATTTTGTTCAATCCCATTTCAAACTGGTCATACTCCTTCCACAAGTTGTTGACAGTCAGCATGGGAACAGCAATAGCCCGGTGATAGACTTTTCGCAGCTGATCCATCTTTTGCTGGTCCTGCCAGCCAGTGCCGCCGATTTGCCCTGGCCCATTCTTGACGAACTGGACATAGTCCTGCCAGATGTTGCCAGAGTCCCTGTCGACACCGATGTTGTCGATAACAAACTCGTAAGACTGGGTGATGGTTCGGCGAGCTTGCCCCGACGCGTCGTTGTTTAGGTCGTTGCGCCGACGGATGTAGTTCAGGTACGCTGTCCAGAGCTTCACATTGGGTACCGTCATGAGACACCGCCCAAATAGCTGTTCGGCATCGACGAAATTATCCAGGCCAAGTTCCATCTCGATCCACTGGACCCAGATGTCGGCCTTCCATGAGTGTCAGCTGCTGGTCTCTGAAACAATTTCTTCAGTGGACTTACGGCTTGTGGAAAGACGTCCAAGAAGCGATTGTAGACGTTCCTGGCTTGATCGAGTCTGCTGGAGCGCCGGTGGTCTGCAATCAAGTTCAGCCACGCATCCATATCACCCCGAGGATCCTCCTTGACGCGAGCTTCAAGCATCGCTACCGGGTCAAGGCTGGTCATGGCTGGATTCACGTTGGATGAGACGACAGGGGCGGGAACAACAGGAGCTGGAGTGTTGACTTCTGGTGAGGGGATCGATTGGTCTGGCTGGTCTGGGGGTGGCACAGTTGCGGCCGTCGGGGCATCAGCAGGCTCATCATCCTCGTCGTCAGACGCCTCGACTAGAAAACCACCTGACATCTTGGGCTTGGACGATGGACGCTGCGAAGGCGTTGCGGAGGGGGCCTTTTCGGGGACTGGAGCAGGGGATCCAATAGTGACGGACTCTGGGTCATAGTCTCCTCCATCTTCTGTGCCATTGTCCGCACCATCACCTGAAACATGGGATTCTTGAGCAATGTTATCAACTTGTTCGTCGCTATGCTGAGCCTGGCCACCCTCTGCGGCCTCAAATCCTTCTTCGCCCCATGAAGCACCTTCGGACGCCATGTCGAGTATCACGAGTGTCGATTCTAGAGCAGAGCTTCACTCGTCGAGAAATTGCACGCGACGGCTCCACTACGGCCAGGGAGGCTGGGCGTGGCGAGGTAAGGACGAGGAACGATGGTCGGAGATGACGAAGCGGATGCGAGTGCAGTAGGGGTTGGATGAGGATCGGTGGCGCGAGAACCGCGGGAGGGGTTTCACAGTCGTGGTGTGGTCAGCGACGGACCTGTCGATGGGCTGTCGGTGTCGCAAACAGGGCAAGCTCGTGGAGCTGAGCCAGTCGGCCCCGATCGAGCAGAACACGGTCGCAAGGAACGGAGAGGCACGGGACGACACGAAACTATTATTGCGATGGCGCTCAAGCGATGGGGTTCGTTGTGGGATTGGGGCGGCGGAGGAAGGGAAGCTCTCAACAGGAGGCTTTGCCAGATTTCGAGCTCAAAGAGTCGTCTTGACTTTGGAAGAAGCGAAGGCCTTGCGAGGTGAGAAAGGTGGCAGAACGCCGAATCAGGTTAGCGGGTGGAGGGCGGTGAACAGCGGCCGCAGGGCAAGGACAGTCGCCACCTGCGATGATGCAGTCAGCGACGGAATAGAGTCACGTGATACGATTTGCGCGTCTCAACCAACCCCCTGGTCGGGTTTTTCCTGTCGCGTTCTCTGTCTTGCCTAAGAAGCCGGCCAACAGAAAAAAAGAGGCCAGGCCAGGCCAGTCCAAGGCGGGCTGCCAGCCTGCCGGGGTCTCTCCCATTGTGGGGCACTCGTTCACTGGACTCGGCGCTCTCAGCCTCTGTGAGTTGGACCGTCTGTGCTGAAACGATCTGTGATGGAGCGTGAACGAACCCATTAACGCGGGTTGCGGCCAGAAAGCGCGTCCACCGTCCACCGTCCGCCGTCGGTCGTCCCGCCCACGCACACGGCCCTGCTTGTCCGTCTCCCAGATGTTGCCGCGTTTGCATCTCGACTTCTTAGCCGCTTGCCAGCCTTCATTTCATTTCTGCTGCAAATAACAAACGGCGTTTCCCCTCGCCCCTCGCCCTCTTCCCGCTCCCTCCACCTCGACTTCTCACTCCCAACTCTCGTCTCCCTGCTCTCTCTCGTCCCTCCCTGCTCTCTCTCGTCCCTCCCTGCTCTCTCTCGTCCCTCCCGCCTCTTCTCTTTTTCTTCCCCCTTCTCGACCTACCAAAAATCTCCCCCGCGCACACACACACTACATCGACTACTACTGTACTACCTGCCTGCGCCCATCGCACTCTCGCGCATCCACACTACGAGCTCCACAGTCTCGCCCAGCGCTACCTCTTCCCCCGACTCCATCTTCACACACGACTCCTCACTGCCATCAACAACCATCGAAGTTGCGCCCAAGTCGTCGCTCGCCTCCATTCCAGTCGCAACCTCTTCACCAGACCCGTCGTCTACCCTCAACACCCGCCATCATGTCGGTCGTCTCGCTCTTGGGGGTCAATGTCATGAACAACCCCGCCAAGTTCACGGACAAGTACGAGTTTGAAATCACGTTCGAGTGCCTCGAGCAGCTCGAGAAGGGTGCGTGATGCTTTGTTTTGGTGTTTCGTCTTTGTCCCGCACCTGGCTAACTTGAGACAGACCTCGAGTGGAAGCTGACCTACGTCGGATCTGCCACCTCGTGAGTTCAACCGCCGCCCGACCTGCACACCGCTTGTTCTAACGCCTCGCAGCGATCAGTACGACCAGGAGCTCGACTCGCTGCTGGTCGGCCCCGTCCCCGTCGGCGTCAACAAGTTCATCTTCGAGGCCGATGCCCCCAACACCACGCGCATTCCTGACGCCGAAATCCTGGGCGTGACTGTCGTGCTCCTGACCTGTGCCTACGATGGTCGCGAGTTTATCCGAATCGGCTACTACGTCAACAATGAGTACGACTCGGAGGAGCTTAACACGGAGCCTCCTGTCAAGCCCATCATTGAGCGGGTCAAGCGCAATGTCCTGGCTGAGAAGCCCCGAGTGACGCGTTTCGCCATCAAGTGGTAAGTTTCTGTTTGTTGTGGAACAGGACCAGTCTTGCTAACACGGTTCAGGGATTCGGAAGCTTCTGCCCCCGCCGAGTTCCCCCCGGAGCAGCCCGAGGCGGACCTCGAGGCCGATGGCGAGGAGTATGGTATTGAGGAGGCCGAGGAGGAGGCCGCTGAAGAGGCCGCAGTCAAGGCCGAGACCCAACCTGGCGAGGATTCGGAGATGGTTGGTGTCGAGAACGAGGCCGAGATCGAGAACGGCCCTGAGGAGGACGAGATGTCCGAGGACGGCAGTGTCGACATCGAGGGTGAGAGCGAGGACGACCTCGAGGAAGAGGAAGAGGTCGAGGGCGAGGTTGAGGGCGAGGGTGCCGCTGACGACGCCATGGAGGTTGACTCGGCCGAGAAGCCCACGGCCACTTCCAAGCCCGTCACTGTCGTGTCCTAAATGCAGGGGTATGCGCAGACGCCGTTGGTCATCAATGGTGTTTTCGCTGGCATCGTCTTATCTGAGTCATGCATCGGGTTTCGGCTTTTCGATAACGTATGGATTGGAAGTTGGTGTTTGCCTAATAGAGTTACGAGGGCACGAAGGGATGATATCAGGCTATGGAGCTGGCCGGGGACGTTTTAGTACATTAGCTTTCGAGACACACGACAGTTTCTAGGCACTTATCGACGTCTTGATGACGGTGTTTCTGTGGGAGCGAGTGAAGAAGACGAGTGTGGTGGTTCCGAAGCCGGGGAGAATGGAAGGTCCCCTGGTCTTCAGCCGCATTTGATGACCAATCCCGGGTTGAGGCTTGCGGCGATGGGATTGAGTCGCAGCACGTGGGGGAGGGCAAACAAGAGAGATGTCGACGTTATCGCAGCCAGGCAGCCAGGCAATCCGAGCGGAGTGAAACCAACACACGTAACAACACTGACTCACAGGATAACTGTAGTCGCGACGATTAACTCGCACCGAGCCGACGGCGAGACCACCAACGCGCCGGCGGCGGATGATTTGACGGCCCAAGACTGCGCCCCGTTGATTGACTCCGACAATGGACGCCCGGCTTGTGAGGGATGCGGGGGACGGCTCCGAAGCAAATGACGTACGGCTGGGTGCAAAGGCTTGAGATCTTGCCCGTCCAACCACGACACGCAGATCCGTCATCACGAGGCGGCGCATGTGGTTGAAGGTGTCGCGCCAACCAATCCCCCCCGCGGACAGCCGCGCCGAGCCGAGCTGAAGCGATCCAGACGTTTTCCGTTCCGCCTCCGCGCTTCAGGGTTCCCATCCACACGGGTTTTTTGTAAACTCGCCCAGCGCGAAACCTTGGATTTTAAGCTCCGGCGCGAAGGCTTGCTGCCTCCCCACGTGCGAACCCTCTCGCGGAGTTTCAAGCTGGCATCCGGGCGGTTGCGCTAGTGTCGCTCATCGTTTCCGACTCCGCTCTCGATCCCTTTCAACCCAGGGTTTGTTTTTCCCTGGCTTGGTCGGTCGTCGCTTGCCCTGCTTTTCTAATCGGTTGACCGAGGCTGGGGGAGAAGGACTCAGCCGCACATGGCATCGGAGCTCTCCGAAGGGTGCCTAGCTATGGATCGTCGTGGGATGCCACAAGCAGAGAGAGGGTAGAAATACGCAGGACGTCTCCCGCCCTCTGCTCGCTGGACTCTCACATCACACAACGTCCGTATATTCTTCAGGGTGTTCATCGAGCTTGGGTAGATGAACAAATACGAATGGGACTCTGCTACCAACTCCGCTACCTCCATACCATTCCATCCCCTTCTCACCATCCATCACCTTGCCACAAGTGACCACAAGTGAACGTGAAGACCAGCCGCCCCAATGACGGCGCCCGTGCAGCCCGCGCAGCAAGCCCTCGACGACTTCATCAAGGCCGCCGAAGCCCACCACGAGCGCTACGTCCGCAGCCTGCGCAGCCTGCACGACGGGACAGCCCTGCGGCGCACCGACAGCCAGCCGCGCAGCATCACAACCATCCCGGAGCCCTTCACCCCGCCGCTGCGGGCCCTCAGCGTGCCGACCTTTGCCTCCGGGTCCGATGCGCCGCTCGGCACCTCCCTGCGGCGCCGGCCCCGCGCCGCGACCCTCGAGACGACGGCCGAGCTCCCGACGACGACCTGCGCCGCCTTCTCGCACGACGACGACGTCGCCTTCATCCCGCTGCTGGACACCGCGTCGGCGCCCAGCCTCGAGCCCGTGGTGCCGATCCGCCGCCCGCTGACGCCCATGCGCTGGCCCGACGCCGCGCTGCTGCGGCACCTGCGCGACGCCGACCTGACGCCCGAGATGGCCCGGCTGCTGGACGAGGCGGTGCGGCGCCGCGCCGACGTCGACCTGGCCGTGGGGTTCCGCGACTTCGCCGCCTACGAGCGCGAGGGCTACGTGCAGTCGACGTTTGAGGTGTACGAGGTCGGCCGCGATGCCGTGCCCGTCAAGCTGAGCGCCGACATGGACCTGGACCTGGACGGCACCGAGGTCAAGTACGCGGGCGACGGGCCGTATGAGAACGCGGCTATTATTGTTGATGCGCCGACCGTGTGGGAGGCTATCAGCCATGTCAACCCGGGTGCGCAGTCTGTTGGACGGATTACGTATGTGGTTTTTGCTTTCTTTAGTCGTGTTTCCTGTCTTGTCTATTTCCCTGATGTGTTCACGTCTATTTCCCTGATGTATTCATCTCGCTTGTTGTGCGCATCTGCCTCACTTACACGTGTACACCCGCCCACTCACTCACTCACTCACCTCACTTACACGGCATCACCACATATCCTCAACACCACATATCATCCACACCCACCTCCACGCCGTACCCAAACTAACCTCACTCGCAGCATCGTCCAGGAACCAACCCCCCTCATCATCGCCGCCCTCCACCTCACCATGTCCCCCCACTTCGACATGTCGGAGCTCATCGCCCACCTACTCACCGACGCACCCAACCGCGGCCGCACCCATGCCTTCATGGACCGCGCCTTCGAGCGCACCACAACCCGCATCTCATCATCATCGTCGTCTCCATCTCTCGCCCCCATCTCCTCCCCATCCTCCTCCTCCTCCTCCTCCCCCTCGCACCTCCGCCAGCGCTCCTTCTTCTTCGTCTTCAAGTACTACACCGTCGTCGGCGCCGGCCTCACGCCCGCGCCCTGGCAGCGCTTCGACAAGCGGCCCTCGGACAAGCGCCTCGGCGACCACATCGACATCGCCGAGTGCGGCTCCGTCCTCGCCCTCTCGCTCGGCGGCGACCCCACCAAGCCCGTCCGCATGCGCCCCCGCCGCGAGCGCGTCCGCGAGGGCTTCCTCTTCGACACCTTCGGCCCCTGGCACGTCCTCAGCATCCAGAGCTTCCCGGACAACGCCCACACGGTCCGCGGCGACGAGTTCCAGCACAAGCGGTTCGTCAACGGGCCCTGCGCCTTCCTCGACCTGCTCATCGCCGAGTACCGCGACGCCGGGAAGCGGAACCAGCTCCTGCACGAGTCCATCACCAAGCTCATCACGCCAAAGGTTCTCTCTCCCTCCGTCCTCGCCTTCACTCCTAACCACCCCACCCCAACTAACACAACTCCAGACCGAGTTCATGTTCGACCCCAAGCTCCGCGACAAGCTGCTCTTCGAGGACAAGCACTTCACCTACATCCGGCGGTACTTCTGGGCGTACAACACGCTCGCCGTCGTCAACACGGGCATCAAGGCCATGATGGCCGCCTACTTCGACACCTTCACCGACGACTTCTGGCTCGGCGTCCACCCGGTCCTGTGGCCGCACCCGGCCCCGGACTCGCCCGCCGGCGCCGCCTACCGCAGCCACATGGCCGGCCTGCGCCACGAGCTCGACAAGGTCGTCCGCGAGCTGGGCGAGGTGCTCAAGCGCAACGAGCGCACCCGCAAGGAGATTGAGAACCTGCGCGACCAGCTCTTCAGCGGCAGCTCCATCAAGGAGAGCCGCCGCGCCATCGAGCAGGGCGACAACATCCGCATCCTGACCATGATCAGCATGATCTTCCTGCCCCTGACCTTTGTGACGGTACGTGCCCGGGCTTCGTTCACATGCCAAGACCAATACAACTAACACGCGCCTTCTCCCAGTCCGTCTTCGGAATGACCGAGTTCACCATCCCCGCCTCCGACTGGCGCTTCGCCCTCGTCATGGTCCTCGTGTGCGTGCCCTTCATGCTGCTCATCTCCATCCTGCAGACGCGCTCCTTCGGCCTGCTGGTCGCCAAGCTCCGGGCCGCCGTGCGCCTACCGCTCCGCCTGGTCCGGCCCATGCTCCCCCCGGGCTCCCGGGACCCGGACGCGCCGGACAACCGCTCCACGGCCGCTCTGTCGCAGCGCCGGGTACGGTCGAGGCTAGGGTGCAGGTGGATGTGGCCGTGGGGTGGCGGGAGAGAGCCCGCTGACGACGTCGATCTGGGGAGGATGGAGAGCGGCTGACGTGGCTGAACCGAGTTGGGTGATTTGATTCGATTTGACTGTATTATGATTTGTTTGCCTATGATGAGACACGACTGATGAGGACCGATACCAAGTAGACATGAGAAAACCGTCGCTATCTGTATGATCGGAGACTTGTATGATACTGTCACTCTCTGTATACCTGACCTACCTTCCCATCTACCCAGTTCAATACTCGCTCCCCTGTACCACCAGGCTGGTTCCACCGTGTCCTGTAATTGGCCCAGTGCACAGGCTGAGATAGTTCCAGTCAGCGTAGTATCGTGATAATTTCCCGACTGCAACCCATCCCTTTCCATCCCCAGCATGCCGAATTCCACTTTCATCCCAGCTCATCCCAACGAATGTCCTAGCAAATCACATTGCAGAGCCACCAGTAAGCAGATATCATCTCAAACGACATGCCAACTCATAGACATGGGTATCAACATCCAATCGGCTTTTTCCTGCCACTCGTCGGGTCGCAATTCTTCAGCGACCCCTTGACACCAGGTTATTTAGCACAGCTACCAATTGAGAACCCATAGCTCAACACGTCCAGGCACAGGATGAAACGTCGCAGTACCTCGTCGTTCACAAGGTGGCTCGGAGCTAACAGAAACCAAGTTATAGTCATTCGTTCCATCACTACTCATGTTCGACACGCGTACCCTCCTCGCAGGCAGCATTCATACATAAACAAAGCGCCGCATACAACTCCCACCGCGGGCCAGCCGAAGCAGAAAACCCCCGCCTTCAATAGGAAAAAATTACCACACGGTATATAAAAATCCCTCCGACAAACCAGGTGCATAGAACAGGACGCTCGTGGTCAGAAGAGGAGAAAAAGGAGAGAAAGGAAATGATGGAGAAAGCCTCCGAAACAGCCATGCTGGTATTGGTCGGAGGTGGAGAGAGAACAAAATCTTCCGTGGTATCAGTGTCCATAACGCCGGGCCCCTCCCTCTGATGTGATCGTAGTACATGGATGGATATGCGTCGAGATGGATCATGTGTGAGTGTCATCGTGTCATAGATCGTCTACCAGCCCTTCTTCCTGGCGAAGCGCTTGTTGAGCAGAGCCAAGACTTTGGGCACGTTGAACTGGACGTATTCCAGGTCAAGTTCGTCCTGGTTGTCCTTCTGCATCTCGAGCAAATCATCCAGCTTCAGGTCCAGCTCGAGGAGGCCTCGGTTCCGACCTGCATTCAAGTTAGCGAGGGTAAACTAGCAACAGTTATTTCATGTGAGAACGAACCTTTATAATGCAAAGAAATGACAAAAGTGCCCGGCAGAGGGCTGGTGAAGTTGAAGTAAATGTTGGCCCGTCTGTTATCTGGGACATTGCTCTTCTGGATAACGCCTTCTTTCTCGAGTTGCTGGTGCGTGAACTTGTAGGGTCCAAGAACCTGCTGTTTCTGCTGCTTTCTCTTGGTGCCCTCGCTCTGAGATCGCACGTTGTGAAGGTAGCTCTTGTACGTCTCCAGCTGGCCAACCAGGTAGGTGTTGTGGTCGCGGATCGTCTTGTACACTTCCTCGAGCTTCGTCGTCTCAACAATGACACCGTCTTTCAAAGAGCCCAAATGTTGCAACTCCTGCTCGACCTCATCTCGGAGAAGGCCGAATCCGTCGCTTTTGTCGATGACGCGCAGTTCTTGCAGTTGAGAAAGCAGTTCCATTGCCCGAATACCCTTCCGGACCATGACGGCATCGTTGCGGCTCGTCGCGGCCGCATCGGCAATGCGCTCGAGTCGGAGCGGGCGTCTTGCTACATGGCTGGTTGCGGGGATCGATCGCATGATCTGCACGAAGATGGATTTGGCTTCCATAAAGTACACTTCCTCCTGAGTGATGTCCAGAGCCGCAGTCAAGGCGTCGATGGCAGTCTCCCAGCGGCTGAACAGGGGCAGGTTGATGACTCTGTTCTCCTTGCGAGGCAGCTGGACCGGGGATGTGCCCAACTCCAACATGATGATACCCAGATGCGAGGTTTCGTCCTTCCACAGCTCTGCGCGGTGCTTCTCGAGCAGTGAGTGCATGGCATAAATTTCATTCAGAGTGATGTCAAGCTCCAGATCCTTCTTGGAAAGGGCAACGTAGCTGTCCATTTCCAGACTCTCATAGAAGTCCTGAACCTCACACAGATCCAACATGAACTTGTTGATTCGGTCCTTGTTCTGATGGATAAATGGCTGAAGCTTAGCCATGTAGGGTTCCTTGGCATACGATGGCTTGTTCGCGAGGTTTTGGAGCATCTTTGCAATGTACGTCAGGGTTCGTCGAGGTCGCTCAGCTGGAGTTCCATCGATGAGCATGTACGACTTGGGTGTGACAATGGCCGGGTTGATGAAGCGCAGGAAAAAGAAACCACCAATCAGAGTGCAGATGACCTGATCGTTAGCATCCGGATACTTGCGCTTCGTCAAGCTCCTGATCTGCTTGCAGATCCAGCGGATACCGTAGGGTGCTTCCTCGAGCCCTTCGATGATGGTTGTCAGGAAGCCATTGGCGATTTCGGTCAGCATGGTCAGGCGGGGCTCGATGATGGCCTGGACTTGAGGATTCTCAGCGGCCTGCTCGCCAGTGATGCCCTTTGGTAGTGAAGGGGGCAGCTGGCCTGTGTCCTCCTCAATCTGCTCAATCATCCGCTCATACACCTTGAGCGGATTGATTTCGAGGTCCAGGTCTTTCAGCTCAATCAGGTTGTTGATTCTATCAGCAAGCACGGATTTGAGAAAACTCTGGCCAGGGCCTCTTCGAGTGTAAGTGGTCATCATTCGTGAAACGGGCGTGTTGGCGCGAAGCAGGGAGGAGTAGTCTGGCGTGGTATCGAATTGGTACGTCAAGACGGACTGGGTGGCTGGTTAGCACATTGGACTGGCCGACGGGGGACAAATTGGTGTACCTGAAACATAGTAAGGAGCAGATGCTCTTCTCGGCTCTCGTACTGGTTTCCGTAAATGGTAAACATGACTGTCTGCAGCAACGAGTCGATTTCGGACATGGAGACGAGTCTGCAAAGATGGGCGATGTGCCGGGGTTCTGACTGCAGAAGAAACAGCAAGTTGCCGTATTTTTGAGTCTTGTCGTCGTTTGGAAACTGGCCCTGCTGCATCTCGGTAGCATCCTCAAGATGGCTGGCGACTTCGTTTTGCTACGCATGTTGTCAGGAAATTGTCGGCAACAGATGACAAAATGACGTACCTCCTCCAAAGCCATGCGGTTTTGAATCAGCAAAGCAATGCGCGAATCAAGATATCGCACATCCTTTTCAAGAACGAAGTTTTTCTTGGACTGGGAAGAAATCTTGGACTTGAGATCTCGGAGAATCTTTTGAGCTGCAGTTGACGGTCAATTGCAAGTTCAAACACGCTTGGAATGAGAGCTCGAGCCGACATACCTTTGGCGAGGTCATCTTCGATTTGAAGATCTCCTTCGTTGGCCGAAATAGACATGTACAGGGCGGACATGGAGTAGCGCTTCGACTGGCGCGCAGAGCGCGATCCATCGTAGGAAGACATGGTGTTCTGACGGGTCAGAGGCTGGAAAGATGAAGAAGATGCAGTAGAAGCTCGTGAAGGAGTCTGCAACATGACCGACATATTGTTGTCGCGGGATGGCGACGACAAGTGACGGTCAGGCTCTTGGGCTCAGGGAGCTCAGGGAGCGCCTGACGATGGCAGCGACGTTAAACCTGGGCGCCTCAACCAGCCACGGTGGCGTCGGATGGGCAAAGAGGAGAGCAGGTTTAACCGCACGTCGGCGGCAGTGAGTTGGTAGGGCGTCGTCGAGTGAGGAGGTCGTAAGATTGGATGATAGTGAGTCGATCACGGGGGTCCGAAACGGGAATTGCGAGAATATCAGACAAAGAGACGGCGTCGAGCGAGTACGAGCGAGGACCGATGAGAGCCGTGAGCGAAAGGGTCGAGTTCGAGGTCGCGATCGAAATGGGGATTCAACGAGGGGAAACGAAATGGGACGAGCGTATCGGAGGCGCGGCTGGGAGATTATCGGCGGCAAACGACAGAGCGGCAAGGGCGAGAGTGAAGGCGACGGGGGCGACACGGCGAAAGACAATAGACAGCAAACGAGATGCAGACGGTCGCGTCGATGGGGATCAATCGAGCGAAAGGGAGCGTGGCAGATTCGGATCGTAGGAGGCGGAGGACGGCGAGATTTGGGTGATGGAGGTGGAGATGGAGACGGAGATGGAGATGGAGATGGATGGAGATGGAGGAGGGTTTGGTGGTGGAGGACGAGTTGGCGGAGGTGTGGTGTGTGGTGTGTGGTGCAGTCTAGGTCTGGTAGCGGCACCCAAAGAGGCCTTGGGGTTGGTGGTGGTGGTAGTGGCCCAGTAATTAGTGGTAGGCCACGAATGGTGGGAGTGCCTCTGGAGTCTGGACAGCCAGTTCAGTGGAGGAGAAGGGGAGAAGACGAGAAGGGGGGGGCGTGAGATGCACGGCTGAGACGCGGATTTCAGGAGGGCGAGACGGCGAGACGGCGCGTGGGACGGTTGGTGGAGTGCGGGCGCCCAGAAGGCCACAGCCCACAAGGGCCTAATTGACTAAAGACTAAGGCAGGGCCTAAGGCTGCCAGGGACCAGACAGGCAGGCAAGCTGTCGGGAGCTGGTGTGGGGAGGGTGTGAGCAGCGAGCACCTGGGTACCTACCTGTGCAGTATGCCGTACGTGGTACAACGACTACTTTGAAGGGACAGAGTATGCCATGCCTACTAGGTATCTATCGCTTTACACGAATGGATGCGTAGTATTTACATGGTATAGTCGCGGTATAGTCGTGGTAGGACGACGCCGACTGCGATGTTGGGAGGGAAGCATACGAATACACGCAAGAGCACGCAGAGGGATCGCCGTCAAAAGAGGAGAACGATGCAGGGATCACCAACATATTGCCGAGAGCCAAGACAGATGAGCAGAGGAGAAGAGATAAAAAAGGTGTATCGACAAGGAAGAGAGAGCGCATGCTAGATAGTATCCGCAAGGCATATCGTCCGTACTCATCTCAGTAGAGACCGATTTTCTCCGGCAGACTGTATTGCCTACCTACCACATCCTCCGTCCAGCGCTGCAAGCCACCCCAGCGAAATGGATCAAGGGACCCAGAAACCTCGACCAAACTGACCAACATCACCGCAACCCGCCCGTGACAGTGACGGAATGGGTTGGAGGGGCTGGGCTGGAGAGGGGCGGCCTGACCTGAGGGGAGAGGGGGGATGGATCTCACCGACCGGGCAACCAGGAAACCAGGAACAGGAACAAGAACAGGAACAGGACGCAGGACACAGGGGGCCAGGGCCGCTGTCTGTCCCTCAGAATACTACGTACGGCACTCTTGAGAGCCCGTCCGCCCACGGTCTGGAAGGCGGCCGGGGTCGGATAAGGGACAAACCCGCCGGGGTCGTCGAGGCCAGGGGTTGTCAGTCCAAGGTACCGCCTACTTCAGACCTGACAGCGAGGGACGAACCCAGTGCTCCGAGGAACTAGTAGCATCTCTCGGTGGTAACACGAAGTAAGTGCAGACAGAACAAAGACGACAACCGATAACGAATCGCCGACGAGTCCGTACTCCGCTGGCAAGTCCCTCGCAACCGCACACAAAGCGACGACACCTACCCGGCCACGCGAGGGATATAATCCAGCGTACAGCAACATTGCGCGTGTTTCCTCCCTGGGCCTCGACAGTGGAACAGAGGGCGTCCGAGGGCGGCGGCGGCGGGGGGGGGTTTGCATCACCCGCGTCGTGAGGTGCTAGCACCATGTGAGTAGTAGGTAGTATTCGGACCTTGCCAGGTACTACTAGGTATTCTGTACAAGGACCTGGAGACGCGCACGGACGTCCACCTCGCAGACTGATGCCCGGTTGGGTGGTGGGTGACTGGTGGTGGTGACTGGTGATGGGTAATGGTGGTGGGTGTGGTGGTGAACCGCTTGTTGATGGACGGCCTGAACCTGAGGGGGTCACCTGGAGATTACTCGCTTCTCTTTTCTTGGTACCAGGCATCAACCGCCACAAGACATCAATTTAGGATGTATTCGATGCCACGGCCACCTATCTCGGTATGAATGTCCGCACGAACCGACTCGCAATAAAACGGCTGTGAGCAAAGAGAAGCAGAAGAAAAAGCGCGAATGTGCGACAAAAGGCACATCCAAGACTTTTTCCGTGTCTGGGAACGACGCAGGGGCAAGGCCCGCTAAGAGGGAGGGCCCGCCGCGGGTCCTTACTGGACGACGCCGGGGGTCCAGGAAGACTCCGTCAGGCACAGAAAGCAGCACAGGCTCCCCCTCCCCTCCCTTCCGAATTTTAAAGTGCCTGCTTGTGTGGAGGAGGACGAGGACGAGATGTGGATGTGGCTGCGGTGCGGTGCGATGCGGTGCGTTGCGGGCGGACGGGTGCGAGGAGTGGATATCGAATGCAATGCAGTGGACGTGGATAATTAGTACGTAGTATGGATGGCGACGACGGGAGGATCCGAGTTGAGAATGACGACGTTGAGATGATGATAGTCGTGGCCCTGCAACGGTCCGAGCCAGAAAGGAGGCAGACCGGTATTGAGGATGCTAGATTTGCAAAGCATGCAGTCTACTACTACCACGAACGAAGTAGTACATATGCCATCACAAAGTATTAGTACTGAGTGCAGAGTGCAGAACCCTTCGTTACTTCGTACTACTTACTCCGTAGACATCAACCAAAGATCAAAAGTGAGGTCATCATACCCGGGCTCCGAACACGAACCAGACCAGCCGGGATTCGAGGACGGGGATGGATCCCTCTCGGCAGCCATATCGAACCCATGCTTCATACTCCGGATGCTATTCCTCCGCGAGGCTCCCTACCAAAGGAACGTCAACCTGGTGTTTTCCTCTGCACTCTTTCCTTGCCGCCCAAATACGGGAAGAGTGCATTTCATCGCCGACCCGGCCTGTCAGACTCGCCATCCACCAGGGACGTTGGATGTTTACGTCGCATCCGCTACCAGGTCAGGCGATGGACTCGCCAGGGGGGAGGAGAGCAAGGGAGTAAATAAGTGTATGCACGAGGGGGGCGCGCCCAGATCAGATCAGCCCAGGTCTCTCTCTCTCTCTCTCTCTCTGGTCTGCTCTGCTAGCCGGCATCGTCAACTACATACTATGTACAGTCTCCTCGGGGTTCTCGGTCGCCGCCTGGAGCTGACAGCTGCACACACTTGACTTGGCGTTTTGCAAGGCTGCTGCTACTTGTTGCCCAGCCATCATTTCCGCCTGCAGTGCATGTCCCGCATCGTCGTCCGCGCTCGTTCCCTTTCCGGGGCACCCTTGAACCAGTGACGCAGCCCTCCATCCGGTACGACACTGTTCGTTTTTTTTTCTTCCTGCGAAGCGTGGGCAGTGGGCTTTTCTCAGCACCGGAGCCTTGGTGATCGGCAGCTAAGGGAACGTCTTCACTTGCCACCAAGAGAACCGAGTTGCGCGAGGGCCTGGTCGGTCCCCTGACGATCGCGCCCTTGCTCATCACCACGGCCATCGTGGCCAACGTTTTCGTCCACCCGCGGAGGGCATTGATTGCGATGGCAGTTATTCCCGTCCAAATCAAGCGCGTTGCAGCAGCAGCATGCCGGTTCAAGTCCGTGGTTTTTTTTTGTTTTTTTTTTTTCTTCTTTTTCCCTCTTCTCTTCTCTTATCAACGGCCCCCCTTCCTTCTCGGCCGCGAGCGAATCGCCCTCGTCTCCCTCATCACCAGCCTGCGCTCCGATGCCCCGTCGACCCACCCATGGCAGATCGACATGCGTAGCGGCAAAAGCTGCAACGGCTTCGCTGCTTGCTGCTTCAGACGACACGCCAAGAGGACCCCCCCTCCCCACACATCCGTCCATCCTCCGTTGCGCATATCATTGCCGAGCGGCCAGAGCGGAGAGAGGGCTGCTTTTTGATCCGCAACGCAAGCTTCGAGACGGCTCTGTGCAAGTTGCAAGTGTGCATCGCCGGGAATGGAGCAAGTCCACCCGCCCGTCACATCAAGCCACCGCCACCATGCCTATCTACTACGTACGGACGTGGACGCGGTAGAGCCTGATACCCCAGCTGTGCTCGGGGCGCCGGACTCCCGGTATCAACATCGGGCCTCGTCCACCGACTAGTGGGAGCATGCATCAGCCAATGCCACAAGCGAGAGCCACACGGCGCTACTACATATCTACGTATGCATCTGCTCCCGAATCCTCGCTGCTCCAGGACGCCTTGTTCGTCTGGGACCAAGACAAACAACGCCGCAGGTGTATCACTCACCTCCTCGTCCACCGCCGAACGCCATCTCGATTCATGCAGCGCCATACAAATGCACAATGGCAGGCATCTGAAGTGGCATGATCGACGTTGCCGATGCCAACCGTCTGACAAGAACTTGTTTCGTGGAGCCCAAGAGCAATGCCCTCCACTCCAGCACGAGTCCTTGCCGAACCATGCTTGACCTCGAGGAGAAGAGCAATGGCCTACAGGTGGCTAACTTATGATTCCACGCATCTACCAAATCCTCCCTCTATTAAACGTTGCACTTGTGCAGCACGGATGCTTGGAACTTGATATTGCAGCCTTCCCCGGCCTATAGCCATCGTCTCATTGGGCGGTTTCGTAAGAGTTGGAAAAAAAACCCATCAAGTGTTTCAAGATGCATTCCACCACAATGTGTCCCCCCTGTCATCACCCGCAGCCGCCACTGTGACCGCCGTCTCCGGCCACAGCAATATCGTCCAGGATGCTTGCCGGGGGTGTGTTGGGAAGAAGCAAATAACGAGCGGATTAAGGCTGATGGGCCGCACCAAACGAGTCTGGTTGGTTTCCGCCATTGCTTTTTACGGATGTTTGCTCCCGGCCGACGCTGCCCCCTGAAGTAGACAAGCCGTCGATACGCCAGGTGCGCTTTCTTGTCAAATATCTGGGGAAAGCGGCGTGCCTTTGAACCATAGGGTGATGAGCTATGCCTGATGCGATGCCTTGGCGGGTTCATGCCAGTCTAACTCTACCGGCTCCAAAGCAACGATGCATTAGCTGGCTAGGTAAGCTCGCTTGAAGGAACCAGCTGTCGCCAACTCAATCGAAAAGTGAATCTCATTAGCCAAAAGTTTCATTTTCCACAGCTCCGGGGGTTGGCTGGAAGTCGGTCAGGTTTGCGTGGTCATGTCCACCCTTTGTGTCGAGACTTGAGGGGTTCTTCGTCTCGGGCACTGGCTCAACGCCCTCGACTGTACGATCCATGCTTTGTATCCAGCGGTGAGCAGGATGGGGGAGCTCTGTTTCACAATGCAGCCCAGGTTTGACACGAAACCCTCCAGTCTCTCCCGCTGCCATGCAAACCTGCCCGGGGGAGCCGAGATCCGTGCCAGCGTTGGGAAAAGGGTCATGCAACGTTTCGTGCGTTGGGAGTCTGGGAAAACCATTATGCTATACAATGGTCCTTGGTCCATCTCACAGAGCTATTCTCGTCGAAGGAAGGGTGATCATTAAGCCATGTTGAGGTTGGCTTGCGACGTATCAAGCACACTGAACATGGTTTGGGAGTGCCAAGCCCTTCTCAGTGCGGTCGATGTATCAGTGCTGTTAGCATGCCAAGGGCTCGGTCTCTTCTTCGCAGTCTGCTCATGTCAGTCAGGACGGTGCATTTCACGGGCTTGTAACTCCTACACGATTGAAGGCCTGGACAGGACGTCACAGATCACCATGCCAATCATAACGATACATCCTCGGGGCGACTTACAGCCTACGATAAGATGCGAAGGTAAGATGCAGCTTGCGTATCCCTCATCCTGAGTACTTTAAAGACTCACCGTGCTGAAAAATCCTCGTGAATTTACCGTGCCACGCGGTGCACTCTTCGCCGGTGTCTTGGTCAAAGACCTCATCTACCGCCAAAGCGCCGCATGCACCCCAGATACTGTCCACTAGAAAGTACCAATGACTACGGGAAATAATCCACTGCCTTCAAGCCGGATTTGAGGCCCCTTGAATAAAATGTAGGAAGGAGTGGGACGACCAGCAAATGCCGCCATTCCGTCGTAGGAACTTGGACATCCTGAGTCGTTGACATTCTAGCAGGCGAAGTAGAAGTGACCAGGTTGAGTGTTGCTCGCGTGAGTTGAGCCAGTACATTACTGTGCCGGCTGATCCAAGAGATGGCTAACAGGACTGCAAAATCGTTGCTGTATCGATGGCATACTATATACCCTTGATGACCCCGGTTCGTAACGACATTTCCCTGGTATAAACACCGCTTGTAAAGGCGAACATCTTCCAGCAAGGGGGTTTCTCGGGCCTGTCCATTAACCAACATAGACGAAACTCGGAAAGGCCGCATAGATCCTGTCTTCGGGATGCACATAACGGCAAAACACTAGTCTTGTAAATTCGCTAATACGATGCTAAAGATTTGAGTCGACGTCTCAACGAGTCGCAAGCCCGGGATTCTTTGAGTATCGTCTTGGTCGCTTAGTTTGGCTCGCATGCTTCCATGGAAATCTCCGTACATAAGAAGACCATAGAGATATGATGCGACTGGCTAGCACAACACTTTTCAGCTCAATGATAGAATTTAGATCTACTAGTCGTAGAGGCATTAATAGTTGATTGATCAACGGACGATATAAGCTGTCATGGACTGTCTGATAGGCGCAACTCCGACACATATCTTGGTTGTCTGTACAAATATGCCAACACTACATATCATCCTCTAATCCCAAGTTCGGTAGACACTTGTTGTACTGCTCTCTCGTCCCTGACCCCTCACTTCTCCGTGTTCTGGTTCAGCCCTACACCACACGACTCGCCCTGACTGCTCGGGTTCTCACTCGAAGAAGCTTCAATCCGAATCTCCGTCAAAGCTGGTGCCACCACACAAACTCGAGGGACTTCAGCCCAGCGTTCCACATGAATACAGTCCTTGACCTTCTCCTCCGCCCGGCCCCGGCCACGGAACACACCAGATTCCTCAATGTACCAATCAGGTGGTTCGTCCTCGAACAAGATGCCCCTAGTTCCCATTGACTGAACCAGTGCCGTCACCTAGTCGGCCGATTCCATCAGCGGCAACTTGAGCCTATTTGCTTGCTGCCAGTTGCACTCGGTAACATGTTCCTTACGCGGCGCGCTGGGAGGCGGGCATGAGTCTAGGATGCGAGGGAACACTTTCTCAAAGTCGCTCTTGAGAACGTAGCCAATCGGGGCCTCCGACTCAAAATCCGGCTCTTCACTGGGATCTCCACAGGTCGTTGTTTCGTGGACGAAGTTCCGGGAGTATCGATCAGGGCGGACAGTGTAGAGCATGCCGGAGATGGGTTTGTCCTCGATCTGAAAGAACAGGGCGGTTTCAACAGCTTCGACGGATTGGTCGAGGTTCCTGAATGCTCGGTCGGATTTGGACGCTTTGAAGTCGACGATGCGGACGAGGTAGCAGTGTTGAAGCCAGGGCGGCACTGTTGTCTTTACGACGAGCGATCGGCTATGCATCTTGGCAGAGTGCGCCGTGAGGGAGTTGTTGATTGGGACGGAAGCGTGGTTATTCTAAAAGCGAGTGAGTCAAATGCGATGCGTTGATCTCGTTGGACAAGACAAAGATCAGATAGAAAGGGATTTGACGTGGTTGAGTGGTGCGTGAATGTAGACCAAACCAAACCGGTCAGTGCCTAGAGTCGTCGCCTGAGGAGATGATCAAAGACGACAACCTAAGCCAGGAAGGCACCAAGCCAACTGTCATTTTCCACAGTAAAAAACGAATATGTGCAGTAACAGTGAGCAATGGGTTTCCGAACAATGCTCCCATTGAGCCAGGTCATTTCAAAGCACTGCCATGGCTGAATCAAGGTTAGTCTAGGGTAGCCAACTTAGAAGGAGGTCAACTAACAGCGCTCCACGCAGGATACGAATGGAACCAGCTGGGAGGAGATCAGTATAAACGTGAGACAGTCATCTCTGAGTGCTAGAGGTTTGGAATGCCTTTAAGTTACCTGAGAGTAAATTGCAAGGTTATCGACCGTCTCCCGTGGTAGATTGGTCTTAAGGGTTCGTGCTGGTGGCAGCTCATACGACGGCAGTTGATAGACAGCACCGGATGTCCAGATGAAGAAACAGGAGCAATATGGTACTTACGGATCCGAATCACTTTGTATACAGGATGTAAGACAATCCGAGAAAAACCACAACCCTCCCTCTAAGTGTTGCTTGTAGTAGCCAGAGGGATCGTGGTTGAAGCACGCAGCGGAGGTTTCGGTGGAACCTGGATCGGATCGCGATCTGGTTTAGCTTGGTGGATCGGCTCAGACCCGTGATGTCATTAGTCGACTAAGCTCCCAAACCTCCGCGTCGGAGCTCTAGAGCGGCATTGCAAACCACAAGCCCCTCTTCAAACCACCACAATCCCCAATCCAACCGACCATAAACATGGCTTTCCGCGCTTCTTTCCGCCGCGTCGCCCTGGCCCGCCCTTCCGTGGCCCGCAGCTTTCACTCGACGCCTCGAGCCATGGTCCACGTCGGCCAGGAGGTGCCCAACCTCGAGGTGCTCGTCGAGGACTCGCCCGGCAACAAGGTCAACCTCTCCGAGGAGTTCAAGAGCGGCAATGGATACATCGTCGGCGTCCCGGCTGCCTTTTCCGGCACCTGCTCTAGCCAGCATATCCCTTCGTACATGAATCACGCCGACCTCAAGAAGGCGGGCCAGGTCTTCGTCGTCTCGGTTAACGATCCTTTCGTGTGAGTGCAAGCTTGAGCCATGTGCTCCCAATTGAGATCCGAGAGCGACACACTGACAATATAAACCTGGTGCAGCATGAAGGCATGGAGCGAGCAGCTGGACCCGGCCAAGCAGACCGGGGTGAGTCAAGCCTTGCCACGGGGCGAGGCGTCACCATCTCCTGGCCCCCGCCCCCCAAGTTCTAACATACTGATTGATATTCTCAGATCCGATTCCTCGGTGACCCTTCCGGCGAGTTTACCAAGGCCCTGGACCTCGGTTTTGACGGATCGGCCATCTTCGGCGGCATGCGAGGTAAGAGGTACGCCCTCAAGGTGGTGGACGGCAAGGTCAAGGAGGCCCACGTCGAGCCGGATGGCACAGGTTATACCAGTAAGTGGCCTCTTTCCACGAAGAGACGCCAAAGTGCAGATTACTAACCTGCCGTCCAACTAGTTACCTCTGCGGAAAAGGTCCTGGGCTAAATCCGATGCTTTGGAGGGGAGTGGGACGTTGGGATTCGCGGATATGAACGTGAAAAATAAGCCGAGATGGAACCCGCGAGTGAACAATGCAGTCTCAAACCCCAAGTCACGTTTCTGCGGTAATTTTGAGGCATGTGAAGTCAGATGTGTACTGTACTAAGTAAGACCAACGTCTACGCCGAGCTGGAGCAAAGTTCGTGCCAATTTCCATGTCCATGGTAAGCAGTCAACCAAGCAACAGAATGGATGCGGCCTGCTATGTTGCCCCTGTTGGGCCAGCTACTTTGTTACATCGTGATCCGAGTACCTAGATAGACCTTAAGATCAAACCTTGGACAACCCGGGACAGATGAATCGTGAGTAATCTGTGGATGAAAACTAACGAGTGATGACCCATGTGGATAGTGGCATTCTCTCCTATGGAGGTAAATAGGCTTCATCTTGAACAGGAGATACCTGCTGAGTCATCCAAGCGCAAATTGAAGCGGGTGCCTGGCATTCACGCAGGCCATGAGGATTGCCCATGGCTCCAAGTTTCCAAATGCATGGCGGGGGCGCCAAAGTGAAAAGCCGTCTCCTGCAGGCTGCCGCCACCTCCTGGCAAGCGGACGGATCCACGCGGGAGACCCGGCTGGGAGGGATTGCGGCGACAGCCAGAATCAACGGAGCCAAAAGTCACGGAAGCCAGTCGCGCCGAGTTGGCCAGTGGTCAGTGGTCAGGCGGCAAAGCCGTCGGTGGGTGGAGATGGGGAGCTGAGGGAAGGGCGTGGTGGTGCTGTCCCGCTGTCCCGGGCTGGCCGCAGGTCTTGATCCACCACCCACCCACCGTGTGTTTTGGAGCGGGAGCGCACGGTTTCAAGTGTGGCGTATTCGCACTGTCCGCGACATGAGACTGTCATGACCAACGTACCTTGGTCATCCCGTCAGTCAGTGCCTGTGGTTCGAGAGAGGCCTGGAATGGCCCGGGCACACAGCAGAGGCGGCAAATGGCGGTACGGAAAGGCAGAGAGGAGAGGAGCCTGGGGAATACTATATAGTTGTACTCTGTCAGGCTGACGTAGGTATTTTCTCTCACCCATCGGGGGCAGTTTGCCAGAGTGGCCGAGCCGTCATGATTGCCGAGGAACTTCCGAGACGCACAGTGCACAGTGTTTGCTCGCTGGCTGGCTGACTGGCTGACTGGCTGGCGTGTGGAGCCATGAGCATGACACGGGGCACCTAGTCGCCCACGTCAGTCAGATGGAAGTCTCGTCAGTAGTAATGGATGCCAGCGGCGCCAATGCCAGTAACGCCGGGTGCCATGAAGCCCAGTGCCAATGCCGTGCAGCAGTGCAGTGCAGCGCGGTGCCAGCCCGGCCCAGCGCCGCACTCCGCCGAGACCCATGGAACAGCCCACTCTCTTAGGGGGAGGGGGGGCTGCCTGGAACGGCTTGCAGTGCGTGCTGGGAGGTGGATGCTCCGTAATCCGTCCTCGAGGCTCACGGAAGGCTAGGAGACGATCAAGTCCGTTGCACCAGCGCCTCGCCACTTTCCAAGTCGCTTCGCTCGCTCGCTGCCGTCTTGTGTCATCTCTCCCAGCTGCCAACTTCCAACTGCAGACAGACACAGCCAACCAACCACAACAGCAGCAGCAGCAGCAGCAGCAGCAGCAGCAGCAACAACAACAACGGAATCCTAGTCTACCTCCCATCTCTTCCCTCTCTCGCTGCCTACCTACTACCTAGATGCAACCCGAACTCCCGACCTGACTGCTGCCTCTTACACCAACAACACACGTTTCTCTCTGTTCTCTATTCTCTGTTCCCTGTTCCCTGTTCCCTGTTCTCTGTTCTCTATTCTCCCTCTCTCTCGTTCCCCCCCCACACCGCACCCACCTCCTCCGACTCCCGCGCACCCGCCCGCTCCACTTCCGCGCCTTACCGCACCGATCCATCCCTCCATCCTCCCTCACCTTTCTCAGGCTGCCACTCACCACACTGTGACTGAACCGGCCGGACGCTCCCAACGCAACGCCAACGCCAACATCCTTGCGGCTGCTTTGTCTTGCGTGCGTGTGCCCGTGTGTGACTCCTGATCCATTCCCGGCCAACCGCATCTCACCCGCCCTCGCCCACGCTCACGCTCACGCCTTCGCCCTCGCCCTCGCCTTCGCTCTCGCCTTTGCTTGCTTGCTTGCATCCCTCAACCCAACCGCACTCGGTCACTCCCGTCTCGTGACAGCCCAACCCCAAACTTCGGCTCCCTTCGTCTCGTCCCGCCTGGTCTCGCTTCCACCCAGACTCGACCCGACTCGACTCAGACTCGGCTCGTTCGTCTCTGCCTATCTTGTCCCAAACCAAGACCATCCGCCAAAAGACGCCACTCCTCCCACCAATATACTACTTTAGTCACACCGTCCTCGGCGCCGCCACATTTCTTCTCCCTCTTCATCTCCCTCCTCACGCCGACGACTCACCCCCCCCCCAACTCTCTTCCCGCCGCCACGATTCCTCCCATCACGAGGAAACGGAAGGCTGCTGAGGCGACGATTATCTCTGCTCAAAAAGACGAATCCCCCAGCAAGAGAATCATCGCCTCAGCTGTCATCTCGGACACCGTTGCTTTACCCCCAACCCCGGTCACCACCACCACCAGCAACCCCATGGATTCCGATGAGGAGTATCTCTCCGCTCTCTCCAGCGATGACGAGATGATGCAAGACTACAGTGGCGACGACATGTCTGCCGGCGATGGTACGCATCCCTCCCACCCTATCCCTTATCCCCTGCCCCTTGCTAACCTACATCCCTCTGCAGACTTCGACGAAGAGGACTTCGACGAGCCTGATCCCGATTTTGGCGTGGCCAAAGACCTCGACCGGAAGACGAGGTCTGCCCACGTCGTACCCTACAAGGTCTTCGAACCTACCGATGTCCAACGCCAGCAAGATGATATGATCAACGAGGTGAACATGATTCTGGACATGCGCAAGGAAGACGCCGCTATCCTGCTTCGCTATTTCCGCTGGAACAAGGAGCGCTTGCTCGAGGATTACATGGATCGTTCCGAAAAGGTCCTAGACGCAGCTGGGCTCGGCAGCAACACGGAGACCCTCCCCAAACTCGAAGCCATCCCTGGCTTCGTTTGTGACATTTGCTGCGAGGATGAAGAAGGCCTCGAGTCATTTGCTATGAAGTGTGGTCATCGGTACTGCGTAGACTGCTATCGTCACTACCTGACTCAGAAGATCCGCGAAGAGGGTGAGGCCGCTCGAATCCAGTGTCCCTCGGACAACTGCGGCCGCGTCCTCGACTCTCGCTCGTTGGACCTGCTGGTCACACACGACCTGAGGGACCGCTATCATGAACTGCTCAATCGATCATATGTCGAGGACAAGGACGTCTTCAAGTGGTGTCCTGCCCCGGACTGCCCCAACGCGATCGAGTGTGTGGTCAAGAAGAAGGAACTAGATAAGGTTGTTCCCACTGTTGAGTGCCGCTGTGGCTACAGGTTCTGCTTTGGATGCCCGAACCCGGATCATCAGCCGGCTCCCTGCGATCTGGTCAAGAGCTGGCTAAAGAAGTGTGCCGATGACTCGGAGACGGCAAACTGGATATCTGCCAATACCAAGGAGTGTCCTAAGTGCAATTCCACCATTGAGAAGAACGGAGGCTGCAACCACATGACCTGTCGCAAGTGCAAATACGAGTTTTGCTGGATGTGCATGGGTCTCTGGTCCGAACACGGCACCAGCTGGTACAACTGCAACAGATTCGAGGAGAAGAGCGGCTCAGAAGCTCGAGATGCCCAGGCCAAGTCTCGGACGTCCTTGGATCGTTACCTGCATTACTACAACCGATACGCCAACCACGAGCAGTCGGCGAAGCTGGACAGGGATATCGCACAGAAGACGGAGAAGAAGATGGTGCAGCTTCAGACCGCCTCTGGCATGTCCTGGATCGAAGTCCAATACCTCAACTCGGCTTCGCAGGCCCTGCAGACTTGCCGACAGACGCTCAAGTGGACCTACGCCTTTGCCTTCTACCTCGCCAGGAACAACTTGACGGAGATCTTCGAAGACAACCAAAAAGATCTCGAGATGGCGGTCGAGAACCTGTCAGAAATGTTCGAGAAGCCCATCCAGGAGCTGTCCGATCCCAAGCTCAAGGTGGACATCATGGACAAGACATCGTACTGCAACAAGCGACGCGTCATTCTCCTTGAAGATACGGCCGATAACCTGGTTAAGGGTACACTCTCGCCCCACTGATTGACTGTATCACACGAAACTAACATTGCAACCACAGGCGAATGGGCCTTCAACTCTGACCTGACGAGCGGCACCACTGCCGGGCCAGCTGCCCGTCGCTAGGCTTTCGACGCAAGCAGTTTCCCTTCCGAGGTTCCCTTGGTCCAGCTTGATGGCTCCATGCAGCTTTGGCGACGTTATGGGCGCAAGTTCCCGATGATGCCTCGGGATGATTTGATCTGGAGTCGGGATAGAACCTGTGTGGACATTTGCTTCAGGTATATATTAGACCACGGCAGCATTTTGGAATTCCTGACGCACACAACTGTCGTGGGCTCACCCCTCTTCCACGCGATTGGAAGTTTTTCTACCCTCTCCGTTCATCCTTTTTTTTTTTACTTGTTTCAAACGACTTTGGGAAGTGCTCCTCAGAGAGTCCAGCGAACAAATGGGGTTTTCTTTTCGGCGTTGAGCCGTCCTGGAGGCGTTGGCGCGAACAAAGGGCATCGGCTGCTTGGTGGGGTTTTGTTCATAGATTTGCAAAGAAATGTTTACGCCCCATGAGGCATAGTGGCATGCATCATGAATTGATTCTCAACGAGTTTTATGCATTGCGCGCACATCGACTTTGATTGTATCTTGGTAAAAAAGTGGTGGCGAGGTCATGCTTGCATCTGGCAGCGAGTCATGTTACAATAAAAGCCCTAGGAATAACTGTTTTGCTACCTGGACACATGATGCCATTACGCCCCTAATTCGATGTTTTAAACCTGATCCGACTCCGAGCAGCCCATCCCTTGTCTGCTATGGACTAACACCAAGCTCTATTGATATGTACAAGAAAGCAACACCTTTTGGCCATGGGTAAGTAGCTACATCGCAATAACACAAACACGTCGACGCCGCCCCCCCCCCCAAAAAAAAAAAAAAAAAAAAAGTGTTTCNAAAAAAATACAAAGTGTTTCGTTACACGAGCATGACAAAACTCCACCACTTCAAGCCCACCCAGTCGACCCGACAGGAGGCAGAGAATTAGAAAACCTAGTCGGTCGTCTAGGAAAAAGCGAAGCGGGAGAGGTTGAGTTTCTTGGGCGGGGCGTCGAACTCTTCATCCTCATCGTCGCTATCGGGGATGATCTGGTCCTCGCTGCCACCCAAGCGGTTCAGCAGCTCGACTTCCTTGAGGTCGACCTTGGGGAGAGGCACGAAGGCCGGGTTGACGGGGACGCCCGAGAAGAAGTTGGCGTTGAGGCTCTTGCGCGGCTTTGGGAGCTTGGGCGACATGGGCTTCGTCATGGCCCGCGCGCCGAGGCGTTGCAGTGGAGTCATGCGGGAACCGGCTGTGGAGGGGGCCGTCGAAGGTGTGGAGGCGGCGCTGAAGACGGAAGAGGGGGTTTCGGACATGGCTGAGGCGGGGGTTGCGGATGATCTGGAGGAGTACGAGAAGCGGCTGAGGGTCTGTCTGGGCGTGACTGAAGGTTGTGACAAGGGAGCCTTTGATTGAGGAGGTGGCATGGAGGATTCGAACGAGGACGTCGGAGTTTCTTCGTCCTTCAGCATCGACTGCTGACTCTCCGTGTCAGCCGAAGTCGTGCTGGTCTCCTGGCTATTCTCGTCGAAGATGGAGATGGACTTCTTGGGCTTGTGGGCCGGTTTCCAGCCTTCAAAGTCTGGGAGATCTCGCAACGCCTCCTCAAATGAGTCATCCGATAAGAGGTAGGCGTCGCTCTTTGCCTTTCTCGGACTCCTTCGCAGCTTCGGCGCCGAGAAGAACTTGCTTTTCTGGGGAGAGCTCGGCTTCAATTCCGTCTCGTTGTCGTCGCACAGGCGCGCTTTCTTGGGAGGCCTGTTCTGAGGATCCGTCGAGGGAGCCGAGGCAGAGCTGGAAGTTGTGATACCCGATGACGTGCGTCTTGAGAGAGCCGGATTAGGAGCTACGCGGGCTAGCATGTTGTAAATCGGCTCTGTTCGTCGGCGTTGAAGTCGGGGGGATGTGCGCGTGCGGCCGGGACTCGTACGCCTCGTGACTCCGGTGGCTGTTGGTCGGTCCGCCTCGTCTAGGTATGGACGTGGCAAAGGGAACACCCGGGGGACCAATCCACCTGCAGTAATTTGCGTAACTCTTTGAGGGTCGACTTCGAAGCAATTGGGATCCATTTCGCCCATGGGAATCCTGTGGCCCTTGAAGTACGAGTTGATTGGTTTCGCCGGTGGAGGCAAGGCCTCGACCGTCTGCGAGTGCCTTCTCTTAGATGGCGTCAAAGGCATCAAAATTGGCTGTTTTGTCATGGGGTTGAGGTCGCCACTTGCTACACCTTGGGCCAGCTCCGCCTCGACGAAAGCTCCGATGAATGGCATCTCCTCTGCAGTCCGTGTTCCATCTAGTTCCGTGAGATGCACCAGCTTCTGCTTCTTGGGACAGAATACCCATTGATGTAGGAACGTTAGCTCTGCTTGGTAAAATTGCGTGAGGTAGTTTTCTGAAACCCGTTTGCCAGAAAACTGGACCATGCGAACCACACGCTCAGGAACCTTGCTCTTTCGTAGCATTCGATATGCCGTTTTAAGTCCCATTCCAGGAAGACCGTCGAGATAGTCGCATCCGCTCATGATGGCCATTCGTCGAAACTCGGTATCAGACCATCCCGTCAATGAAACCTCCCGACAGCGGCAGAAGTCCTTCCGGCTGATCTCGATGCAGTTGCCGTATGGATCGAGTTTGGTCAGAAGTTTCTTGGCTCCAAAGACAAGGAGATCGGAGTCGTCGGATAGGATGCCGTCAATAAGGCCCTGTCGTTCGAGATAGACGAGTTGGGCGTCGGCTTCGTAGGGAGCAACGACGTAGGGGATGTCGAGCTTCTTAAGGTGCTGAATCAAGGCGGAGGCCATCTCGGGGGTGATGTCGATGCACTTCTGGAACTCTTGAGTTGCCTGCGAGGGCTTTCCAGCTCTGAGAAGCTCCATGGCGGCCTTCTTCTTCTCATCCCTCTTCTTGGCACGGGAATCTTCGGTTGCGGCCTTGCTGGGGAGGTAGTCTCCGTCGAAAACCATGTAGGGCGTGATGCCACAATGGCGAAGCATCCTGACGCGATGCAGAACAGAAGTTATGTACCTGAAGACAATCAATTGGGGCTGTCCATAGCATTGGTGGAGTGTCGCCTTACTTTTGCGTAGGCTTGTCCTGGCCAAGCTCGAGGGCACAGGAATAGGCGGCACGATGGAGCCACCCATACGTGTCGACGCCGAGAGTCTGTCCGGCATAGTTCTTGAGCTCTGTTGGCTTCTGTATCGATTTCAGGAGTGGTAGAAGCCCTGTTGACTGGTCAGTAATGGCATCCAATTGCACGAGCGGGTCGAATGCGGAGGCGTACCAGATACACCCATCTTGAGAGCAAGGCCGCCTCAGCGACAATTCAGCGTGCGGTTCCTAGATTACCCAACCGGCAACCCCCCGAGACGGGTGCAAAGAGGGCTATACCGAGCAGATTTGCGAGTACATATGTCGATAACAGCAGGGGACGCGTCGTGGGGTGTTTTGCACGCGATGCTTGGTGGGACACGCCTTGGAACGTAAACAACAAGCAGATCGATAGAGGAGCACAAGAAAAAGACAGCAGATGCAACCAAACAGGTGAGACGGGCCGAGCTGGAAGGAGAGGGCGAGGGGCGTAGGCGAGGCAAAGGATGCAGGAGAATAGAGAGCGACTGCCGAGGCGGTGGAGTCGTGGTTTGAGGTTCGAGGTTTGACGAGTCGTGAATTGCAGCCTAGCCTGGGTGCTTTAATGAGGTACCCAAGACGCGCCCGGCGGGCTGCTTTTAACGCCTGGAGCGCGTCGCTATTTAGGCGCGCGCCCCCTGGAAGCCCCCTCTGAAATAGATTAGTGCCCGCCGCTGTGGCATTCCCCCAGCAACGTCATGGGCCGCTGAAAGCGGACTACCCCGCTATGATTGGCGCTTTCTTCCCTGGAGTGATGCGTCCAGAAGCTTGAGCCATCGATCGATAGGACAAGAGCAAGACAGTGGGTTGACCCAGGATGCTTCCATGGCCGAGCATTGGCTAGGACCCAGAGACGAAGCGTCATCAAGTCTTTTATGCCAGCCATTTCTTACGACAAAAGTACGTTACTGACGGGGCTGGAGCGAGACAAGACAAATTGGGCCAAATGTCGCTTGTCTGCATTGGTGTTCCCATTCCTACTGCGGTTCGTTAGGCCACTGCCCGGATCGGACTATGTGGATATCCATATAGCAGACAATCACTTGAGCAGGATTATTCCTATACCATGGACACAATTCGACTATGCTAGTTTGTAAATTGATTTCCCAGAGAAACTCATCATGGTCCTCTGACCTGGGAGCTAGACTCGTCAATGATGGCGAGTCGGATAGTCAGAGTTGGTAATAGGGCCGGGTATCAGACCTACTACCCTATCACAAAAACTCACAATATAAATGCTCGTAAAAACTCATAAAGATTACATTTTTATTCTAAATTGAGAGCTGCTCACAGTATGCGCAGTCTGTCTCGTGCCATTGTTGTCCGACCCCGTCTGGTTTTACCGATAAATACCCGCCACCACCGTACCTAGTCCTACGAATTGTGTGGGCCTTGAAAAAATCCCGGCGGTGATGTCGAAAAATCCTTGCTGTAGCAAACTTACAGACATAAATTGCATATCTGCAACTCATCGTTCAAGATGCCAGGCTCACTCGACAAAACGCGCAAGCAAATCTCAAAGAAGCGCAATGGCGTCATCAACGCCCTCCATGCCAAGTCGCGAGACTCTTTGAGGCTGCACAAAGCCGCTGTGAGGGACCAGCGCATTTCCAAGTTGGCATCCACCCGACACAGGAAGGAGCAGCCACTCGGTTAGTCTGCAGAATTACCCATCTTTTTTAAGCCAATATCTGACACTCTTCCAGTTGATCGGGTTGCCTTCTTTCAACAGGCAGTGCGCCTCAGAGATGACAAGGCTGCCGACGTTGCGCCAGAGGTTGCTGAGGTTCAGGCTATGATTCACTCGTAAGTTGCTCTGACTAATCGTTTCCTTTCTCGACTCACCACAACAGGTTCGTCCATCAATACGACGAGGAGTATGACACGGTCAGAAAGACTCGCCGTGCTGGTCGCCCTGCCAGCGCGAGGGAGGATATCCTCAAGGTCAAGATGACCAACCTTGAGACCGAGTACAAGAACGGATTCCGTACGTACACCTCCTAAACATTTCCCAAGACTTGCTAACCAGCTGCTCAGTGCTACCGGATTTATTGACCGCCCCCAGCGTCAACGCGCTCCATCTCTGGGAAGGTTCCTGGTCTTATCTCTCCCAACTAAAATGGGTCAAGGTGACGATCAATGGGCAGGTTCAGCCTGCTGCTTTCCCATCATCATAGACATCAAGACGCATTTCTTGAGGTTGGTGAAAATACCAGAGCGCGAGAAAAGAAACGCTCTTGATTCAGGCTGCCCTTGACCTTGGTGTTTGGTTATGGGTGGCCTGACGGATTACTCCGACGATTAATGAATGTTTGATACCCTCAGACTCTAACACGATATTCCACAACGGGACAAGAAGCCACACCACAGACATGCAAGGACTCTACCGATTCGAAACATCGCGCCATCCTGTTCATGTGAGTCTGGCTCGTCTACAGGAGTATGCTTCGAAAATTAGAGAGAACGATGCAAAATATGGTGGTCGATTGCTGTGTTTTCTATCCCAGTTCCCGAGAAAACTTGCTCGAGAGTAGAGCACAACTTGGGCTTGAATTTACGCCGGCGAAAGAAGCCCTCGCAAGGTCGCAGTCATAACGCGATCGAAGCCGATGATTTGATTAGGCTAGGGGAGGATAAATACATGATGAACCTAAACACATTGCCTTGATTTCAATCACCTGTCTGCCACTTTTTGAATTTATTGGGGCTGCGACTGAGTGCATAACCGGATGAACACTGAAATGTCATCTAATACCCTACCATGTTGAGGAGCGGGTTGGACGGTACAGATCTCGAGTCAGATCCAGAAAACAAATGCACTTCCAGCCTTATACCAGAACGGAAACATCAGATTTTTCCAGCATTGTTTTACTTTGTCAAATTTATCAAACTTCTCCGTATGTTGCGAGATGTATCACAAATAACTAAGGCGACATGTCCGAGATGAGACAAGATAGTCGGAAGGAGCTGTAGGACCCTCGTCGTTTCACCAAATAGTAGTTTCATCAAGAAATCTTGTAAATGCATAGATTCAAGCTTGGCTTTAATGGTATTATAAGTAAAACAGTTCCAGTAGTAATTGTACTATAGATCGAGTAGTAAAGTTTAGTTATATGTTGGTGGTATGCTATTTACGTTGATTGTTCTTCGGTGATTTAATGTTTACATGTAGTATCGTTCCGTTTGCTGGTACAATATCTGCTACAGGTTCTAGGTGATAGCGAGAGTTGGAAGTGCGAGGAAGATGAGATACGATAGCACTAGGCAGTCACTCCAACCTGCGCTGACTTGAGAACCGCAAGGGTCACGTCGACCTTTTTAATTTTCATTCATTAGTCAAGGTTATAGTTGCGCCTCAATCGATCGCACACTAAACTTACAAGATCTTATGCTGGAAGAACGTTCTTCGTGTTGCTATATACGCAAGCCTAGGGGTGTTTGGCGGCGCTTTTGACGCGAGTTGGGAGTGATACAGTTACGTTGTATTACAGCGCTTCTAAAAATAGTAGAAATAAAGTCAATTTTCGTAAAGGAGCACTGAAACCCAAGAATAGGCTCGTTGTTGCACAAACCCCTGATCTTGGAGTACACATGACTCCAGGGTAGGGTGCCCTACTACACGAGGGGAGACGACAAACCGCGAAATCGAGAAAAAGAACAAAGCTGAGGCTAGCAATGAAGCGGCGGATTGAACTGTTTTGTATGGACTTAAAAGACACCGAATCCCGATCTTGGAGCAGCTGGCCGAGATCAAGGTACTATCTCGGCAAAGTGATGAGGCTGGAATCTAGATGGTGGATGACATCTCGGAACTTCGGGCTGCGAAACGCTACCGGCCTCCCTTGGTGGATTTCCAAGGCAATTCAGTCCGTAACAGAACAAAACAGCGATTTCAGCACAAAAAGGGTGGCAAGGATAGACCGGTCAGGGTCCAAAGACCGAGACCGGGAGCGGGAATACCAGTGATCGACTTGCGCTACGACGATGTGGGCAATCTTTGCCAGCGTCTCAGAGTCACCGACCGCCCTGGACAATCAACGGCTCAACTGTGACAGGCGCCTAGACAAAACGGACTAGAATAGAATCGGCAACTGCACCCATTTGCCGCGACGATACTCGATATGCTTACGTATCGGTGCGGGCGCTGCGTGGCGAAGAGGTCGGAGCCGGTAATAATTCCCGCTTCGGGGGCTAGCGGCTGATAAAGACGAAGACGCCCGACTTCCCCGCATATGCCTGATAACGACTTCACAGTTCACATCAAAGGCCCGGTTTCTGCCAAGCATCAACTGACCAGTGCGAGGCAATTCCGCAAGCCAATCGGCTAGCCCCTTGCGGCTCGAATTCCCACAGAGGGAGAACGGACGCGGGTTTTGGCTGACACTTGCTTCCCCACGATTTGACAAGGTCGGTAGACGAGACAACTCGCCGCAGAGCCCGGAGCCGGTTGGCTGGATTGGGACGCAATCGTGCATTTGCCGGATGGATCAAAGGATGGATCAAGGGATGGACGATGATGAATGGATCTTGGCCCACCCGCGCCCGCATGCCGGGTGTTTTGGCTCGGAACGCTACACTATTTGACTATCAAGATAGTCGAGAGATGCATCGTGCCCATCGCGGGCCACACGGCGACACATACATAAACCCGGCTCTCTTCCCTGGATTCCCAATTGCAGACCCAGGCACCACTCCAGCAAACACTCAACAGTAAAGGATTAGGATTCGGATCCTCGCTCAGTTCCAGTCCACCTCCCTCTCGCAACAATGCCCGCCTACCTCCCCCACCCCTTCGACCCGCTCTCCAGCGTGGAGATCGAGCTGGCCATTGCCATTGTCAAGAGAGCCCACGGCGATGTCAACTTCCACGTCGTGTCGCTGCAGGAGCCTCGCAAGGCCCAGATGACGGCATGGCTCGCCGACTCGCAGAACACGCCCCGGCCCGACCGCGTGGCCGACGTCGTCGTCATCGGGACCGGCGGCAAGGTCTACGAGGGTCTGGTCGACCTGTCGGGACCCAAGATCACCAAGTGGACGCAGGTCCACGGGGCCCAGCCTATCGTGAGTCTTTCCCTCTCGCTCCTCTGCAGCACAAGTGCGGCTCAAATGTCGACTAACGCGGGGATATAGATCACCATCGAGGAGCTCGCGGCCGTCGAGCACGGCTGCCGAACCGACCCCACGGTCATCGAGCAGTGCCGCATTAGCGGCATCCCCGCGGATGAGATGCACAAGGTCTACTGCGACCCCTGGACCATCGGCTACGACGAGCGGTTCGGGAGCAACGTCCGTCTCCAGCAGGCGCTGATGTACTACCGACCGGACATCGACAACTGCCAGTACCAGTACCCTCTGGACTTCTGCCCCATCTGGAACTCGGTTGAGCAGAAGATCGTCGCCATCGACATTCCCAAGATCCGCAGGCCCCTGATCAAGAACGAGCCCCTCGAGTATCACCACCTCGCCATCGAGAAGCAGGGCGGCTACAGGAAGGACCTGAAGCCCATCAACATCACCCAGCCCGAGGGTGTCTCTTTCAAGATGAGCGGCACCGGCCGCGAGATCGAGTGGCAGAACTGGAAGTTCCACATTGGCTTCAACTACAGAGAGGGCCTCGTCTTCAACAACATCACCTTCAACGACAAGGGCAACGTCCGCCCCATCTTCTACCGAATGTCTCTTTCCGAGATGGTTGTTCCCTAGTAAGTTTTCTTCTTTCTGCCACACACAGGTTAGATGTCTAACCGCACCCTTTTACAGCGGAAATCCCGAGCACCCCCACCAGCGCAAGCACGCTTTCGATCTCGGAGAGTACGGTGCTGGATACCTCACCAACAGTCTCGCACTTGGTTGCGACTGCAAGGGATCGATCCACTACCTCGACGCCTTCATGCCCACCCAGGCCGGCGGCGTCCGCAAGGTCAAGAATGCCATCTGCATCCACGAGGAGGACGACGGCATCCTCTTCAAGCACACCGACTTCAGAGATGAGTCGACGATTGTGACGCGCGCGAGGAAGCTCATCGTGCAGCAAATCTTCACTGCCGCCAACTACGAGTACGCCGTGCAGTGGGTGTTCCATGTAAGTGCAGCCGCGGCTCTTTGATTCCTGGGACGATTTACTGACAACCCACCAGCAAGACGGAACCATCCAGCCCGACATCAAGCTGACGGGTATCCTCAACACGTACGTGATGCATGAGGGCGAGGACACGAACGGCTGGGGCACTCAGGTGGCCAAGGGGGTGAACGCGCACAACCACCAGCATCTGTTCTGCCTGCGCATCAACCCCAACATCGACGGCCCCAACAATACGGTCAACATGGTCGACGCCGTGGCATCGGACGCGCCCGTGGGCAGCCCCGAGAACTTTTATGGAAACGCCTTCTACGCGAAGCGCACCCGGCTCGAGACGACGGCGCAGTCCATGACGGACTACAACGGCGCGACATCGCGGAGCTGGGACATGTGCAACGAGAACAAGCTCAACGCCGTCAGCGGCAAGCCCGTGTCGTACAAGATTGTCAGCAGGGAGGTGCCGGGGCTTCTGCCCAAGGAGGGCTCGCTGGTGTGGAAGCGCGCGGCCTTTGCGCGCCACGCCGTGCACGTCACCAAGTACGCCGACGACCAGCTCTGGCCGGCGGGCGACCACGTGCCGCAGACGTCGGGCGAGCCGTCGCACGGCCTGACGGAGTGGATCGGCGACGGCACCGAGTCGGTGGCCAACACGGACGTGGTCCTCTGGCACACCTTCGGCATCACGCACTTCCCAGCCCCCGAGGACTTCCCCGTGATGCCGGCCGAGCCCATCACGCTGCTGCTGCGGCCGCGCCACTTCTTCACCTGCAACCCGGTCATGGACGTGCCGGCCTCGTACTCCATCACGCCCAGCCAGGTGGCGGCCAAGGGCCTGGGAGCGCGGGACGCGACGGACAAGACGAGCGAGTTGGCGCTGGGCGGGTGTTGCAAGACGAAGCTGTGAATAATTAATGCATCCATAATGATAGAAACGATAGAAATGTACATTTTACTTTACACTTACTGCTTACCTACTTCGTACCTGCTCCTCTAGAAGACCCTTGCAAGTTGCAATGATCTAAACCCTGACAGAGTGCAGTCTTATCAATAAGCGAGGCGGCGTGCATCGGTCGGTCAAACAAACTCGACAAGGATGGCTGTCTGCGACGACGGGGGTGATGACAAAACATGATCGTGATAGGCTGGGGATTGACCAACGGGCGATAAGGCCAGGTTAGTTGGGACTTAGGTAAGAAAAGAAGCAAAGAGAGTAAAAAAGCCAGAGAAAACGGGTAGATAATTGGATGTACTGGTTCCGTTGTTCCGATACATGCACCTTCTGCAGTCTGCACCATCTGCACCTTCTTTCCTGATAAGAGTAAGGCTCTGTTTTCCGTCGCATTGGCGCCCCCCCCCCGCATTCTGCACGCACGTGCCAGGCGCACTATAACTGCCGTAGATCCTTCTTATCGCAGATGGCCCCGTGCTCCTTCTTTTCCCTGTCACCTCGCTCTTGATCCGTGATCCATCGAACTCGGCGTCGCTACACAATGGCCTTGTCAGTCCTCCCGACATGACTCAATCCCCGAGCAATGGCGATGGCGGCCCGACGGTGGCCCAAGATAGAACGAATCCGAGGGACTCCGGGATAAAGCCGACGTCGGCGAAGCCAACCCCCGGCGCCGGTAAGCCTCGGTCAAGGTCGGGATGCATAACCTGCAAGGCGAAGCACGTATGTCCATTCTCTGCCGCTTTCCCCCCATTTATGCTCTGTAACTAGTTGGCCCCGAACTCCGCTCACGGTTCCAAAGTTGAAATGTGACGAGACAAAGCCAGAATGCCAAATGTGCAGTCGTAAAGGCTGGGCTTGTGGTGGTTACCAGCGTGAGTTTAGGTGGTCATACAAGCATGAGCAAAAGACCAAGGGCGGGACCCGTGGAAAGGCTCGAGCAGGAGCAAGAGCCGGAAAAGAAAGAGGAAGTCGAGCTGCGAGTTCGACGTCCCAGATTCCTGGCGTCTCCGAGTTTTCTCTCGACAGTATGAGCATGGGGTTGGATTCCAATCCTCCGTTTCATGAACTTTCCGACACGAACCCGCTGTTCAAGCCAATTGACTTTGGCTGGAACGGCGGTAATCCATCCGATATCGCTGCTCAACCAGACACGGTTGTTCCGCTTCACGATGCTGACGGATGGAGTTATCATCGCTCGTCGGCGAATTTGATCGTTCCAGTGTCCCTGAACCAACCGGACGAATCCGAATTTTTGGCAGTGGAAGATATCGAAGTCTTGCCAGAATCTCCAGCAGATTTGGCCCTCACAACCACTCAAGACCACCCACAGTATTCCACCCGCATCCCGGCCTCTATCACACATGTCCCTTCGGTCCTCATAACACAATGGTTCAAGAGCGTTTGTTCAGTGTGGTCAGCGTACGATTCAGATATGAACCTCAACCGGATACTTGCCACGTCGCTGTGGTCTGAATCCGAAGCCGTGTCGGCCTGCCTCCAAAGCATGTCGGCATCTTTCCTAGCCACACGAATACCATACATGAGGCAGACGTCGCTCACAATGATGAAGACGGCAACCAAAGCGATCCACACTGAAATGGCAGTGGCGAGGAACATTACCTACGTCAATTCTATCCCAACCGGCCTCTTGTTCTCACTGTTCTGCATCGGCACAACCCTGTGCTGGATAGATGCAGGCCAGTTGGGAATTCCTTTTTTGAGAGCGGCCAAGTCCATGCTCGATCAAGTGAACGAGCAGCAACCGGACCTCAATGATCAAGACTACAAGCTTCTTAAATTCTTCAACAAGAGCTGGGTGTATTGTGATATGCTGTTGTCGGTTGTCAGCTACGATGATTCGCAATACGGAACAGGAGCTGTTGAGGAGGTGCATGAAGCGCCGGCAACTCCCAACGTGGAACCAAAACAAGCAGACGACATACCACATCCTTGGACCGGCATCTCAACCACGGCATCTGCGCTCTTCACGAGAGCCATTCGACTGTGTCGCAGTTTCCGTCACAATGTTGGAAAGCAAGCCCCCACGACGGATGACATTGAGATGGTGTTGAAGCAAATGGAGGAAGCGCCAGTGATTGAGGAGCAACTATTGAACCTGGAGTACGACTCGGAGGTTCCTCTAAGCGAGACCGGAGATCAGCATACCCCTTGTGTGCATCTCGTGAAGGTGGCTGAGGCATACCGAATAGCAGCCCTACTGCACTTATACCAGACGTTTCCAGACTTGGTTGCGCTGCGGATACCAGAGAAATCATCGGAATCAAGGCGTGGGCCAGTACCCTGGGAGGATTGGATCGTTCCTCTGAGTCTCCGACTGATCGACATCTTGGAGCAGCTTCCCCCGGAGTCGGGAAGCCGGATGGTGCAACCGCTTCTCTGCATCACCGCAAGTACTGGACTAAGACTCGACATCCCGGCAGACTCGTGCAGTTCCGAACCTTGGCAGAACAAAGCGTCGGTTTCGCAAGAGATCCCACTTGGAGTCTACCAAGAAAACTGCGACATTGCAGAGTTCATGAGCCAGCTCAGCGATGTGGACCACACGGCGCACCCTCCCAATATGCCGACACAACTCTCGATTGACGTCGGCAACGCGCGCGCCTTTGTTCTGAAACGACTGAATATGCTGGAGAACACACTGCCGCCCAAGCCTATTATTATGGCAAAGAACCTGGTGCAGGCGATTTGGGCTGCCTACGATAACGAGATGCCGGGATGTACCGCGGTTCACTGGGTGGACGTGATGGAGGCGCAAAATCTACGGTCAATCTTTGGCTGAACCTCGATGAGACCATGTATTATGACAGTTTGGAGTAAGGAGGCAAAACGTGTATTTAAAATGCAGATTGAATGAGAGATGGCGCAATTGCTCGTAACTATCAGAGTTTTTGGCGTCCATGTCGATTTGTAGGGATGGGACTTGTGTGGTGGTGAAGGGCGAAGTTCCTAGGCTTGGACCATCGCCACAACCACGAGCGAGTGAATAGCCGTTAAATAACACAGATTTCCCAAATGGTTAGCCGATGAGGCCAGGATAATAGCCGTGCCAGGTTTCCCACACGTCCCATTGTACTGGGTCCAACAGTAGGTGGGCATTACATGTCCAATTCCCCTTCTAGATAGCATACTGCTTCAACGCCTAGTTTTGCGTGTAGTGTAGAGTGGTGCATGCAAGGATTTGAGCTCGAAAAGGTCATACCCAAGCCTTCCGACTCTCCTCGTACGCTGGTAGAGCCCACGTCTTCATCCAAGCCATGTCTAGAACCTGCTCTGCATTTGGCCTCTCCCCAGGCCTATATGCGAGCATCCGATGTAACAACTCAAACAGTGCGTTTTTCTCCTCCTCATCTATAACACTCATACCACAGGACTCTCTCGGTTCTTGGATCCATTGCTCGAACCGCCTGTCCCACGACCAAATGTCAGACTCTTTACTGAGCGGCTTTCCGGCTTCGTCGAACCATTTGGACCGCAGTTTCCAGTTATCCCACCACTCAGACGGCAAAGGGCCTTGTAGCTCAACCTGCTGAGCTGTGATTTCGTCCTGGGGCGTGAGGATTCCATCGATGAGGGATCTATGAGCAAGCAGTTCGAAGATGGTGCAGCCGAGACTCCATATGTCCGACGCAAAGGAAAGGGGCGTCGTAGGTTCAAAGAATGCCTCGGGCGGGCGAATCACAAGGGGTGTATATGACTCGAAACGGGACTTTTCTGATGGGCGAAAGGCAACACCAAAGTCGCCAAGTAATAGCTTCGCCTCGCCCAGTGCGATTTCGTCGCTTGCAATTCCGAGCCACACGGGAGGAACGGCATGAGAAGGAACCCCAGCTACTGAAGAGGTTGGCTTTCCATCAAGGCGGACGATAGGCTCTGGCTCTGGGGCTCCAAATTTGGCATATAGTTGTTCCACTGAGAGGTTGTTGAGAGAAGAAGGTCTAGGGGAGGGCGTTGTTAGATTAGCAGAGAGGTGGCAATTAGGGAGCGATTACATACCTCCATGGACGTAGCCCTGTGAGTGAACAAGAGAAACGGCCATGGCGAGCTGGGCAGCCAGAGACCGAGCGACGTCCAGTTGGAATAGTCTCGGGTCCGATGCCTCTTTCGCATCCATAAGACTACATCGTGCCGGGACCGTCACAAAACAGGGATGCGTTCCATTAGGGCCATCAAGACTAAAGCGATCAATGACCTTGGGGATCATCGACGCCTTGTCCATGGCGTGGCTGCAAGTAGCGGCTCTTGTCGTAAGCTGAGACATGACATCTGCCTCTCGAGAGTCTGCGTCTGCGGTACCGACTTTGATGGCGACGTATCCCGACGTCTGCTTATCGAGAGCCAGCCAAGCGGTCGAAAACGTGCCATGGCCAAGCTTGTGTACTATGCGGTATCGGTTGTGAAGATGGCCTTCGATCAGGACGGGATGATAGCCACCCGTCCGGTAGTCGCTCAGTCTTTCCACGTTTTCAATATACCCGTATTCGACATCCGAGGCTGATATCGAATTGGGCACGTCCGAGAAGATGTGAGGCTGTCGCGTTGAAAAGCGATGACTTGGATGACACCATCGTCGCGGACATGTGCGTCGCAGTAGGGTCCGCCGGGAGAACCAGCCACTCATCAGCCGGTTCGTGTTTAGACGAGAGGGTGCTGTCGAAATGGTTGCAAAGAACAGTAGAAAGGCTGTGTAAATGCTCAATGGAAGGTAGCCTGAATACAAGGGCTGGATAGGAAGCACTTTAGATAAGTTGCGAAACGCACCGAGGTGGAATCTGAAAGCTCGTCAAGTTGGAGAAAGAGGGAAGGAAAAATTTCTACACGGTATTTATTTATTCATCTAGTATTGCAGCAACAGAGGAGTTCAAGTCTAGACAAAGTAAGACGAAACAAAATAAGATCAAGTCAATTACGTATGATTATCTTTGATCTCAGTCTGATGATTCCCCTCTAACAGTGAACAGGGCCGGTCACGTGCCTACGTGGATATTCCGCTTCTCTCCGAAACGGGGTTGCCATTCGTCGAGTTAGCGGCACGGCAGTCGGTGAGCTGGACCCCATTCTAAAAAAAAAATCAAAGAAGCTCTAGAAGCCTTTTTTCCCATCCATCATCGCATCTCCCCCCCTCCTTCTAAACTCCAACCCCTCTCTGCAATTGCACGCCGAACCGCACATCTCCGACTCCCTTCCACAATGCTGTCCGTCCGCACCTTTGCGCGATCCGCGCCCCGCGCCGTCGCCCGCCTGTCCGCCGCGACCGCCCTCCGCCAGTCAGCCCGCTCCAGCAGCGCCTTCGTCAAGACGGCGTCGGCATCGCTGTTGCGCCCGGCCGCCTTTTCCACCTCGACCCTCCGCCGCGGGCCCAGCGAGTCCGACGGTGAGCTGTCGGCCAAGCTCGAGAGCGAGCTGCAGATCGAGGAGGACATGAAGGCCAGCGAGCAGGAGCCCGCCAGCATCAAGGACTTCCTCAACAACAGCGCCTTCAAGCTCGTCGACACCCCGGGTCAGGAGGTGGTCAAGCTGGAGCGTAGCTTTGGCGACGAGAAGTGCGTTCTTAAACACCCCCCTCCGGATTTAAACTTGATTTCCCCTCAGCTAACCACTCTCCCCTCCCCAGGATCACCATCAGCTTCTCCATCGCCGACATCACAAACTACGACCCCTACGCAGAGGACAACGCCATTGAGGACGAGGGCCTCGACGACGACGCCGCCCAGCCCGGCAGCCCGCAGCGCAACGGCCGCGCCGCAGAGGAGGATCTCGACGAGGAGCTCGACGACGACGTCGACGAGGAGAACGCGGCGCCCATCAACCTGTCCATCGTCGTCGAGAAGCCCGGCAAGGCCGCCGGCGCCCTCAACATCGACGCCACCGCCCAGGACGGCAACATCGTCGTCGAGAACCTCTTCTACTACAACGACGCCAAGGTCGCCAAGGTCGAGAGCCCCGAGGCCGCCCAGAAGCGCGCCGACGTCTACCCGGGCCCCCCCTTCGGCAGCCTCGACGACGACCTGCAGGTCCTCATGGAGCGCTTCCTCGAGGAGCGCGGCATCACCCAGGCCCTCGCCGTCTTCGTCCCCGACTACGTCGACGTCAAGGAGCAGCGCGAGTACACCAGGTGGCTCGGCAACGTCAAGGCCTTTATCGACGCGTAGAGCCGTTCTTCGCCTGACGGGATGAAAGCGCCTCTCTCCTTGAGAAGGGAGGCAGGGCTTTGTGTAGGAAAAGCAAAACGGGAGATGGTTCGGAAACGACGCAAAAAAGGGAATTGCCGCTCTTGCTGTACAATAGAATGAGACCCGGCGAGGTCAAACGAAATGTCACAATTAAAGTGTAATGCGATACGATGCCGCTCTAAAACAAACTCGTTTTGGTCTCTTGCTTCAGTGACTACGTTGCCACGTAAGTAAGTACGTGCCTCGGGCGAGAACTTTGCTTGCCTTAGCCGTCACGACAAGGCGTTTCCTTGATACAGATGATGGATTAAACCAAACAAACCCAGGCCGGCCGTACATGAACCCGCACTGGTACTTGAAAACAGGCAAGTGCTCGAACATAATTTGCTTGATATGCATGCGTCCCTCATCAACCAACCTGCCCATTCTAAACGTGGGGAGGGAAGATTTCGTGTGCGGAAAAAACCGTGCTATATAAGGCCAGTTTGGAAGTAAAAATATGTATCTGGGCCTCAAACTCCTGCAACTCCGGATTCAACGAGTGCGCAGCCCGCCATGCAATCCGCCCCAACTCAACTCGAGCTCAACTTCCTCGGCCGGCGCGGTTGGTGTGTCTATCTATCCCAAGGGGTGTGTGCCTCTGCAGCATGTACCGTGTATACCAAATCCGATCGTCCTTCGCTATGTTTGTTTGCCGTCTGTCGGCCTGTCCTGTTTCCATCTCCTTTGCTTGGTGCTCGCGGGACGTGGAGGCATCTTCTATACGACGCCCTCCAGCGACCACTCGCCCTTCTGGGCTCTCTCCAGGGCCTGGCGACCTGCTTCGGTGAGATCGGGCTTGCCGCCGTTGCCCGTGACGTGCTGGAAGAAAATGGGCTGGAAGACCTCCTTGTTGGCCTCGCGCTGGCGGGCCTTTTCACGCTGCGCCTCCTCGAGCTCGACCTTGACCTGGGTGGCCTTGCTAAACTGCTTGGACAGGATGGCGTCGGTTACGCCGCCCCAGAGGGTGAGAGACTCGTTGGGGAGCTGGTCCTCCCTGGGTGGGAGGACCTTGGGGGCGACGTTGAGGGGCTCGATGTCGATGATGGTATACTGCTCCTCGACGGGGACGGCTTTCTGCGGAAAAATTGTTAGATGGCTAGTTATGGCGGCGAGAAAGCCAAGAGACTTACAAAGGGCCTGGGGCCAAGAGTGAACATGACCTTCTCTCGCCAAGGACCGTTCAGTCTTGCGAGAACGTCCTCTTCGGGAACCTCCTGCACGCGGGTCTTGTTGTCGTTTTCCGGGTCGTACTTGAAGATGACGCCGTCGATCTTGTTGGTGGTGCGGCCCAGCCAGCCCTCCTCGACGTAGTGTAGGATGACCTTGATCTTGGTCTTGGGGCAGGTGATGTAGGCGAACTCGCTGACGGAGACGCTCAGGGACCCGCGCAGGAGCCCGCCGAGGTGGGCAGCCGGGTGGGTGAGCTGATACTCCTCGCCGTCGCGCTTGTCGAGGGTGATGAAGATGCCCATGTTGTGCTCGCCGGGCAGGACCTTGACCGAGGTGCCGGTGAACTTGGCGGAGATCTGGTCGAAGCCCCGGGCGGAGATGCCCTTCTCGGGGCAGGTGACGTAGAAGGCGCTCACGGGAGGGTGATGCGAGGTCTGCTCGGTGAGGTAGGAGACGCGGATGGTGCGGTTGTCCTTGGGGGTGCCGTGCTGCGGGACCGACAGCGAGACGGACGAGGCGTTCTTATCGCCCTTGGCGGCGACCTTCAAGCTGGCGAGGCCGCTGGGCAGGTTGGCCTTGGGGATTCCATTGGCCTGGAGGCCCGAGGTGTTGATGGCCGGGGCGTTGTCGTCGGTTTCCCAATTGCACTATACCACAGTCACGGTCAGCCCTCGGCAGCGCAAAGGCGGGCTCGCCACCACCACCACCACCACCACCAACAACCACGCACCCTGAAGAACTCGCCGAGACACGAGTTGTAAGGCTTGCACGGCTTGCCCTTGGCGTACTTGAGGTCCTTGGTCAGCCAGAAGCGCACGACCTCGAGCATGCGGTCGAGGGGCTCGTCCGAGGTGCCGATGGCGATGAAGGCATTGGGAGCGTCGAGGTAGGTCCAGTATTCCAGGTTCGGCGTGGGCTCGAGCAGCTGCGACGGCAGCGAGAAGCGAACGGCGGCGAGGTCCGACACGCCGATGAATCTGACGACGAGCAAAACGAGAGGCGGTCAGCAAAAAAAGAGTGCCACCAAAGGAAAGCGAAAAGGCCCGTCGGTTTGCCCCATCTCCACCGCCCCCAGCTCCGCACCTGGTGAGGCCCCAACAACAGTCCGACCTCGCAAACGTCCCAGGCGCGGCGAGGCATCGCATCGCATGGACAAAGGGGATGGGCTCACCTCTTGAGGATGCCGAGAAAGGTGCGCAGCTTGGAGCCGTCGCTGGGCGAATCATCCGACATGGTTTCGACCGCGGCCACCGGCGTCGATGACGACATTGTCGCTCTTTTGGGGGGGGGGTGGTTTCGATAAGCTCAGCCAAGGCTTCTCTCTGTAGATGTAGTATGTCTTCACTGTCGGAGGGGGGGAAGGCGTCAGGCCTGCTCGTTGACGGAGGGTAGGGAGGACAATCAGCGCCGCGAAGGGGGAGCCGAAGGAGGCGTTCTCGGTGGGCGTTTCGCGGGTATGAGAGGAGAGGAAGAGTGCGAAGAGGCCAGGGGGGGGGGAGGGAGCGGGAAAAAAGAAGAATAAATGGTGGGTGGCGTAGGTTGGCGAGGATCGCGAAGTCTGAGAGAAGCCGGCAGGGTCTTGGCGGTGGTTTGTGTGACGTTTTGGCGGGGTGGGCGTTAGGGTGTTAGGGCGTCAGGGCGATGGGAGGCGCTGCAAACAGGTACCTGACCTGTACCTATTGGTTGTTCCCAGGGGCCTGTATTGGGGGCCGGACTTGAGGGGTCAGAGGATCGGAAACGGGGTCAGAGGGTCAGGTCAAACAGGTCGTGGCAGGCAACCACCTCATGGAAGCGAAGCACGCGTAGCAGGGCTGTTTTCCCACGTTGTCTGGCGGCAACTCGATGCCGGAACAACTCCATCTACAAAGAGAGACATTTTCCGTCTCTGTCTCTCCTACCCGACTCATTCGCCTGCACCGCATTGGACCGCCCTCGCCCAGCTACCCATCCGTCTATCGACTCGGTGGAACCCTGCGCGTCTGCGAATCCGCCGCCCGGGAAGCCCAATCATCAGCGCACATGGCGGCGCGCGTGTCTGGCTTTCGTCCCGTCTGCGCCACGATAACCCCCTCCCGTTAGCCCCGGATCGCCGCCGACTTCTCTCGTCGAACAAGGCGAGCACGGGGATTTGGAGGGTGTGCAAACATGGGTACTATAAATCCCATGTACGCTGTGAACCGGCTGTTCACATGCTGACGCTCTCAGGCTTGCTACTCGTAGCTGACCGCCGTTGGGATATTTTGCGTGATAACCTCCTTTCTCCTTAGATCTAACACCACCTATCGTTTCTAGCAGAATACGCCAAGACGATTGAACCATCGCCTCCCATCTCAACGGACTGGAAACTCAGACGCCAAGTATGGTAGTCTTCACGTTCACGAGGTCTAGTGGCCAAAATCAATTTCAAGTGGATATACTACTTTTCTTTTTTTGCCTATCAACTGATGTTTTGTCCGGCTATCTTGACTGCCCATCTGATTGTCTTTTTCATCATTCTTCCGTGTTGCCTTGTGTGTCGTATTAGTTATCTCCTTTCTATGGATATGTCCAATGACACTGCCCAGGGGTATCGTCGTCATGTGCAAGAATCCCTAAAATGCAAAAACTCCAAAAAGAAACATGGCCTTGTGTAATCCCAGTTACACTACCATCGTCAAGGAAGCCCATCGGGCTTGCGCCACTGCTCCCTCGTACAAGTGGGTGACTTCGTTCGTCACCTCTTCACAAAGTGTGAAGGCGCATCGTCCTAAAAAAGAAAAAAAAACGCCCAAGCTGTTGAATATTCCTGATACAATGCAAAAGTCCCAATTTCCGTGCCTTTTGTAAGACGTATCACCCAACGATAGGGATCACCACCTAGGAAGAATCTTCTTCAGCGTGATTGCTCCGCGTTGCTGTGTCATGTCCTGGGCTGATCGGAAAGAAAAGTTCATAAATCGTGGTGAGAGGAGATGGCACTGAGAGCCTGGCACTCTCACTGTTGCTCATTGGTCCAGGTGTCATTAAGGAACGTATCCCACGAAGGCTCCTCACCAGGGTTTGACTGAGGAGCCGAGTCCCACTCCATGGAGCCCATGCTCTCATCGAAGAGGCCGGAATGAGCGTCTCGCCCATTTTTCCCGTCCCCCGCCTTCGTGGACTCTGGCAGAGGGTAGTTGAAGATGGACGCGTTGTTAGAGAACCAATCCTGGGTGTACATGTTCGGGGTGGAGCTGTTGAAGTCCATGCCGCCACCCATCAACATCTTGGCCTCGGCGGGCAGCTCATTGGTGAAGGCAGATTCTTCAGATCCATAATTCATCAGGTTGGACGTCATGATGCTTCCGAATGCCGATGGTGCATGTGACTGAGGCGTTTGTGGGTGCGATGCGGAATTAGGCGTCGCAGCCTGTGGTGAGAGCTTGTTATCGGTCTCGAGGTCGGACGGAGACACGCCGGAAAAGGACTTGCTCCGCTCATCTTGGCCGTTTCCCGAACCGTAGTTGATAGGCTGGAAGTTTGCATCAAACGACGGGGATGGGGGGCTTTGAAGCCGAGGGGGTTGCTGCGATACTGGCCCGGGATATCCAGGAGTTGACCATCTCTGAGTAAGGTTTTGGGCGTGTCGGTTGGCGTCCGGAAATGTCTCCGCAAAAGCGCGGTTGACAGCATTGTCCCGCCAGTCCTGCTCCGAAGCTGACATGAGCTTTGACATTGCGACCCTATTCGTGAGGTATGTCTCTACTCTCGAGTTCATCTCGGCAGAAGAGGTCTGCATGTGCGGGCCCAACAGCCTGTAGGACCGAGGAAAGTCCTCTTCCTCTTCTTCGTACATCTCCTCCTTGACGACAATCTCCTCGGTGATGTGGAAGGCTTTGCCAGTACGTTTCTTGTGGATCTCGCTTGCCATGCGGGCAGACTGGACACGAGCTTCGATGCTGCGGTCAGCTCTCCTGGAGGCGGCGATGTAGGCGCGCTCCTGGTTCTCGGCGTGTGATCGCTCCGTCTGGGGTACGGTTAGCCATGTGCGGGACGACAGGTGCCAACTGATAAATACCTTGCGTGGGGTCTTGGTAGCTGTGGACGGGTTCATGTTTGCAGCATCGAGGTACTTTCTAGGCATGGTGAAGGGCGAAATCGACAACAGCAATTGTCGTCGGTTTTATGTGTTCGTGGCTGTGGGCTCTGACGAGCAAGCCGTGTGGAGTGAGTTTTGAGGCTGGAAGCTTCTGTTGTCCTGAAGTGTTTGGTTGCGGGGTGAAGCTCGATGGAGGAGGGTGGGATATTAAGAATCGAATTGTTGGATGGTGTCGGTACGGAGAGGAGGGAGAAGATTTGAAGGAGACTAAATATAGAGGAAGGAGGTCGTGGCCAGATGAAAGCTAGGGCGTGATTCACGAGACTGGGTGGGTTGTGGGTTGTTGGGTTGTGGAGGAGTGTTGTTGTTATCGGTAGTAGTGGCGAGGTAGAGTGAGAAGCTGTGCAAATCTGTACCTTGTAGTGCCTGCAAAGCGAGGGAGGGCGGACATAATATACACGGACCGGGGCATTGCGTTTTTCAATCAAAGGGCCGTATCCGTCCAGCGGGTTTCCAGGGAGGAGATTTCTCGATGCTTGTGTGATGGCGCGCCAGGCCGAGACGTTGATCGGGAGAAAGTACGACGATCGATCTCGATGAGCGCATGCCTGTTAGCGCAAGGCCTGAGGTGCATGCCGCTGGCCGTATCGAGGATCCCCCGCGATTAGGGGCTACTGCACTGTAGTGGAGGGGGGGGGGNGGGGGGGGGGGGGGGGGAGTGAAGCAGGACGCCCCGGCCACCGAAGGGATGGAGAGATGGATGGATGCGTGTGCATGTGTGTGCGTGTGCGTGCGCTGGAAAGCCACAGCCACACACAGCCAGCAGCAGCCATGATGGACGGAGCAAAGCAGCAACCAGCTCGCAGCAAACTCTCGCCGGGTGTCTTCTACTGGCTGATTCCACAGCTGGCTCGCCCACCGGAATGATGTAATGCGGTGTCTTGCACCGAGCTCTGTCTCTCTCTCACCTGCGTCTCACCCGAAGCCCGCTCCCGTCCAACCCAGCCGAGAGCAAGCCACACACACACAGCGGCCCGGTGGATGTCGATTTCGGCAGCATCCCCCATCTGCTCCCATCGCATGCAACCCAAGCAACGCAAAGCAAGAACCCCCCCCCCCCTGGCTCTCTTGGTCGCGATCCCTGAGCATGCTGCAGACTGCAGAGACAGGGCTCGAGGAAATCACCCGTCGGCGGCTGCTGCAACTGTTCCTTTGGAACAAAAACCGGAGCAAGTCGTCCGTGATTTGCCAGGACATTTCCGCAACCGGGCAGGTGAGGAGGTGCTGTAAAATACTGCCACGGCCAGTGGTTCACGACACATGGGCATGGGAATGGGGAGAGGGTCGGTTAAGGAAGGGGGAGAAACGCCTCTGATGCTCCCCCGCCCTGCATTCGCCGCAATTCCCTGTTTCTTCTTCTTCTTTTTGTTCCTTTCCTTCATTCCCAAGTGTACCCATCCGTGCTTCTCAACTAGACCGGCCCGCGAATCGATTGGCCTGCTCCGGCATCCACAACTCCCCTAGCTTCCCTCGGACAAGTTCGAAAGGCCTCAAGAATCGTACAAAGATTTGTCATTTGGCGCTGGCGCGGGCGCGGGCGCTGCTAAGAACCGTGCAAGCGAGTGAGTCGCAAAGCGGGGGGCAGACAGGTCACAGAAGCAAAAGCCGATGGATTGCGGGCGGGCCTGCTGTGATTTTGAGTTGCCCGTGGCCCGGGACCTCATTGTGTGCTTACTACGTGCTAGCGGATCTAAATGCTCGGTAGGCCGCGCACCCGTGTCCCCGTGGTCCCTAGATAATTAATCTAAACATGTCCTCCGGGAGAGAGATTGGGTTGCTGAGTGCTCGGGTTCTCAACCAGGTTCAGCGCAGCCGGGGAGCTGCGGGCTGCATGGCTAGCTGGTAGCCAGTGGCAACCCTCGCACTCGTGTAGCTCGACTGAGGTTGGCGTCGTCGGAGAGAGGCCCCGGATCTCTCTCACCGGTTCCAGTGTCCCCCAACCCCGCTGTAGATTAGGTGGGCAGGCGGCAGGCGGCAGGCGGCAGGCGCCCAGCAGTTCCCAGCAGTTACCAGCGGTTCCCAGCACTGACGACCGCCAAGCCTGCCCGGGACCAGGGGTGACGGTGACGGGCAAATCCATCTCGATTGCTGGTATCTGACCGATTCCTCCCAACCTAACCTCCACCCTCCTCCACCCCTGCCATATCGTTCGATTCGCACGCACCGATGCTGGCTCTTCGGTCGAGAAGCAGCAATCAAGACAGCAATCTCTCCTCCTCGCCCCGTACGGGTCAGGCCTTGCGTCCTCTGCGTTCTGGCCCTGGCCCTCTCCGCCCTTTGTCCAGCTGCAGCAGCGCGGCGAATGCAACTCCACCGTCTTTCACATGCGCTGCGCTGCACACACACACACACACATTCGCCGCGTTGGCGTTTCACAGCGCTCTTCACGCAACGAACGGGCCTGAAACCGGGACACGCGCTGTGAGCAACAAAGAGTAGATCGGCGCTGTGGACGGATGCTAACGGAGCATCCAGCACTTGTCCCGTCTAGCGCGGAGACTCTTCTCCGTCCACATTCCTCCGTTGCTGTGACGGTGTGTGACGGCCGGTACGAAAACGTACCGTCGCTCCACGCCTTTTCTAACAATCCTCATCCTAGACAGAATGCATTGGACCTCCTACCGCCCATCGTTATTGGCTACCACCACCTCCACCGCCACACCCCACCCAGACACAGCAGCACCGCCACACACCTCCCACACGCCAGATCGGATCGCACGCGTCGTGGCGTCGAGGTTGCATCACAAAGTCACAAAGTCACAATTCACGGTCCCTAAAACCTCTACATCCTGAACCCTGGCCAATGGCTGCCGCGGGAGCGATCATCCGGCCAGGGTCTTGTGCTGTGGCTTTATTACCCCCCGGCTGCGGTGTAGCTCTTCAGTCCCAATGCAACGGATCACGACGTAGCTATGAGAGCACTATGACGATCGAGCTGTCTCCAACCGCCGTTGATAGGCAAACCGACACCGGGAGCTTGTTAATGAAGGTCTCGATTGCTCCGCCCCGTGCATCGCTTATCTGGCACCAGTTCCTAGGTCCCTGGTGGCGACTCTGCCTACCCCAGATTTTCTCGTCTTCTGCGTCTTCTCCTTGGTCAGAGTCTACTCGCGTCCCGCAAACCCTCGCCTCTGCACATGCCGCCCTTGATTTCTAATCCTCTGTGTTGGTTGCGGCGTTGCAGCAAGCTTCCCGCCGGCTTGACCCTTGTCCCGGCGTCCGATAGGACTGTGGTAGGGTCGTTGGAGTATTCGGATCCGATGGCTGAGACCTTGGCGCCTTCACAGCTGAGATGGGTGCGGGATGGCGTCGCGGCCAGATCTTGATGGGCTTGCCAGATTGGCGAAGGGGCGACTCGACGAACACATGTGCAGAGAGTGATGCCACTGTGACTCTACATCTCCCAACCACGTTGGCATCTCGCACGCGGAGAACCGTCCCGGATGCGATTCCCCTGAACTCTACTGGCAACTGCCGATATTCTTCGCATTCCAGACACACTTTGTTGTCCAGCGCACCCAACCTTCTGCTTGCCGACTACCCCGCCGTTGTCCGCATCGTTTTAACAACATCCTTGCTGCGCGTTGCACTGAATGAATGTATGCTGATTAGATTCAGTGTTAATGTGCCTCTAGAGTCTATTTACGGAGCATCTGCGCTCTCCGTCTCGGTGCTTCTTTTAGGCATAGGTGCGTACTCCCATGTTTCTCTGAGCAAACCTTCCTATCATGCACGGGAAGTACAGCATGCAGCAATCGCGGGCATATCCTCTTCACGGCGAGCTCCGAGTACAACAACGCTTGGTTGACTCTTGGCATTTGAAAACCACACGCTGAAATCCAATGGCGCAAATCCCAAGCGAAGGTGGATTTCTCCTTCGATTAATTACGGGTTTGTAAATGGATTGATTCACCTCTGTTTGGAATAACTTTCAAGACCTCAATCCTGGCGCCTCGCTCTCAGAGCCGTTCGCTCAGTCCGACCTTCCTTAGCCACGGACTCAACCTTGAAGGGGTTTTGCTCGACGAGAAAGAGAAAGGCAAAGGATATTCCTGGAAATATGGGAGGGCTTCATCCAGATCTACCAAGTCTCCAATACCAGTTCTTTGATCTCTGCGAAGAGAGTATGCGGTGACTTGGACGGGGCTGGTTTTTGGCTGGTCCGTCCACACCTGCTCTTTCATAGATACGAGCGGAATATCTCGCTCGTCCAGATGTGAGCGGATGACGATGTAGTACATACGGAAGGCTCAGTCTGAACCTCTTGGTCTCGTGCACGTCCAAGTTTGCATAGTAACTCGGCGACGGGATCCCATCTGCACACACTCGACTGGGTCCCACCTTGGCCACGCAGGGTTCCAGAGCAAGGACAGATACCCCTGAATGTCTCGAACGTGGCTCGTCATTGGAGTTGCTGAGACCAGGAGTAGTGTGTCACGTTTCAGTTGGGTGACCACCTTGTTGCTCGTAGTGGCGACGTTCTTCAAAAAGTTGGCATTCATCTGCTACCACCACCGACCACTCGTCCCGCTCCAGGGTCTTCCTTCGTGGCTTGAAGTAGGCTGTGGGCTCAGCCCCGTCCTCTGGGATGATAGGGTTGCCCTCGTCCTCCTCCTGTAACTCTTCCAGCTCTTCTAGATCAGTGAGGTCCTCGTCACTTTCTGACTCGGCCGGGCTTTCCCTATGGCTCTGATGCCGGCCTCGACGATTTCCTGGGCGAAGTTGTGATGATTCCGCTCACTTTGGCAAACAACATACCCAGTACAAAGACAGCTAGGCCGAGAGTGCAGTCCGTAAGTAATGGCAAATGATAAGCGCAACTACGTGAGGGAGACAGCATACATGGGATATCATGATCTCAAGCCACTCAATCGCTATTAAAAAGACGGCGGGGTCATTCTTTGGCGAGATTCTTTTCGGGGTATGTACAAGCTTAATTTCCTCGATGATCGCTCTCAAAGCCCGATCGAAAAGTGCGACAACGAGGACCATGCGTATATCTCTCTACATCATGATCAGGAATTCAACCCGAGGCACACGATCGGTTACCTGTCATCGTTCGAGTTTCGGTCAAAAGAAGTCTTTTGCAAACCCTTTCCAGTCCGTCAGTGAAACAACGAAAATCAATCCAGCTACCTACATTAGAGCTCATATCAGATGTTACTCTCCTGGCGCTGTCTCATGAATCAATTGCCTTCCTCCTCTTCGTATTCCTTGCGAGTGCCTTCCCCCTGTTCTGGCCCCGTGAACTACTTCCAATGGGCTCATCTCAGAGTCCATCTCCTAGATATCTTGTCAATCACCGCCGCAAACGGGGTAAGTAGCGAGGTTCATGTGAGTGAGTAGATCAAATGCCTTCACGTCATCACAGATGTAAACAAGAACGCGAAGAACATGATTTGCATGTCAGATTCCTTTCCCAATGCGCTCTAATTTTAGTCTCCCTACTCTGACGTTTCTCATTTTTGCCGTTCCTAACCTTCCGGGTATCAAGGACCGCGAACGCACCAATTATTGCTCGCCCTCAGTTTTCTGAACATCGTCGCTCTTGTCCCTACTCATCTTATCCCTCCTCTCCCTCCACCCGTCGTCGCCCCGCGGCTTCTGAAAGCCCTTTGACCCCTTCGAGCCCTTGGCAGCCGCCGGCTCCGGCTGGACGTCGACCTCCCTCATCCAGACCTTCCAGTCCATGCGCCTCGTCTTCCAGGTATCGCCCTTCCAGTTCCTCCACACGCTGCGGCCCATCCAGCTCTCGCGCAGCTCCGCCTCGTCGCGCCCGAGCGTGTCCATGATGGCCTCCTTCATGTGGAACGGCACGCTGCGCTCCTTGCCCTTGCTGGGGACCTCGACGATGGCGTTGATGACGTTGTGGCCGAACTGCGACTTGGCGAGCTCAGCCGTGTGCGGCAGCAGCGCGCTGACGATGGACTTGTGGAAGGCGGGGTTTGAGGAGGTCGTGGCCAGGGCTGTGGTGAGGACGGTGACGGTCGGCATGGAGGTGGTGGCGAGTCGGACGAGGTGTTCTGGTGAGATGGCGAGAAGGGACTCTTGCACGCCCTTGGTAGGGCCCGGAATCGCAAGCAGAGCAGTGAGTAGTTGTGCGCCATGTGATTGAATAGCGTATTCGTTCTTGGAGAGCTGCTCGACACCCTTCTGCTTCTTCTTCTTCTCCTCGTCCTTGAAGCCACAAAGAGTGATGACCAAGTCAGCGGGCGCCGCCCCGCAGCCTTCCCTGAGCCCCTTCATGAGCTTCTTGATCTCATCGAGCGCGCCGCGAGCAGCACATCGCTCAAAGAGCGTCTTGAAGACGTTGAACCTCGACTTGGCCACGAGCTGGGATGCGGTCGGTGCAATCTGCTCCACGGCCGTGACGAGATCCTCCTTGCTCAGCCGGTTCAGCACTCGGATGGCGGCGTACGAGGATACGTCGTTGCGAACGTAGCCCTGTATCCTGGGGAGGAAGACATGGACGTTGAGGGCCTTAAAGATCTTGCCGGGGGCGTGGGTGATGAGCGTCTCGACAAGGCGTGATCCAATCTGGTCGTAAATCATGCTGTTGATGAATCGGGAAGCTTCTGAGGAGTCGTCGCTGAGAGTCTGGGGAGCTCCGGGTAACAGCTGGAACAACAGAGTGGGCTGTGCCGAATCTGATTTCTGCTCGGCCTTGTTAAGCGTCAGATCAAGTTCCAACAGCAGCTGCAGCGACGGGTTGCCCATGGGATGCGTCGCCAACACCCTCAGACTGGTGGCATCCATGCCCGCGGTCGAGTCCTGGATGATCTTCTTGGTTGCCATCAGGAACGATTCCGGAACCGCTCTGACACCCTGGTTCGACTCGTCTGCGGCATTGGCTCCAGCGACAGAAATCTTCTCCTTCTTCTTGCTCTTCATCAGCGCCTTGACTGACGAGTCGTCCAGAGGCCGGCCAGACAGGACGAGGAGGAGAACACGCAGGGTGTGCGACGCGAAACGGTCGGTGATCAGGTATCCGAGGCCGGCCTCCAGCTCATCCAGCGTCGCCAGAAACAGGTCCTCCATCGACGACTCCGGCTTCTGCGCCTCCACCTTTGTTCCCTTGGTGTCCATAACGAACCCGGCCAGCTCCTGCGACACGACGCCGGCCGACCGCAGGAAGAGCGCCTCGCAGCAGTGGCTCGCGAACCGGTGCTGCACCAGCGACAAGAAGTGGCCGCCAAAGGCCTCGAACAGGTGCTTCTTCTGCGCGGTGTTGGCGAGCTGGATGAGGCGCTCCATCAAGCGCGAGCACGACTGGCTGCTGGCCAGCTTGAGCTCCTTGCCCTCGGCCTCCTTGTAGACGTTGAGGAGGAAGACGTCGCGGTCCTCGGCGGTGGGGAACTGGTTCAGCTCGAGGAGCTCGTCGGCGCGGCGGAAGTACTCCTGCTCCTCCTCGGCGAGCATTCCGAAGAACTCCTTCTCGCCGAAGCCGTTCTGGTGTGGTCCTGCGGCATCCTCGAAGCCGGGGGCGTCGTCTGCGGTTCGCTGTCGCTTGGGCTCGGTCTCGTCGTGGTTTCTGGCGCTGTTGACTTCGGGTTCGGCTTCGTCGCGGCGCTTGCGCTTGCGCTCCTCGCGGCCGGCGCCTCGCTTGGTACGGGGCTTTGGCATTGTGTCCTATGCGATTGAACGGCCTGAGTGTCGTGAAGGCTGGTGAACTCGACTATTTGGCGGGGGTTGGAATACTCTGAAAGTTTTCCAGAAATTTTGTCGACTCTCTCGATGAAGATCCTTATCGATAAGGCCGATAAGCGTCCCCACTTAGCGCGCACCAGTCCAGTCCCGTCCGAATCACCTTACCTCGGTGAGTAACTACAAAGTATCTACGTCGTCACTAAACCCAGGAGTTCGGTGTGAATACATTATTTAGCCTCTTTTTGTTGAGTTAATTCATGAAGCCTGAGGCTATCTTAAACTCGAGTGAATTCTCTCAAACGCATCTCAAAGTTACCTGCCCACATCTATAAGGCCGCTGGGCACATCACAACCATTCCAGAGCATGACGTTTTGCTTCTAGTTTGTTACGTTTTCTTCCAGGTCTGATCAAATATTAGGCAACAATTGAGGTCGATACCTGATCTATTGAGCAACATTGAAGATTGTGTGTCTTTCCTTGTGTTTCTCCCTTTTCTTGGCATTTCTCTTTTCCCAGCCCGATCTATTACTTTTTCAACCAAAGTCTAGTTATCTATGCATATCTCATCTAGAATCCTTCTTTCCCCACCTCCTCTAAGCCCTTGACCAACCCCTCGACCGTCCCAGGAAGAGTCTGGCAATTGACCACAACGCGGAAGAAGCTACCCTGGGGGCCAGGCGCATAATCCACCATGTAGCCCCTGAGAATCATCTTCTCCACCATCGTCTTCGTCCGCAGCGTGTTTGTCTCTTTGTCGTCGGATAGCGTTCCGCAGGGTGCGTAGTAGAAGCACACCTGCAAGCATGGCGGGGGATCTTGGGACACGAGCACAAAGTTGTCGCTCTGCTTGATGAGGCTCGCGAGGTAGGCGGCCTGGTCGAAGGCGTGATCGATTTGCTTCTCGAAGCCAGCGGCGCCATAGTAGATCCAGGCCAGCGCAAGCTTCAGGCTGTCACCGCGCCGACCGCACTGGAGGGTGAGGTCCGCGAGATCCCAAATATCGTCACCCTCGCTCGTGTGGAACAGGTATCCAGCTGCGGTACTGTTGGCCTTGTTGAAGGCGGCCAAATCAGGACCGAGGAGGAACGAGCAGGTGACCGGCACGTTCATCATCTTGTGGGGGTTGACTGTCAGCGAGTTGGCCAGATGGGAGCCCTTGAGCTTCCACTGCTGCTTGGCCGAGAAGATGGCAGGGCCTCCCCAGCTGGCGTCGATGTGCATCCACAGTCCAAACTCCTTGCAGATCTTGGAAATCTCCTCGAACGGCTCGTACGAGCCCATGACCGTGGTACCGGCAGTTGAGTTGACGTAGAAGGGGGTCTTGCCTTCCGCCTTGGCGCGGACGACGAGTTCTCGCAGCGCATCGGGCTTCATACATCCGTAGCTGTCGATAGGGACGGGCCAAACGCTATCGGAGCCTAGCCCGCAGATCATGGCACTCTTCTCGACAGAGTAATGGCCATGAGCGCTTGTGAAGATGACAAAGTCATGCTTGCCGTTTCCCGAAGTCCGGCACTCGGGGAACAAGGTGTTGCGGGCGACGACGAGGGAAGTCAAGTTGGAAGAGCTTCCGCCTTGGCAAGAAATGCCTCCGGCGCGAGGGCCAGTGAAGCCAAACAGATGAGCAAGAGTCTTGGCAGTGGCCTTTTCGATGATGGTCAAAGCAGGCGAAACTTGGAATACGTGCAACTTGCAGGGTGTTAGTGAGCTGAAGGGTAGTTGTAAAGGTAAAACTTACGTTGGTGTTCAACACTGAGAGAACCATATCTGACACGACGCCGACCTACAACCACAGTGAGAATGCGTAGCAAGATATCATGATTGGGATACCTACGGCGTTGGTGCTTGCATACAACTTGTCTAGGAAGCCCTGGTCCCAAGTGTTGACACTGTATTGGAGAACCTGCTGGATGGCCTGGAGAAGGCCGTCCTTGCCCTGGCCCTGATTCGGCAGAGCAAACTTCATCTTCTCGACCAACTCATGGGGCTTATTGAAGTCTAAGAGGACGTTGTCCACGCGGCCGGCAGCGTCGGGGGCAATGTCACCGGTTGCCCGTTGTGAAGCAGCATCATCCGCAGCCTGGATGAAAGGAACGATGAGGCCTCGAACAGCACCAATAAGCTAGGTAGGGATCGTCAGTGGCTGGTTTGCACTGCAGTCTCGGAACATGTCTCTTACATCGTCCACCTCCTCAGCCCTATGGAGGGTGGAGGAGGGACTCCCGTTCTTGGTGGGAAGACGGCCGTTGGTCACAGTCATGATGGTGCGAGTGGATGGTCAAAACACTACAAAGGAATTTTTACGTTTTTATACGCCAGAGAAACCCCCAGAAAAAGAACGAGAAGGAATCCACGGACAAAGAATGGGCTCTTGTAAAACTCTTAAAATGGCGAGTTCGATGAAGTCGACGGCGTGACCAAAGTCTCGTGACCGAGGGATTTCCTACCGAGGTATTCTGCCGAGTCTTTGCCGGAGGCTCTGACTGCACAACGAGCAAAGGCGTGATGAGCCGAGCCGCGGCAGGAGAGGCGACTTGGCGTTTGAGGAAGCCATCGCGGACGATGGTTTTAGCAGTCAGGCAAGCGATCGAGAGGGTTCTGGTTGCCTTCCCGATTGGGGAGCCACTCGGCCGGTAACATCCGGGACAACCACCACCAGCTCGGCGAACTGGGCGCACTCCGTCGCATCATCCATGTTGGCCGACTGCGTTTTGTTCCGCAGTCGCGTGATGGATGCATCATTATAGGGGGAAGCAAAGGGAGAAGAAAGGAGAGCAACGGCTGTCGTATCCCTTTTCACATGTGCTTCGAGTCGAACGATCAAGATCCCGGGATCCCGGCCAAAGCTGGGGTTTGAGGGCCACACACACACAAGTTCTCAGAAGCGCTGGCCACTCGGTGCTGGGCCTTGGGAATTCGAGGGGTCAAGGCGACGAGGCGCCATTTGTAGGCAGTAAAGAGCAAACGCTCGCCGAGGTCAATGGCGAAACTGGGCAGTTCCCTCCCCCAGCGTCGCATCGGAGAAGCTAATGTTGGACGGGTTGAGGGCCGGCCTCATGTTATGAACGGATGGATGGGAGGAGTGTGTGGGCGTTGATAACAGCGACGCAAACTGATTGTCTGTGCGCGGAGGTCAATTTACGCGTGGGACAAGGGTGATAACACGAGGATGAAGAGGAGATGAACCAGGTCGAGGACAAGGAGGAAGAAGACGAGACACGCCCCCGAAAAAGGAAGTTTGAGCTCGCTGTGTAAGCTGCAAGACGACAAAGAGGTGATGAACTTCCTAGCACCGCGTCCCAACAAACCAATGCACGCCCGTCACATTTTCATCTTGCTTGCATCCCCGCCGGTGCCTCGCAACGCCCGCAGGTTGGCGATGGCGAGCAGCAAGCATGGCGAGAGATTGAAGGGGTTACCGGCCGATGCGACGCGCCTTATCGAGCGATTTCCCCCGTGTAAGAGCCGCCCTCACGGCGAGACCAAGACACTGCTTTTCTCTCTCTTTACTTCCAACACAAAGCTGTTAGTAGGAGGAGAAGAAAGACGCGCGACGATGATGGGCGACGGCATGCAAATTGCAGCCCTCCACTCGGCGTGCGACGTCAACATGGGGGATTTGCGCTGAGAGGGAAACCCGGGGGCTAGGTCGATCAACTGCCGCATCCAGAGCTCCTACGCGGACGGCCCTAGCTCCAGGGGCATTCCGAAGCTTCCATCCTTTTTTTTGCAGATTAGGCTCCGGAAGGCATGTTGGGTCCCACCCACACGCTTCCGCCGTTGGGAAATCTGGGTGGGTGGTGGTGGTGGTGGTGGTTTCAGGCGCATCGGATCAAGTTCTTCGTCTGGCCGTTGTTTGGGATGGTGGATGGAAAGTCTGGTAGACAGGGCTGGATAATTTCAGGTGGCATTTCCTTGCATTAAAGTCGGTGTCTACCGGGTTAGCTGCAGTGGCTTATCTGCTTGCCTCTCGGTGCGAATTAGAGCTACCCTTGCTTGCTTTTCTGCGTCGTCGCCATCTCGCCATCCCATTGCTCGCTCTCGCTCTCCTCCCGGATACCGGGTCTCTCTAACTTAGTACGTCGGCCTCTTCGTGTCGCCGCCCCTCGGATGCCCAAGCACAAAAGTCAAAGCCTCCTCTAGGCTGTCTAGGCTGTCTAGGCTGTCTATCCCTTGTCCGTTAGGTTCCATTACCTGTCATATCGCACGCAGCCAACCTTTTTCCGCCAGCCTTCTCCCGTCCAACCCTCTCTCTTCCGACGACGCCTCGCAGCATCCCCGGAAAAAGGGGGCCCGGCCGTATCATGGCGGGCACCAAGCAGTAAGAGAGCACAATAATAGAAAAAGCAAGGAGAAAAGAAGGAAAAAAAGAAGAAAAAAAGACCCCGTTTACATCATCAACCAGGCCGTCTCTTCCTTGATTTTTCTCGCCTCCCGCCGCCCCAGCCTCTCTCTCGTCCTCAAGCCCAAAGCTCCGCTGGACGGCCGCTGTAGACCACCCTGTGGCCCGTCCACCCAACGCCGGGGGAGCTCTCCCAACCGCCATCGCCCGCCCACGCCACCCTCTCCGCCCCCATAGCCGTCCACTATCCTCCCCCCCGGACAGCTCCCTAGCCTTAGGTACCTATTCCAAGCCGCGACGGGACAGGGCCCTCATGCCCGAGTCCCCTCCCCACCGCGCCGCAAACCTGGAAGACTTTTTTTTCTTCTTCATCTACTTATCCCAGGACGATTGCTGTTGCTTGTTTTCGTTTTTGAATTGTGACTGGTCAGACGGAGGCCAAGAGACGCACGAGAAATCCCCGACGGAACAAGAAGCAAAAACGACAAAACACGGCGTGTTTGCTCCCCTCTACGTCACATCGAGTCTGTACTTGAGTACCGCCGCCCGCCAACTGTCTCACACGCCGTCAAGCGTCAAAAGCGCCCGCCTTGAAAACCAAAAACCTGCCCGCCATCCCCCCCTCGAGAACCTCGTTTGCCTCGGGCTGCTGCGCGACCGAACAAAAACCCCTTTGCTGGAACCGACGACCCGCGATATCTCTCTCGAAAACAAAGCCCTCCTGCAACTTTGCGCCCAACGAGCACCAGCACCCGCAGCCGGGGAAACCCGACCACGCATCCCTCCGAACCTACTTCGTAATAGGAGACGAACCCGACGCCCACTCACGTCACCGCGGAAAAAAAGCTCTAAACTCGACCCTTACTTTAGAGCCCGCTCCCGCTGCAAAACCCCACAAACGGCGCGTCCTGGTGCCCTCCTCGGTGACGACACTGCCGTTGCGCGCACGACTCGAGTCTCTTTACGACTCGGACGGATACCCAAGTCTTCTCAGTCGCGCGCCTTGCTCTTCCCCTGTCTCTCCTCTCCTCTCCTCTCCTCTCCTCTCCTCTCCTCTCCTCTCCTCTCCCTCCCTCCTTTGCAACCATGACCACCGAGGGCCAGCCTCCCGTCCCCATCTCCATCACCATCTGCGGAGATGGCGGCTGCGGTAAATCCTCCATCACCCTGCGCCTGGTGCACTCGCAGTGGACCTCGGACTACGACCCGACCATCGAGGACTCGTACAGCGTCACCCGCCGCATCGACGGCGTCACCTACCACCTGTCCCTGACCGACACGGCCGGCCAGGAGGAGTACCGCGGCATGTGGGCCTCGTCCAACCTCGGCGCCGACGCCTTCCTGCTCGTCTACGACATCACCTCGCTCGACTCCCTCGACGCCCTGCAGCACTTCAACGAGCTCATCGACATGGAGGCCGAGACCCGCCTGGACAACGCCGACCGCGCCCGCCGCGCCGGCCTCAAGCCCGGCCACCACGACACCTCTTTCAGCGGCGGCCGCACCAAGACGGCGCCCCCGATCAAGCTCGTCGCCGGCAACAAGTGCGACCTGCAGGAGAGCCGCCAGGTGCCCGCCGCCCGCGGCCTCGAGTGGGCGCGCAAGCACGGCTGCGGCTTCATGGAGACCAGCGCCCGCCTCGAGGTCAACATCGAGGAGACGTTTGCCCTCATCGTGCGCCGCGTCATGGAGGGCCGCCGCCTCGCCGACATGGGCGTCCACGAGAACACGGAGCTGAACGCCCGTGGCCAGACCAAGCCCCTGACACCCCTACCCACCGACGCCGATCCCGAGAAGCGCGCCCCGGGCGTCCGCGGACCGAATCTAAACGGCGATCGGGTTGGGAGGCCAAACGATGGATTTTGGAAGAAGCTACGCTGTTGGTGAGGAGAGAGTGCGACTGGGCTGTTGGAGAGATATCGCGACAACGCGACGGATACTAGAAATAAAGAAAAAGAAGGATCGGGAGATGAGGGCCGTCATTTCCCGTGCATTGGGGGAACCACAAATACTTCGAGTCGTCATATACCAGGGATATTTAGGCGTCTGGGCGGAATCTTGGGTTTGGGTTTGTGGTCTAGGCCGGTGGTTTACCAGCTGCCATGAGGAGTTTATTTTGTTTTTTCCTGGTCGGGAACCATCATCAACCTATCTATCATCTCGTCTCAAAAGATAAAAAGGTACCAGATAGTGTCCATATACTGTCATTGTCGTGCCCATACCCTGCAGTTGAGTACCCTGAGCTGTTTTCTGAAGTTGCGGAATGCCCTTGATCGTTATAGGTTTATGACCGCTGGCTCACACGTTTGTGTGAATTACCGTCGACTGATTAAGTTGTTGGACTCTGGATCCCGTCGGTTGACGTGACCATCCCATTTCGCAACCAAGTATAGCACCTATCGGTTAGATCAGTCTGCACCTGCAACTGAGATCAACAGGTCTGTGAATCATGTGTGAATTGCAACAACAAAAAAAAGAACAAATCCGAGTGATGCGTGTACGGCCACTCCACAAACCCCGGCTCTACATGTCAGTCAAGAGTGAGAAGAAATCGTCCCCGTGGGCTGCTCCCGGCCCAAAACGCCGGCCTCTAGTCTACAAGTCACGGCTTACCCTCAAGACTCCTCGACCTCCCCCTCCCCTCCCCCGCTGGCCTTGAAGAGCGATTCTGGCTGAGCCTCGAGCAGGCTTCCCCCTCCCGCTCAGGCGTCAAGGCCGGCGCGCCACTTCTTGAAGTCGCGGTACTCGAGGGTGCTCTTCTTGCCCTGGTAGCGAGTGACGTCGAGGTCGAGGTCCTTCCAGTGCCTGCGGCTGCCCATCCAGCCGGCCTTGCGGATGAGGCTGAAGAGGGTCTCGTCCTTGGTCCAGCCCTGCTCGGCGGCGACGTCGGGCAGGTAGGTGGAGCCGTAGCGGCGGCGGCGGTCGTAGAAGGACAGGCGGAGGCCGTGGACGCCGACGTCCCAGTCGTACATGTCGTCGACCTCCTCGAAGTCGGTGAGCAGGGTGACGGCGACCTGCAGGGTGGGCAGCTCGGACTTGCGGATCGGGGGGAAGCGCGAGTCCTGGAGGGCCGAGACGAGCGAGTACTCGGGGATGCCCTCGGCGAGCGGCTGCGACTCGAAGGTGCCGATGCAACCGCGCAGCGAGGGCTCGCCATCGTCGTCGTCCATGGTGTTCCACGTGACGAAGAGGGGGGCCGACGTGGGCGGCAGCGGCAGCGAGGACGTCGACGTGGCCGGGGTGGAGGCGGCGAGCGACGTCGTCGAGGACGAGGACGACTCGGAGTCGGCGGCGAGGCGGCGCAGGGCGGGGTCCTGGAGGAGGACGCCCTTGGAGGACGGAGGTGAAGCGACGGAGGAGGAGGAGGAGGAGGCAGAGGCGGCTAGGGCCGTCTGGATCTCGTCGAGGGACAAGGGCTTACGGTGGGAGAGGTGGGCTTCCAGGGCTTCGAAGCACGCGAGGCAGTGTTCGGTGGTGGCCATGGCGGAGGAGGATGGACCGACACTGGCCTGACGATCCGGAAGGGCGGGGGATCCGCTGCAGATCAACGGGATGATCGGCGGGCGAGGAGATGTTCTCTGGTAGCAAGTGGCGGGCGGGCAGCGAGTAACTGGAGCAGGGAGACTGAGGCACGAGAGTGAAGAGCCGGAGATGGAGGTGGAGAGGGGAAGAGGAGGAGGGGGATGGAGGGGTTCGGACGGGAGGGATACGTCACGGCAACGGACCCTGATAGAGTTGCTCGTCTATCTTTGGCAGATAAACAACAAGCCCAACCAACTAGGAGCCAAGCATCAAGGTATGTGGTACGACGACTCAGAGGCAGCAAGCAGTAAGTTTACGAATAACAGCAGAGTCAAACCCTGCTTCGGAGCTTAATCAGAAGGAATTGCGATGGCTATGTATTGGCCCAGGGTAGGTCAGTCATGTTGCTGCCGTCAGACTGCTTAGTGTCATGCCATGACTTACAGAAGCCTCCGCCTAGAGCTGGGATACACGCCTCTGCGGCTCACAAAGGTTCCTCGCGGTGCACAAGTATTCGCACAATAACACCATTTCCCTCGCACAGGTGATCCCTTTACGTAGATTGCCTGAACGGGTCTTCACAGCAAGGACCAGCGTTGCGGCACATGTCCGGCTTATGTCATCCTCAACATACCATCGGCGTCGCCAAATCACACGGAATCCTCCCCTCCGTGGAGAAGATGCGTAAGTAATCCATTCATCTTGCCGCCTGTGCGCGGCCCAGCGCGCATAAGACGCACACACACCGACGGCCTCCGAATAATTCTGCTGACGAAGTCTTCCCTGCGCCTTGTTTCTCCAGTGCACTTCTGCTACCGGATCTAGGGCCTCCGCGAGTGTGATCGTCGCCCCGCGTGTACCCAGGCGACGGCGGAAGCGTTTCAGACTCGTCCTCGTCTCTCCTTCAAACGAGGGAAGCCAGCGACGACGCGGGGGTAGGGATCGTTCGCACAGACCCAGGAGCTTTTTTTTCCCCCTTCTCCTCTGTTTTCTCTTAGAATGCTACTCTGGTAGGTGTATGCGTGCGGGGGGGCGTTGCCGCTCGGTTCACTGCGTCTTCCGGCGGGATCATCGACGTCCGTGGCTGTCTCAAACCGGATCCTGAGACGGGCATGAACTTGGAAGCTGGACCGGTTGAGCAGAGTTCGTCTCAAGTTGTACGTAGATGCCGGGTTTCGTAGTAAACAAAACAGGCGCCGCGGTGCCGAAGGGGCGCGGTGCCTCGACGTACAAATATCACGTCTGGCCGTCCGTCTGCGCTTGACTGTCTGTTCCCTCACCACAGCCGCAACAAGACGTCTTTCATTCTCCTTCGCTTTCCTTTGCCAACTTGATTCTCGTCGCCGGTCGACTTACTCTGTTTTTCTCTCCCTCACACAAACAGCACCACTCTCTACTTCAAGATGCAGTTCTCCATCCTCACCTTTGCTGTCCTCATCAGCGCCGTTGTCGCCGGTCCCAGTAAGCCCAGTTTACCGCTTCTCACAAGCCAGGAGAAAGAAAGGTCAGCTAACACGCTCAATCACAGTCGGCAGACGCCAAGTCAACGTCAACGAGGCTTCGATGACGGACGCCAACGGCGCCGTGGTGCCCTTCAAGTCCGACGGCGTCTTCCAAGCCAACGCGGAAGCGGGCCTATAAGTGCACAACAGAAGTCTCATCCAAGCCCCTATCGTGGCAACTACAACTGTACAAGATATAATGGCAAAGGCAGTCTGGGATAACCGAAATTGAGGATTTGTCGATGACTGGGGACGTTGTGGCTGGGTCACACGGGCGGTATGGCTGCAGGAGGATTACACCGTATGTGGAGATGAAATTGGACTTTCTGGAGGGGACATCCCAAGGTAGACATATCTTTCGAAACGCGTATATGCCTGCGAATAGAGCTCGGCTTCGCCCGGGGAATGTTTAAGCTTGGTACCGTTCGGGATTCCCTCGTCTGACTGCTTTTGCTGCGCCGTGGAATGACATGACATGGCATGAGGAGCGAGGATTGGTTTCTGAGTGGAGGCCCGGACTGGTGCTGAACAACAAGCCCGACCGGTTCATTGGCTCCTACTCTCGTTGGAATACAGGTTCCAGGCCGAGGGGGGAATATGATGATGGAGACGATGATGCTGATGCTGGACGGTGAGCGATGAATCAACGACGTAGTACGGATTCCCCCCCCTCCCCCCGTAATAGCAGCGTCAACAGCTTCAAGCTCGGTGGCTGGGCGCTTTGGCGTAGTCCGGTCCACCACGACCAGGACCCGTTCAGGTTTCGGTTCTGCACGATCAAGCAAGTCAGCCTCACGGATGGAGCCCTTTGCTGTCACGGACCGGCCACGATTGGAGGGATCTGTGCCCAACCGCTCACCCCTTGGGCGCGTGGCGTTTTTTGCCCGCTCGAGGGAGGCCGAAACAAGACAAGCTGGATGGAGACTGGGACAAGACTCGAGACAGCTATGGCTTTGGGGGGCTTGCAGGGCACCTAGAAGTTACGGTTCTTGCGGTTTGATCGGGAAAAGGGACGTGAAAGATGAGGTGAAGCAGGGAATACTTCGTCTTGGCGGTTTGTGAGGGAACGAAGCCTGGCGTGTCTCCATTGTCGGTCGCCAAGCTACTCCAGTTAGCCGAGCTATGTGGGCTTGTTTCGGAGACATAAAAAACCAAGGGACGTGAAGGAGTCAAGTAACATCTCAAGCCGGTAGACGCAGCCTTAACCGCGCCTCGGAAAGCTTCTATTCTGAGGTGGCCAATCTCATCCTCTCCGCTCCCCAAAGCTGGCCCCAACCTCAATCTCCTCCAGGACTTTGCCTGACCCTGGAGCAATTACCTACTGCTCCCTGGCGAGAGAAGGCCCCCACCTGTCTTACTTACATGTCGTTTGTTGATTATGAAATTTCGGGCGGGCCGTTGATCGCTATCCAGCTCCAGCGTGCCCACGACCCGGAAGCACGGGAGACACAGCCACGCTGTCAAGGCCGATCAGAGGATTTGCAGTGGAGTGGATTTTTCTGCCTCTCTGATTCATGCTCCCTTGTCTTCCCTGCCCTTCCCACAACAACCAGCCCCCCTGTCGCTCTCAGGTATGCTTGCTCCCTCCACCCCTGTTTAGCTCGCCTCCCAGGGCTGAGTTGCGGGGGTCACAGTCGAACTTCTCGAGAGAGAATCCGCTCGTCCAAGCCCAAAATTAGCCTTGCCGCGATCCTCACCCAGACGAGACGAGACGAGACGAGACGCGAGACGAGCGGTCAAAACTTGCCGCCCGTTGGTCCCTTGGGACGCTGGGGCTTGCGCAGCCTCGCGCCAGAGGAAAAAAAACCCCGGCCCCCGAAGGATTTTGTTAAGCGTGATTGATGATGAGCGTTTGGGAAATGTCCGCAAATTCCGGATATAGCTCGTCACCACGCAGCGAAGTTAGGGGGATCGTTGGTTCGACGTTTTGGCGGGCTTGTTTGGGGGCCAAGTCCAGTCTGTGGCTTTGCTTTGTCGGCTCGGACTGGGCTGATGTGATGATGGATGGCTACTGAGGTGATTGATTACATAGGTAGGTACTTCGCAGGAGAACCCTGGGATGTCTTCTTCATATGGGGGAGCAATGGAAGAGACAAGGCGGGCTGTCAGTCAGTCAGTCAGTCAGTCAGTCAGTCAGTCATTCGTCTGTCTGTCTGTCTGCAGAGCCTCGGAATCCCAACCCAAAGGTCCAAATCAGCTCCACGCAAGGTACCGCTTGTCTGGAGCCGAGTCCTACCTGGCTGGCACTGCTCCGTGGCCCTGCTCGGTTGTCAGCAGAAGCAGGTTGGCAGGGCTCTCTCTCAGCCGCAGCGTCCCCATCCCCCATCAGCACTAGACCGGATTCCAAGCCCAAGGCCGGAACCTCAGTCATCAGTCTAGGGCGCGAGCATGGGGCTGGGCGGAGGCGGTGGCGCATCCTGGCCCTATCCAACCATGGCGCCATGGAGGGAGGAGACTGGACGAGGGCGAGCGAGGGAGAGAGACACACCCACAGAGAGAGACACACAGAGGGCTGAGCCGGCGCCGCTGCGGGGAGGGGACGGCACGAGTAAGAGAGGCTCACGGGTCTGGACCAGACGCAGACACGCAGAGATGCAGGACATGGCGTCGATTTGCTCTTCCAGGGCCTGACGCCTCGAATAAAAGGGCCTTGCTCCCCCCCTCCTCCCCCTACACGCCCGTCCAGGCTGCGAGCGAGACTGAGGCTTTCTTTGCTGGCTCAAGGCAACAAACACACACCCACCACCAAAGTACCGAGTACACACAGCACAACCCCCTCGGTAGCCTGGGACAAGACTATGACACGCCGTCACCACCTCTGACTTGACTTTGACGACCGAACACCATTGAGCTGGGACACTCTGGGCAGAGACGGTAGCGACCGATATTGCTTTTTTTCGATTGGGTCGACGGCTGCCGAGCAGCATCAAAGAAAGACAAAACACACACACACACACAGACAATATCGCCATGGTGTTCAGCGGGAACCACCGCGCCCAGGCGCAGTTCGACCGTGCCAAATGGCGCTTCATGGTCCTGCTCCCCATCTGGGTCATCCAGCTCGGCCTGACCACGTCCTTGGTCGGCCTCTTCGCCTGGAGGCTGGGCGATACCATGAAGACCTACGACGACGAGGACAAGAAGGGAAAGCTGCCCGTCATCGAGGTCGTGTAAGTCTTCGCCTGCTGCATGCTGTTGGGGCTTTGTTCGCTGACTTGTCCGCTGCAGCTGGGAGGCGACCAACGTGGTCCTTGCCTTTGTCGCTTCGCTGTGCACCTTGGTCGAGGTGGCCAAGTACTTTGCCGAGTCGCTGACGCCGTGGACGATGCTCTTTACCCACGTCATTAAGTTGACCTGCGCGAGCGCGGTCCTGGCCCTCGACGTCGTCGTCTACGTCCAGCGACACGATCGACACTACTCCCTCGTCGGCCTGGGACTCGACTGTGCCTTCATGTGAGATGTCCCCGACATGGCTACGCCTGTGATATGCGGTGGTCCAGCTAACAGTAGCTCGCAGCCTCACCGCCATCATCCTCGTCATCTACACCGTCCGAATCTACCGCCGCCTCTCCGTGTACGACGACTACGCACACCCGGTCAACGTCAAGCCCTTTGGCTTCAACGACGACATCGAGCGCGACACATCGTACCAAAGCAACCTGGGCGTCCGGCCCTCGCTCGAGCAGCGCTTCTCCACGGCGTCGTCGCGGATGAGCATCGGCTCCTCCAAGCCCGACCCCGTCGAGCTGTCCAAGCTGGAGCGCACCCCGAGCGTCTACAGCCACAAGCGAGACACCCAGTTCGACGACTACGTGGCCCGCCGGGGCTCCGTCACCAAGACGGACCGCTCCGTCAGCGGCGAGTTCGGCTACTCGGTGGACCTGCAAGACGACCTGTCCCGGAGCAACTCGGGCAGCGCCATCACCCGGCCGCGGGGGGCAAGCATGCCGCGGGCCCCCAGCTGGGCGAGCGACCGCGGCCTCGTCGCCGTGCCCGAGGAGGAGGACGAGCCGTTGGACAAGCACGACAGGGAGGTGGAGCGCAACAAGGCCCGCGAGGCTCTCCTGGGCGACACGCCGCGCGAGAGCGTCGACGGCCCGATGGTGCCCCAGGAAGCCGACTTGGGCGCGGCCAAATGGCAGCAGAGGGGATGAACAAGGGAAATGGACGACTCATAAAAAAATAGGAAAAGGCTGACTGGGAGAGGGAGGGGGTTCTCTCAGCAGAGAGACAGGCAGGAGACGGGCTTCCCTGTACGACTATACCCACGAAAGACGGCGTTTTTGGGAGCGGGCGGGTTTCTGGGCGATGGCACTTAGAGAGACACGTAACTACGCATGAATTTGATGGCTCCTTTGGGGCCTTTTTGGAACATGGCCGATCGACGTGAGTGTGGTTGATCGGGGTTGACTTGTAAATTGATCTTCAAGACTGCTATGGGAACCGCGCGAAATGGTGGTTGCTGAGTGAGCAGTTTGTTAGAGTTCCATTGAGGGCACGTTTGTGATACAAGGTTGGCGCTGGTGTAAGTCAGAGTTGGGTGTTGGAGATGACTTCCTTTAGGCTAATTACACCACTGATGGCCACACTAGAGATCTACACCCTATCGGATGTTTTTTTTTGTGTCTCTGACACCCTCTTTCCTCGGCCCCATCCTTCATGTCGACGACTGCAGGGATCACAGCAGGGGCAGCTCTAGACGTTACATCGATCCTCCGGGCCCGAGCCCTACATGGCCAAAGTTATACTGAGAGACGCTTTCGGGGAGATGACAGGATAAGCGTTGAATGGTAAGCTCTAAGGATTCTGCGATTGTAACAAGCCCGTCGGGAATGCTGGACAGTGTATAGATGCACCTCGTAAACTGTTTAAACTTGACGCAGTATGTCTCTACGAGAAGCGAGACACCAGCTACCAAAGGGCCACCCGCCAACGCCAACTTCAGTGCTTTCTCTGGTTAGCGAAGCCTGGAACCGCTGTTACTTTTTGACTCGAGTATTTTAGGTTGGCCTTGCTCACTGCATGTGTTTTACCACGAGCGGTACTCGACTTATGCGTTCATGGTTGAGTCTAAGTAATAATACATGGAAATACGAATCTGACCACCCGCACCCGACAAACTAGCAATCGACATGAGAAACTGATCACAGCTGATATTCTAACAACCCATCTCGCAGCATGAACCTCTTAGAGCAATGAGACGGCACCGGCAATCGCCATAACAAACATGCTCCATCCAACAGTCATGGCCGCTGCTCCACTAGCAGGGACATCCTCTCCACCACCACTCTCTTCGCCGCCTTCTTTGCCGCTCTTCTTACCACCTTCTTCGCCGCTCTTCTTCTTGTCACCCTTCTCGCCACTCTCCGTCTCGTTCTTCTTCGCCTTGTTTTCACGATCCTTAAGAGAACCAAGACCGCCGGTAGAGCCCTTGATGCACGTGCCGTTGCCCCAGATGGCTTCCTTGGCCGACTTCCAAGTAGTCTCTGGGTGAAGGATGTTCTCGATAGTGTAGTACAGACGGCAATCGCCGGCCTGGTACTGGAACTGAAGCGGGAGGTCGTCGTCGCCCTCCTGGTAAGCATTCCGCAGGTTGACGTTGCCGCCGCCAAAGGCAATGGGGAACTGCGCCGGCGGCACAGGAGCTGCCGCCACGAAGCCCTCGATGTCCTTCTGCGAGATGAAGCTAAGCTCCTCGGGCGACTCTTGAGCCACAGCTATAGCGTTGGCCACGTAACCGGCGATGTTGTCGAACGACATGGATTGCGCGCCGCGCACACCTCCCATGATCTGCATGGGCTTGCCGTTGGGATGGCCGCCAAAGGGCAAGGCCCGAACGCCGCCGACGTTGGTCATCAAGTTGACAAAGGTGGTGCAGGTCGAGGCGCACACGCCGTCGCCGATGATGAGGATGTTTTCTGCCTTGAACGGCTGCGTCTGGTTCAGCGGCCAGCCACCGTATCCGCGGATAGGGGCTTCGTCGCCGGCGCCGGACATGGCCGTGTAGTTGAAGTTGGCGTACAGGGAGCTGACCTTGACTCCCAGCTGCGTGGTGTCTCCGAGGAAGTCCTCGTAGGACGCAAAGTCAGACGCCTGGTCGGGCTTGACCTGGACAGAATATCCAAAGGGCGCGTTTTGGTAGGCCAGTGATTCGTTGACGATGGAAAAGATGGTGGCGATGCCCTCGCTCGCCTCGTGGCGCCGGAATCTGGTGCCGGAGTAGGGGAACTCGGAAGGGAAGAACAGCTTGAACAAGTCGAAGGCTCTGACAATGTTTCCGCCTCCGTTGCCGGACACGTCGATGATGAGCTTGGACCGGCCATTTGCGACGGCCTGCGATACGATCTCAGAGGCGTAGTTGGCGAATGTGAGCGAATGGTTGTCAGGCTTCCCGTTTCCGTCGAACGAAGGAATCAACATGACGGCAGTATCTTTATCCAGACTGTAGCCGTTCATCTGGCTGTAAGGGTCGCGGATCAGGGGTTCGGGATAACCAGCAGGCCCAGATTCGAGCGGAGGACTGATGGTTGATTCGGCCTCGTTGGATTCGTCTCTGGTTGCTAGCGAGCTCGAAGACGGCGTGGGCCTGCAGTAAAGCTCAAAGACGTCCTTGCCGCTCGTGGCATTGAAGCCAACGTCTCTAAGCTTGGCCACTGTCTTGAACTCTGCGGTGGAGCCATTGCGGAACTCGAGCGTGGTGATGTTGGAGCCGGGATACACGACATCCTCGGTGAAGAAGCCCGTAACAGCGTTGCCCAGTGCAAGGTTAGGAATGGAATAGAACAGTTGGTTGTATCGGGCGTCCGGATCCTGGCTTGACTTTGTGTCCGCAATCTTTTCCAGGTACGAGGTGGGATCTTGGCCGTTGATAGACTTGACGGGCGAGACTTTGACTTTGGTGTTGTTGAGAAGGACAGAGTCTGCGGAGGTGTACAGCTCGGGCGTCTTGACGCCGTCAGTCGAGACGGACACCAACGCGACGTTGGCGCGAACAAAAGTAAAGGGACTGAAAGAGCAGAGCGTGATGTAAAAGTGCCCGTCGTTGGCGGCGCTGAAGACGGCACGGATGGCTTGGTCAAACTCCCACTGGCTAGAGTAGGCGATCTTGCGAATCTTTTCGAGGCCGCCGATGATGTCCGTGGCTTTGGACGCGTACGTGTCCGGAGGGTTCTTTAGGACCTCGAGGGTGGACTGCCACTCGACGTACTTGCCGAGTTCTTCGAGGAACTGGTCCGCAAGCTCGGCGTAGAAGGGTATCGACTGGACACATTCTTCGGCAAGCTGGCCGTCGATGTAGACGGCGGGGCTTGAGGGGTTCTCCTCTTGGTATTCGCTAATCTTCTCCGTGACAAGAGCGCAAGGCTCGGAGAAGGACGAGGCTGCCACGAGCGGCAGGCCCAGAGAGAGCAGATAGAGGAGAGGCAGCATGATGAGCGAAGGTCCACGCCGCGGTGAGTATCCAACTTGGAAGGCTTGAGAATGAGAGTAAAGAAGAGGGCTCATAACAAGCTGATCAGGCCCTTTAATACTCTTGCCCCTCGAGCAAATTCACAAGGCATCGTAGCGAGCTCAAGTGACTTATTCCCTGTTTTGGAGGATGCCGGTCTCCACGATAGTTCTCAGCCGGACCTCACAGCCTCTCTCACCAAGTGCCACGACTGCTGGCTGGCATATTGGGCTGTTCATTGATCAGGATAGCCCACATAAAGCGTCACTAACACCGAAGTTCTTTACAGTGGGATCCCAGATCCCAGATGTTGTGGCGGTGCATGTTGGATTAGGCTCATCCTACACCAGGGTTAGGCCTACTGCTTACGTGTGTATCGCCCTACGTCAAACAGCCCTGTGACCGATCGGGTAATTAAAATCGAGGCTAAGCATGGATTCGCTCTTGGCACTCAGCCGTTTGCCGGTAAGCCATGGGCAACAGGGCTGATGAGACTTGGTGGCCTTGTTGGGAGTTGATGAGCTTGGTGCAGAAGTCTGATCACACCATGCAAACCCAGTTGTGCCCTGGCTATTACTAGAAGGAGTTGGGCAACATGTCCATACCCGCCCTAGTGTTTCATGGCATCTCACTTTACCGTAGAAACATTAGAAGGGTTTTGAGACGAGTTACCATTCGTCGCTTCGGTTCCTTCCTATTGTATGACGGCAAGGCAGGTTTTAAGTTAGTTGACCGGAGATCCTTGGGATGTGGATCAAAGACATGGGTACAGACAAGGGTTTCTATTGGTGGGATAACCAGAGGCATGATCAGCCCAATATCGGGACATCTTACTTGTGGTCTGGACTTATGTAGTGGCCGATTATTCTACCAGGAGTAAATGATGAAAGGAGAAAACCAGTAATCACTAGAGGACTGACGAGGGTTTACTTGGACTTTTGGAGCCGTCATCACTTCGGTCGGCCCCAGTGCTCCACCGTGTCGGGAATCCGTCTGCTCCTTACGGATCCTTTGATATAATCAGTCGACTTTAAGTTTGGCCTAAAGTCCTAAATGAAATGTTGGAAAGTCTAGAGGATGTTCTCATCCTACCAATCCACCCATCCGTAAAGCCGAACCGTTCTTCAACTTGGTGCTCTTATTTTCTACTCTGTCACTTACTGCCATGACCTTGAGCACTGTCACACACTCTTTCTACAGTCTTACTAGTGTTGCTACATTGTCTGAGATGGGTGATTTGAGTATCAACTTGCAACTGTTAGTAGTCCCGACTTGTAGTTGCCCAAGCCGGTAGTGAGCTGACAAGAAATGTGTGTGGGTCAGCGATGCACGTTTCAGCCCCCGTTTATACAGACAATTTATCCCTGCTGCGCCATCTCCCTCAACCTTTTGTCCCTAGACAGTAAACAACCCCGAGATGCCTGCAATATACTACGTTGAAGAAATCACACACGGTCGCAGCAATGACGAGCTCGCCCTTTCCATACGCTGGAATGGCGCGGGAATGGTGATCAATATCGATCGAAACCTTGCTTCCGACGTGGTGGAAAATTCGCTTTTCGACAAGTACTTAGCGGCATCCCTACGAGACGAGGAATATGGAGATGTTGGTGAAGCTGGACAAGCACTTCTCGATCAACTCGCTCCGCCATCAGTGTCAGCACCAAGCGACCTGCATTCAGTCATGTTTCCGCAGCTATTCTCGTTCAACTTGGTTACTGTTAGCGGCGAGCTTAAGCTCCTCTTGGAAAGATCACACCAGCTTGAAGCATCTGAGACCCCAGGGAAAGGCCACGAAATGGCAACCACCATTGTCGGGTCTGGGCTGCCACATACAGTCTTCACCATTCTAATTTTAGCTTGAGGTTAAACAAGGGCTCAAACTGCAACGGTATCAGACCACAGACATTCGGATCGTCGAGAAACTGCTAGGCGATGGGTACGTCTCCCACGTGTACGTGGATAGGCATGAGATGTGTGCAAAAGTTGGCAGATACTTTGATGCTGTAGCGATACAGAGGCAATTCAATTGCCCATCTCGGATTTTCGCTCTCGCTACTTAGCAAAATTGATGTGCCGAAATTGCTAGAGACACTCGACGATGGTAACGCCATTGGAATCTTGGAAGAATCAATCCCACAACCAGAAAACCAGGAATTATCGTCGTTAGTGGCGGGTTTATACTTGGATGGGTGGATGAGGATCTAGCGGGAAGCGTTGATGGTGATAATCAGGCGGTGGGTAGGATATTTGAGTTCCTTGAGGTCGAATTTCAATAGAGACGGGCTGATTGCGCTCTTTGTATTAACGTCAAAGTAGAGATAGGTCGACTTCAAGTGTTCAAAGCTTTGTACTAGTGCTGAATGATCTACTGCGCACCCAAGAAAGAAAACCGCTTCATCACAATCTTTTCCTGTTGTCCTGGCCGCCAACCCATCCTGCTCTACATCAAGGGCTTCACCGAAACATGGATTTTCGGTATTCCGACTTCTGCTGCCTCGAGTCGGGATGCGACTGGTCCGGGACCATGCTAACAAAGCTCTCTTGCGTACTACTGGGAGTCGGATACGGGTTTTGACCCCCTTCAATGCGCCTTGGCGGAGTTCGCGAGTCTCGGTATGGCTGGATCGTAGCTGGCGAGCTGTACGGATGCGGTTGTGCAGCTGGTCTCTGAAGGGGGTGCGGAGGTGTTGTGGTCCCAGCTTGGCTTCCGGATTCTCCGAGGCGTGAGGGCGTCATGCCATGGTATTGATTCCGGTTACCGTATTCTGATGGATTCTGCGGGGCCGTGGAATCGAATCGCCCACCCCAATGGCTGCCATCGTACGAAGATATGTCCTGGGCTTGCGAATGAGTGTTGCCTGGTGTTGAAGATGGCAGCTGGTTGTACGTTCCGTGGTTGCTGGCCGGCTGCGGTTGAGAACTCATTGGTCTACCGGGACCTTGTGGAGGTGCCCCAACACCAGGTACATAAGCTTGATATGGAGGCCCGTTCCTATCTTGACCACCGAGACTCGGGGTAGGAGTATGCAACGCATGTTGCATCATGGGTGCTGGCTTTCTCCTTACGGGCACGGTTGGGTACATTTGTTCTGAAGAGAACTGTGGTGGAACACCACCGACATTGTGTTCACCGTATGGCGTATACGTAGGTTGACGAGAACTCGTCTCAACAGCGTTAGCAAACGATATGTGCTGCATTGATTGGGGACGGGGACCCGGCCCTTGTTGACTGGATTGGGACGCCGGTAGAGCTGCGAACCCCTGGGTAGATGGCCTTGACTCGATCGGTTCATGTGTAGACGCCAGCTCGACGGGAGGAGTCATGATGCTGTGCCGAGGAAGCTCGACGGCCGCGTTACTTTCGCCCGGGTTCATCTCAGCTTCATAGCTGTCCGGTTTCGTCGACTCCGCATGATCCTCAGCAGCCTCAGACCCGTTCTCGCTCGGCGCACCAGTAGCGTCGTCGGACTTCTTCGAAGCTTCTATCGCCGAACGGACCACATCGGCGACAGCAGTGTTGCCGGAATCCATGGCATGTTTCAACGCCGACAAGATGAACGAGACGTGATCGACCAAGACCCCCAAGCATTCCTCGTTATCCTCTTCCGCCACGGCTGCCTTCAGTGCGTTCATGCCTTCATCCGTGCAATGCATGACATCCGCGCCGTGGTCAAGTAAGAACCGTGTTTCCTCCTCAAGAGATGCCGCCGCAATGAGAGCCGTCTCACCATCCCCTCCGGGCAGATTGACGTCAGCCCCTGCGTCGATGAGCTTCTGGAGGGAGTCGGTGCCTGGTATGATTCGAACTGCGCCGATCAACGGGGTGGTGTCTTCATCACCGCCGACGACATTCACATCTGCCCCTGCGTCGATTAGTAGGGATAGTATCTCGGCTTGGCCGAGAACTGCCGCTGATATTATAGGGGGCGTGTCGTTGCCGCCGCTCATGTTGGGGTCTGCGCCGTGCTGGAGCAACAGCTCGACGATTTCCCGTCTCCCGGCTTGGGAAGCTCCGTACAAGGCGGTTCTTGATGAAAAGCGATCATCTTCAGCGGCCGCATTGACGTCAGCTCCTCGGTTGAGAAGCTCAGTGACAACCTCTTCGTGCCCTTCTTCGGCGGCTGCTTGGATGGCCCATCCATCAGACGAGTTCACCTCAGCACCAGCATCAAGTAGTAGCTTCAGAGTGTCCAAACTCCCATCATACGCCGCTGCTGTCAATGCATTCCCGTACCTTTATAGTATTAGCATCATTACGTCCAAATTTTGGGAACATGAAAGGGCACTCACTGTGCGCCAGTAGCATTGGGGTTGGCGCCGAACTTCTCCAGAAGTAGTTTCACTGTATTGTGCTTCTCCCGGTCTGTAGCATCATAGAGTGCGTCATCCACTTTGTCGGTCGAGATAGATCCGCGCGTGTATTCCCACAGGGCCTCAAGGACGCCGTCTTTGTCCTCAGTGCCTATGGCCGCTTGGTAGAAGGCCTCATCGCAGTCCAGATCGCTGCGACTCTCAAGAAGGACCTCGGCGATGTCCCACTTGGCCTCCTCGGCCGCACTATTCAACGCCCATTGGAAATCCTCGGGTTTGTGTTCGAACTCAAGTAGCCTTTTGAATGTCTCCATTCGTCCAGCACCTGCAGCGCTGACCATGGCCTTGCTGTACTCTTCAGGCGGGATCTGATGTGCGTACTGTTGCATCAAGTACTCCAGCATCGACACATCCGACATGGCGGCTGCTTGTGCCAAGGGTGATTCGACATCGTCTCTCTCAAGAGTCAAAGACACACCGGCCTTGACTAGCAGCTCAACGGCATCAAACTTTCCCGATGAGATTGCAGCATTGATGACGAGGCCGGATGATTCCGAGTATGTGTTTGGCTTTGCCCCACGCGATAGAAGTTTCTTCATGACCTGCACATGTCCCTCCTCGGCTGCCATATGCAGCGGTGTATCTTCTGAGACTTCTTCGCCATCGTCAATATCAGCGCCTCGATCTAGAAGTTCTTCGACAGTGTTTGGACGTCCAAAGCACGCTGCAAGATGAAGCTTTAAGTAAAAGAAGTTAGCCAGTCTGGATCGCTTGCATAGAAAAGGCCCTTTACCGGTGTGTTGGCCAGCGAATCATGCTCCATCAACTCGTCTCCGTAGCCATTATCCAACAGGGACACCACCAGCTGCCTGAATCCAACGGAAGCTGCCACATGAAGCGCTTTGAGAGATCTTGGCTCCAGGTTGTCGAAATCTCCCGTCATACGCGAGTATTCCGTAAGCCAACGCCTCCGGATGAGGGAATCGCGCTTCCAAAACTCCTCCTCCTGAGATAGCTCTTCAGCAAACTCCGTGGTTGCCCGGCTTCCATGATGTAACCAGTGCTTAACAGGATAAGCCAGCGCTTTATCCCATAGGATTTCAGCTTCAGGATCCTCTTCGGATTCCGATTCTTCGATCCAGTCTTCGTAGCTACGAACAGACGAAACTTCGTCCCTGTCTGTGTCGGCACTGTCAAACTCGAGATCATTCTCATCATTTTGACCATCGCTACTTTCGTTTTCATCGTTTTCATCGCTCCCGTTATCTGAAGCCTCGTCATCAACAGAGCCAGCGTCTTCTGTTGCTTCTGGGAAGATTGTCTCTGGGAAATCGAACGCCTCCATCAGATGAGCAAGTGATCGAAGAGCAAGTATACCGTGTTGCCACTTGGTCTCTTCGGCAGACAAGCCCAGTAGCTCCTGCGAGTTCCCGAGTAGATGTTCCTTCACAGCAGGGCTCATGAAGCCGACCGTCGAGCGTTTGACTGTCAAGAAGGGTTTGCACATGTCAATCAAGGAGTGCAGCTCCTCCTTGTCCTTTTCGTCCGACGAGAATCCGCCAAGCACACCCAGTCCATCTTCACTCGGGTCTTCGAATGTTAGAATGAGAGCTCTGAGTATCTCCTTGATCTTTTCAGTGCTGTCCGAATTTGTCCGGAATATGTGGTTCCATGTTCCGTTAAGAAGCTGATTGAGATCCTGAGGCGTGTTCTCGAGAACTCGACGGACTTTGAGATGACTTTCTACCTCGGGAAGCTCCTCGAGCTGCCCACAAGTAATGTCGATCCACTGAACATTTCGAGCGCGCTTTCCGATAAGGCTACTGGCGAAGAAGGTGAGCGCTTTGCTGTAATGTTTGGAGGTTCCCAACGTAGTGACTCGTCCCTTGGCGTGTTTTCGCAACTCCATTTGGACCTTGTCCACATACTTTTCGTCCTCAAGATCGACCAGACGAATGCCAGTAGCACCCAAGGACTTTCCGATGTGATGTGCGTCCCTGCTAGTAATAAACCACCTGGTCGAGACCTCTCGGCTTTCTGAATCCCCACGGACAGTGCTCATCTCCCCAAATACTTGACCGAGGTAAGCCATAAGCTTGGCCGTCGAGTCATTTTCATCCGGTAATACATGGAGATTACTGAGAACAAAGTAGACTCGACGGCCGATGAAGTCGTCCAAGAGCATGTCTTGCAAACATTGCCAGAGATTCTCAACGGTGGGTTGAGCTTGAGATTTTGATGTGCCATCCTTCACCTTCTTTTTGACAAACCCTTTGGCATGCGTTGCCAGTGCATTTTGCTGGTCAACAAGTTGATATAAGAGAGATTTGAGGAGATCTTCAGCCGTGCAGTGATCTGTAGACGGCTCACAAAAGAAGTAGGCCAGCAGAATACTGTCTTGGCCAGGGTTCTGTTCCTCGTTCTGGTTGACAACCTTCTCGATATTCTCAAGGGCTGCAATGGTGGCTCCAGTCTTGCCTCGTCCCTCCCGCCCACGAATCCATAAACAATCCATGGACGGTCCATTTGGAATAGACTGATCGGCGTCTTTTTCCGTCCACCCCAGCCACTCGGAATATTCTGAAGCACTTGTAATCCACGAAGAGACTGTGACCGTCTTGGAAATCTCTCTTCGCTTCTTGTCAACTTGCGTACCGCTCAAAGCGTCCATGACTCCTTTTAGAGATGAGAGGTCAAGATCCCGGGCTGCGATTACCCGGTTTTTGGCCGTGAGATGAACTCCATTGATGGTTCTTTTGAGATGCTCACGGACAATCTGGCACCATATCCTGTCTTTTGGGCCGTCAAACTTGACAAGATCTCGGTGGTTACATGAGAGGCCAGGCTCCGTGTCACCGCCCAGAGTTGCTGATTCTCGGGTCACAAGTTCCACGCTCGCGGGTATCATAGCCTTGGTGATGCCGAAAAGTGCAGGCAGGTGTGCCATTTTTGTGAGATCTGTCGGTTCAAGCTCCCAGAAACAAACGACTTCGATTTTCTGGTTGAGCTTTTTGGTAAGCCTCATGAATTCGGACCGCAACTCGCGCAATGCCTCTTCCCCAGGCCTCATAAAATCTAGCAGCTTCGAGTTGCACGCTTTTCCAAACTTTTCGGCAATTGATGCGTACATCGTTGCCCACGCAGCTTCCCTGGCACCGCCGAATGGCGTGCCGAAAAAGATGGTGGCCGAGATGGCCTCGAACATGACGGGAAAAAGACTTCGGCGTGAGTCGGCATAGGTGACTGCTTTGGCAACAACCAGCCCGCCCATACTATGCCCGATGAAAACGATAGGTCGTGTCTTGCAGTCCTGCAGCACTCACGGGTCAGTTTCTCGTCGTTTTACTGTTTCAAGGCACTGTTACGTACCTCTCGCTTGCTCTTCAAGCAGACCAACAAAGACATGGCAATGTTGCTCATGACTTGCTGTCTCACTTTGAGATGGCCAATCCACTGCGATTCGTACATGTATAGTAGAATTCTGGCCCTCGGAAAGTCTCTGATGATGCCATCTTCGTGTGTTGTCCAGTTGAAGCCAGTCTTGGCCGATTGCCAACTTTCCTCTGGGTGCGCAGCCAAGCCAGGAACGAGAACAATGCTGTTGAGGCGTGAGACTGGTGGGGTTTTCGGACGACGGAAGTTTGGACTCACTCTATGTCTGATCCAACTCCAGGTTTATCTTCTGGGGGGTAAAGCTGCTTGATTCCTTGTTGCACAATATCGTATCCTTTGGCTCGTTTGGCTAGACCGTCACCTCCCTTCTTTGTCTCCGAACGGCGAACCGTGCCGGATCGCGTTGCCGACCGGCGCACTGATGACATTTTGATGAATCGAAGGCAAGTTCTCGCTTCAGATGGTTGGAGACATCAACACGCAAGCCAAATCGATTGACACGGACCTTGCATGCCTGTAGGTGTTTCTGCAAAGAAAAGGTTCAAGATGGTGGGAACCTCCTCAATCTTATAGGATATGCTGGATATTCGGTGCCCGATCCTTGCAGTATTGGGGGCTGAAACCCCGGTCATTTAACGATTTCAGAACCCAATCGATGCCCGGGCCGGTCCCGAGATTAAACTAAGTGGCTTTTTAGCCCCCGCGTCTCGGCGTCAGCTTCATTTTGCCATGGTTGGGATGAGTGGAATCCTCCCAAGCCGGCGACTATTCCACTGCCAAGTCTACTTTTCTGGGTCGACTTAGCGAGCTTAAACTGTCAAGCGCGGAGAGAGGTGGGTCGTCGATCTGGGTCATTTTCGGTGAACGACGAGGAGAGACGCGATAGGTAGAGCACACAAAACGGATGGAGAATACATCATATGGTGTGATTGAACACCGTTGCATGCAGTGCTAGTGCTGATGTGTCGGTTAGAGGGAAATTGCTGAGAGTGGGCGTTGTGGCTTGCATAATTCCAGCATACTGCAACGACCCACCTCACATTATTGCATATCTACGATAGCAACGATTCACCATGGATGCCTTTGATGTCTTACGGCGATGAGACACCCACCGGTTTGCAGACACTTATGGAGCAGTAGAATTACTGGCCGCAGTGCCTACGCTCCGGCGTATGTTAGCGGCCTAAGAGCGACCTTCCAGTGGAGGCTTCAGCTCAGCTCGTGGCGCTGTGTATGGCGCTGTCGGGCGTTTTGTTAGCGGCCGTGTGACTCAGCCGGAGCTTCACCTTAACAGTCATGCTTGCCCAAGACCAGCTTCAACAGCCCAAGAGTGCAGCACGGATGCTCGGTTCGATTCCAGTAGATTCTAGGCTACGTACGATGGCTTCTTTGTAGACATGAGGATCGGGGAGACATTGGGTGAACTATTTAACTCGAGCCTCCTTCATTGCTGGACACCGAAAGTCTCGGATCAATTGCGTCACCATTTCTAGCAACTGTCAGTAACTCGCCCCATCGTCTCCCATCTTCATCCAACACAATATCTCCAAAATGCCAACAATTGAAGATACCTCTGAAAACTATGCACTCTTCCGGGACTGCCTCTCCACCACGCTGCTACAGCCGTCACTCCCGGACCGGGACCCGCCCAAGCGCCGGAGACGCGGCAAGGCGAACGCCGTGGAGGCCGCCACCACCCCGGCGCCCAACCCGGAGCAAAATGCCGAGGAGCTGGCCGATTTTGTAGACTACCTCGCCGCCGAGATCTTTGAAAGTCTCCCGCCAGCCTTGCAGACGCTGGACTACCGCAGCTGGCGCGAGTCGGAGGCATTGCAGGACGAGTTCTCATCGCCCCTCACCAAGTACAGCCTCGCCTCGCTCAATCTTGCACCGTCCGCCGTCGAAACACTCACGACTTACAACCTCATCTGCGTCGACCCGCTGGCCACCTCAAATCTTCCATCCTCGCCCGAAGCATTCCTTGCCCCAGTTTTAACTTCATACATCACACCGCTGAGCGAGCCTCCGCCCTGCACCAAATCCAGTCGCACCGATGCCTGTGAACTTTGCGACCGCTCCTGGATCCCTCTCTCATATCATCACTTAATTCCCCGCTTCGTGCACGAAAAGGCCGTCAAGCGCGGATGGCACAGCAAGGAGGACCTGCAGAACGTCGCTTGGTTGTGTGGTGCTTGCCACCGCTTCGTACACCACTTCAAGAACCACGAGGAGCTCGCTAGGCATTACTATACCGTTGAATTGCTGCTGGAAGAAGAGGAGGTGAGGAACTGGGCTGCCTGGGTTGGAAAGTTGAGGTGGAAAGGTGGGAGAACGAGGCCTGGAAGGTGAGCAACTGAACTGGGACACCGGAGTGTTGCTAGCATAGGCGATGGGGTGATGGAAATACCTAAGCCTTTTAAGATATTGTGTCTCATTGGATGATAACGCAAAACAATCTACAAGCGTTATGTACCACAATTTTGAGCTTTTGACGAGATCCCATCTTTCATCCGATCCTTATGCCACAAGGTGCGTGGATGGTGAAGTTGGCGTGCCTGCTTCCTCGGACTACTGCCACCACCTTTTGACAATGTCAGTGATTCTTAAAATAGATAAAAAGGTGGATTTATTCTGTATCATGGTCGGCCTTGGGGCGCGGTTGCTCCTATCACGACTTCGAAAGGGAAAAAACGGTTTCCTCCGGCAATTCAGGCATCTTAAAACCCTGATGCTTCAAGGGTTGCCGAATAGTGATTCTGAATTAGCGAGACTGGGATGTACTAGAAAATAACACCTTGTCAAGGGAAAAATAATCAACACTTTGAGCATCATTTAATCGGCTCAAGGCTGGTCTGGCTTGCACTTACCCTTGAGCTTGTCAATAGTGCCCATTTACTTCTTCACCCGGTTGCCGAGGTTAGCAACAGCGAGCGATGGTAAAATGACGGCTACTAATAGCCAGTAGCCTCGTCTACTCTTTTGCTGTACAAAAAGTAAACCAGGAAGAGTCCTTTAGTTTGCTAATCTCCTCGTTCTCTCATCCACAGAGCCTCGGTAAGGACATTCTTTACTACAAGCAGTCGAGGTCAAAGATGGAAATGTGCAATTGTGTTTTCTTGACCTTGTGGTAGCGGCAAGACGCCCTTGATAAAGCAGACAGTTAGGTCGACGATGAAAATGTGTCGTTAATTATTATATAATGAGTTTCCAACTGTGGCTCGTGTTATGCCTTGATAGGGCTGGGATGCCTAGTGTTCTTGGCTACTAAAAATGCCTCTAGCGACCTTGGCGAGGGAGGGACTTGGCATTTTAAGCTTCGACTACGTTTCACATCATTTTTATGCTCAAAAGTACCGCTCAGTGGTATGTACAGTCCACCTCCTTGAGGCTGCATTTGTATGGAAAATGAAAGACTATCTATAAAACTAGTGTACATGGAAACTATACCACCAAAGACATGTATGCGCTAGGATTAGGGAATCATCTACTCATTGATGCTATGCAGCCAAACCTCCTGCTCAGCCCGAGCGCTGTATGTGCTGGCACCCAAAATGTCTCTCATCTGCTGCACACCGGTGAACAAGATCTGTCGGGCAACAAACCAGCGGATGCCTTCGTGGCAGGGCGGGCTGGTCAAGCTGCCCTTGTAGGTCCAAAACTCATTGAAGTACAAAACGCTCTCCAACGCGAGATTGTGGTCCACCGTCGTCTCTTCGGTCTTCTCCGTCTCGTTGTATCCGATGGCGGGGGGCAGCTGACTGAAGAAGGCGTTGTCTCTGTTGCCGGGGTCCAGGCGGAAAGCAAGAACGGCCTTTTCATGGCCTTCGGCATCAACATGGACGAAGTGCATCTCGGCTTTGGAACGGTCGCCGCCGACCGAGTGATCTGCCGGGGCGTGGATGTGCCATCCGGCGAGGTACAAGGTTTCATTGTCGTAAGTGATGGATGGGTTGTTGGTCCAAACATCCTCCTCGTGGGCAACAGTGAATGCAGGGCCGTAGTTCCAGTTGAAGTAGGTACCGTTCACACTGGGCGAATAGTCGAACTCAATTTGGTGGTTCTGTGCCAGCCCATTGCTGAGGCTGAGAGGAATTGGGGACTGCTGAGTGCCGGTCTGACACAGGGCGTACTCTTGGGGATTTGTTAGCAAAAGGGCAATTGGAATATCGAGAAACACGGGTACTCACTAGGATCGAGACGTCCCCAGTTGAACGAGGCCTCGTACGCCCATTCGGCCATGGGCTGTGTTTCCCGCTTTTTCATGGCGAGCGGTGAGGTGTTGTGACTAGCACAAGCCGAGACACCGGCAGCGAATGCAAGGAAAGTGGCGGGGACGATGAACTTCATGGCGAGTTTTGAGATGTGCAGAGTTTGTTGCAGAGTAGACTGATTAATGGATAGCGAGTGAAGAGTTAGGGCTGACGGTTGTGCAGTGGCATGTCTCACTCTTATACGTCGTGGTTTTCCTGGAGTCGAGGCGGCTTAGGGCTAGTTGCACGCGGCGCAGGCCTTGGCACGTACGTCACGGTTCGGGCTGGTGAAACCCTGTGAGTGAGTCTAGAACAGCTGTTGCGCCTTGTGCTTCGTGCTTCGTGCTTCGTGCTTCGTGCCTTGGGCTTTTTCCCTACGAGGACGACCACGTCCCCAGACTTTGTGCAAACCCCTGATGCCCATAGCGTCGGTATTTGCTGGTAACATTAGAGTTTAATGAGTTGCCAAGACCCAGGGTCAAACGTTGGAGCCGGTCCGTCCACCTTTAACCAGCGCCCTAACAGCACTCCGCCACTAAACTGCCATTAATTAGACTAGTTGCCCTCCTTAGACGGGCAACGCTCATTACACCAGTTGCGCTTGGCCAAATTCCAAATCCCAAATCACCGCACTGCCTCATGCCTGCCTGGTGTGCCCCGCGACCTGCCTGCCACAACTGTCCTAGGCAGCCTTGTCGGATACGAGACATAGCCTTCGTCGCCGAACCCAAAAACCGTTGGCCTATGCTGTATCAAGTTGGCTTTGAGATAAGCGTGACAGCGACCGAGATCCCACGCCTTTGACAGCAGTCGGCGGTGTAACACGCCGCGACATCGGCCATGACATCAAGTCAAGTCTCGCATAAAAAGGACAAATTTAAGTTTCAATCTGGCGAAAACCCCCACCCCTGGTCTGGTAGTGCTTTATTGCTTAAGCAACATGCCCAATGCGGTAGGGGGGACAGCAGATCCAGTGTCTAGCCTAAGCTTAACCCCTACTATTTTCTTATAACTACCCTATTATTTTCTAAAGGTAGTATATATAATCTATATATATATAATAATTATTAGATAATATAGTTAGAATAAAAAGTCCTTTTATTATATTAATATCTATTAGTCTAAGGCTAATTAATCTTACTAATATATAGTATATATAGGGTATATTTATAATTAGAGTAATAAGTTATTAAGAGATAGCCTATCTACTTAGTATATATAGGGTATATCTATAATTAGAGTAGTAAGTTGTTAAAAGATAGCCTATCTGCTTAGTATATATAGGGTATATTTATAATTAGAGTAATAAGTTATTAAGAGATAGTCTATCTACTTAGTATATATAGGATATATCTATAATTAGAGTAGTAAGTTATTAAAAGATAGCCTAT